>JAJOZX010006168.1:130000-279644 GCA_023014485.1 Bathynomus jamesi
CCCGTCTGTCTGGCCGTTAGTCACATTCGCGATGAGCGAGAATCGGGTTTTTGCATCGAAGGGCAAGGTCACAAATGCGGGTGGGGGCTTTAAGGTCGCCCGACATAGTTCTTATTCCGAATACCTTCACGAAATAAATAAAAGAACCTTAAATTTTGTTTTGTTTTTTGCTATTTAGGCGCACCCCACTTTTTCCCTTTGTCGTTTAGGTAAGAATTAAGTTACTCGGACGAGGCTGAATCGAGGAAGTATCTGCGAAGTTTATAGTAGAGAATAAACTAGAGTTACGAGTATTTTGTCGGAAATCGACGTGTTCTGCGCACTGTCAAAAATGTCTGAAAAGCGCATTTTATTAACGTGTTAAGCGTCACTTTTTTCCGCTTTTATTCTTATACGCACCGATAGACAACTCTGGTCAACTCTGGAACAATCTTCCTCAATCCATCTTTCCTCCTGTCTATGACCTCCCATCTTTCAAACGCAGTGTGTCTAGGCATCTCGAAAACCCGAACCTCAATTTTGGCTCTCTTCTTCTATTGGGGGAGGGGCGCTTTTGCGGGCATTTGCCCGGGCCCTCCTCCCCGCATAAAAAAATGGGTATAACTCGTCGATAACGCTAAAGAGGTTAAGGCCAAATATTGTTGTACATTATGATCCCAACTCGGAATGATGATGTCGCGCGAAAGGACTGGCTGCAAAATGAGCATGATAATTAACTCTTGACCAGTGGCGCCCCAACTTTTTTCTTCTCTTCCGAGGAGCCCTTTGGCATAGGAATAAATTTATCGACCCCCTTTAATTTTGTGCGCTTAAATTTCGAGTATTAAAATTAGCATTTGATAATTTTATTTGTCAGTAATAAATATGGATCATCTTTATTCTTTATTTACATTTTCTACAACGAAGGAAGAAAGCACAAATAAAGAATGTATTCATTTTGTTTATTATTAAGTTGGAGTCTGTGAAATCAGTGACTGAGTAGCTTGCTTACATCCTACCATTTACTTTCCAAGGGAAGAAACCCCGCGGAACCTATTTCGGGGACCGCTGCTCTAGACTATGCTATTTAGTGGTAAAACACACACTCGAAGACTTCATTCCGTCTTTGGCTGTATCATCATCATCGTCGTCGTCAACCAGACTCTGTACTGAACGGACGCATTTCCTGAGCTCTCTGATAGAAAAGTTTTGAATTTTATGTACTTGCGTTTATATTCACATTGTTATAGTTAAGTAATTGAATATTCGTGGTTTTTAGCGATTTAGAAGTTTTCATAGCGTGCCGGCTTAATTTAATTCAAACTTGTGACGGTTATAAACTAATTTTTAACTGCGCGATGCCGTCGCAGAAAGCGTCGTGTGTTAGGTGTAGGGTAAACCGGTAGTATTCGGAATTTAAAGATTATAACGGCGGTCCTATGGCGATTACCGAGAGACCAGTTTGTTTCTTTTGCGAGTTAATGGAGGAAATAGTTGACAAAACGCAGTGTACGTGAGGTAAAGGAAAGACTTGCAACGCTTGATGAGAGCAGGGGTAGAGCTACTGTTGACGAAAGCCGAACCCAATACTAACGTTGAAGATGTTAGTAATTTGAAGGGTG
The DNA here is from genome assembly GCA_023014485.1 of Bathynomus jamesi. Lineage (NCBI taxonomy): Eukaryota > Metazoa > Arthropoda > Malacostraca > Isopoda > Cirolanidae > Bathynomus > Bathynomus jamesi. Next base: position 131,602 of record JAJOZX010006168.1, read on the forward strand.
AGGTGCGTAACCTAGTTTCTAGTTTAGGTAGCTTGTCGGGAAGGTTGGATAGAGTTGAGGAGGGGTTAAGGTTGGTCTGAGATTAGTAGATGGGGAGGGATTTAGAGAAGTTAAGGTGGAGCTAGGCCGCGTACGTTAAGTGATAGGAATCCCCCCCCCTATCGAGGTTTCAGTAGGGGGAAACTATGAACAAAGAGTTCGTTGAACGGCATCCAACCAAGAGGAGGAGGGTCTGTCTCCCAGGGGCCAGGGTTGACAGAGTTAGAGACGAAGTGGATAGGATTGACGTTGCCTCCCGTCACTCGATGTTGGTGACGATGGTAGGAGGCAACGACTCGAATAGGCCCGATACGAGAGTGCTTGACCTTTTGGAGAGATATAGGGAGTTAATTAGGTCCCTAAAGGCGAGGTCAGATAGGTCTTTAGTTCTAGGTATTACCCCTAGGCACGGTTTGGGTCTTAGGATTACGTCTAAAACGATATTTTTGAATGCTAAATTAGAAGAGATTTATGCTGAGGAAAATGTACCCTTCGTAAAGCTGTGGTCAGAATTCAGTGATCCTAGCATTTCTATAAAAGATGGGGTGAATTTTAATGAAATGGGTAATGCTAGGCTAGGTAGGTTAATTGACGCAAACGTTCGAAAGCTGTATAGGTCGAAGCCTTCTTTAAACGTTGTGGGTCCGGGGAACGCGGGCCCGACGTGAAAAATACTTTAAAACGCCGGCCCGTGGTAAAAAATAAACGTAATTTATTGTAACGCGCGTAGTATTAGAAATAAATTAAACGAATTTAAGGCGATAATTTATTCCGGCAACTACGATAGTTGCTATCACTGAAACGGTTAAATACTGTGACTCGGGATTTGTTGGGGGAACTTGATGTACCGGGTTTTAAACTCTCTACTAATGATAGGTTACATAGGATTGGTGGCGGCGTTTTGCTGTACATTCGTAATTCCCTTAGGGCTATCGAGGTTAAGATAGCAATTAATGCGATATGCGTTGAAGTAAGGGCGCGTAGTATTAGTTTTAATTTTGTTGCTTATAGACCTCCCGTTCAACCCTTCGATACCGATACTAGATTTTACTCACTTCTTGGTAACTTTATTGACAATCGGAATAGTATAATTGTCGGTGACTTTAACTGCCCTAATGTTAATTACGAGACTTTTACTGGTAATGAGGAGGGTTTGAGATTGAGCTCATGGAGGATAATTTTTTACGACAGATAGTTACCGAACCAACGCGCGGTAATAATATTTTAGATTTGGTGATGACGAACGGCGAAAATATAGTCGATAGTTTAGAAGTAGGCGAGAGTTTAGGATGTAGTGATTATCAAATTCTTAGGTTTAAGTTATTGATAGAAAACCCTAAGGATAGTAACGCAATAGAAGTTCCCGATTTTCGTAGGGCTAATTTTGATAGTTTTGTGGATAGGATGAGAGTAGTGGACTGGGATAACTTATTTATGGGTAATGACACAAATTTGCATTGGGTGGAGTTTAAAGAAAGTTTTAGGAATATTGGAAGGGAGTTTATTCCTCGTAGGCCCAAGCGCGCTAGAAATTATGTAGGCCCAAGTGGTGGACTAGGGAAATAGGCACGGCAGCTAACTTTAATAGATATATCGAGCTTAGACGTCAGGTTAAAAGATTAGTTAGGAATGCTAAGCATAGTTTAGAGATACTTATAGCTGAGGAGTAAACATAATCCAAAAAAGTTTTTTGAATAAGTCAATAATCGTAAGTCGATGAAAGATAACATAGGCCCTCTAGTGGATGTTAACGGCGCTTTGGCTTCTGACGCTCAGGCGATGGCGGGTATTTTCAATAACTTTTTTGCGACAGGTTTTACCGTAGAAGACGTAAATAATGTTCCCGACGTGGACGATATCGTTCCATTTAGTAGCGAGACTATTTTGGATGAAATAACTGTTTACGAGGCTGAGATTGCGCATTATTCGATATGCTAAAAGTTAGCAAGGCTAAGCCCTGACACTTTTTATCTCAGACATTTGAAAGGCGTTATCGTAGGCCCCTTAACGAAAATTTTTAATCAGTCACTCGAAACGGGGATTATTCCCGAAGACTTCAAATTAGCTAACGTCACGCCTATTTTTAAAAAAGGCGACCGCACAGTAGCTAGCAATTATAGGCTCATCAGCTTAACGTCAATTGTCGGTAAACTTTTGGAATCCGTAGTTAGGGATCGTATTATCGATCACTTAGAAAGTCGAAATTTGATTAATAGTAGTCAGCATGGGTTTCGACACCCTAGATCTTGTTTAACTAATTTGTTAGAATTTTATATCGAAATAGTGCGCGAATACGATAGGCATAGAGCGGCTGACGTTATTTATTTAGATTTTAAGAAGGCGTTCGATACAGTTCCTCATAGAAGATTAATTGCGAAGGTTAAAGCGCACGTATACGCGGTCAGGTAGTGAATCAGGGTGGTTGGATGTAGGTAGTGGTGTCCCACAGGGTTCAGTGTTAGGCCCATTGCTATTCGTAATTTACATTAACGACATAGATGTAGGATTGACTAGTACGTGTCAAAATTCGCGGACGATACTAAAATAGGCGGTAAGGTTGTTAACGAGGACGATAGTAATAGGCTCAAAGACGATGTAAATAGGATTATGGAGTGGATGGATAAGTGGCAGATGCAATTTAACGTAGACAAGTGTAAAGTTTTACATATAGGTTCTCGTAACAATAATTACACGTACACGATGGATGATAGAGAGTTAGCGAGCGTTGACGAGGAAGTAGATTTAGCCGTACGCGTATCTAAGGATTTAAAGATTAGGAACCAATGCCTGGAGTCTTGCGCAAAAGCTAATAGGATGTTAGGCTTCATAACGCGTAATTTCGAATTTAAATCGAAGGATATTATATTGCCTCTTTACAAGTCCCTAGTCAGGCCTCATTTAGAATATGCCGTTCAGTTTTGGTGCCCGTATTTGCGTGAGGATATTGATAGGTTAGAAAGGGTTCAGCGTCGTGCCACGAAACTAATTCCGTCATTGCGGAACAAGCCTTATGAAGATAGGATTAAAGAGTTAGACTTGCATTCACTCGAAACTAGGAGATTAAGAGGGGAGCTTATTGAAGTTTTCAAAATCGTTAATAACATCGATAACGTAAATTTTGAGAAACTGTTCACTTTCGATAATAGCAATACTCGTAATAACGGATTTAACCCTTTTAACCCTTCAAGGACGACTGGTACAAATTGCTAACGTTTCAAATACATGCATTCATAACTTAACCCTACAAAAAATTCAGGGCTTAAAGGGTTAAGCCCTGAATTTTTTGTAGGGTTAAGTTGTGAATGCGTGTATTTGAAACGTTAGCAAGTTGTACCATTCGTCCTTAAAGGGTTAAGTTGCGTGGCAGAAGTTTCATTACTAATATCGCTGAAAACTTCTTTACGTTTAAAGTAATTGGTAAATGGAATAATCTTCCCGCGTCAGTCGTTAACTCTACCAGCGTTAATATGTTTAATTAAGAACCGTTTAGATAGGCATTTTAAAAATATTAACGTTGTATAAAAAACAATTAGTAACAGGAGCTCTAGGGGTGGTGGTCGAGGATGAGTCTGTTGACGATTAATGCCAGCTTAAGACATGCCAGCGTGTGATATGCCAGCAAAAAAAGTATTATATAAAAAAAAAAAATTAGACTAACACGAACGTAGATGTAACTCGTAGCGTAAACTAACCCACTTTTTGTTTAACTTCACCTACTTTTTTTTTTCTTATCCTCTCCTTACTTGCATGTCTGTAACTCTCTTTACTTGCATGTAAAGCTTCTGTAGATTCTGTAGATCATCATCATCATCATCATCATATGGCTTGCTTCTTCATTAGTGCTTTTCGAATCTTACGTATTAGTATAATTTTCGTTATACGTCCTCGGAAAATGTTAACGGTTGTTACTATATATAATTATCTTGTAAAGTGATCAGAGTTGAATTTGGGTTCATTTGTAGTAAATAAATTCTTTTCCGTACGTGATATTTATGCGTCCTTACCGAGAGAGGTAATTGAATCTATACAGTATAGTTACGATACTTTAAAGTGGATGCAAACTGAGGATCATCGGTCCAGCGTGACAATAACGTTATTATAATATCAATGTACCGAGACATTCAAATTTTAAAACCAAAGTTATATTCTACATTAGCGAACATTATTATTATTATTATTATTATTATTATTATTAATAATAATAATAATTAAAATAAGAAAAAGGATGATATGACGCGATGCATAGAAAGTGGTCTTCGTTCGAAATGCTAAATGTATTGATCGGATAATATTTAGGTTAATCGATAGTTCTTCGACTTTTATTATCGTTAAAGTTTACTTTTTTTTTCAAAACTGAATTAACGATTTTACAATATTGAAATCACGTATCATTTATATGGAAAGAGTCGATCGTTGGTAATAAATAAAATATATACGCGACGAAGTTAAACGTTACAATGAGGTTTTTCCTCAGTAGAGAAAAGATTAAGAAGCGGCCTTATTAGTAATGTATGAACTTAATTTCATCATTAGTATCGCTTTCGTATCGTAATTCAGTATTAGACGATCAATTTACAATATCGCAAACGCGCGGTTCGAACTTAAATTCTTAAAACAAATATCCACGTTAAAAAACCGGCGGTATTTGCATATTCTGACACGTTCACGAAAGATTGTGAATTATCTGAGAATATAAATCAGCGTGTGATCGCGTGTTTAACTACAACCTCTGGTTGGGCCGTAAATGCGATTAAATAAAGAAATAATCTTTCACGTTGCCCGTGCGAAGAAACCATTCTCTTATTGGTACACTCTTTCTCATTTAAAAAAAAAGCTTCAAAACATCATTCATTATTTGAATGTTTTTATGGAAAGCGAAAAGCCGCGCGTTTGTGTGTTGAAAAGCGGCATTTTTAACATTCTTTACTTTCCGGATGAAATGAGTTTAATTGGATTCTCTATTTTCAATATTGCGAATTATCACGAAGATATTGGAGGCTAATTATCTCTAATAATAATTAGAGGAGCAATTTTCGGTATGGGAGAAATTCGTGCATTTCATAATTATTGTCGTGATACGCATGGTAAATCGATATATATATATATTATATATATATATATATATGTTGGGGTATGGACATAGTGCCCTTGTGATGAATGAATGGCATTTTGCTCACAACGGGAGTAAATTTTGAGAAAATTAGAACAAAGCCTCATTCCATGACTGTGTCCCAATTCGAGGCAAAGCACAAACGTGGGATTAATGAACACGCATTCATTTGGTCCATGTATTTCGGGAGTGTTTTTTTGTAAAACATTGTCATTCTCTTTTAACTATGGAAAAATACTACTACTAAATAAAATCTTGATACCCGAAGAATCATTTGAAGTTCTGATACGTTTGAAATATGAAAAATGTTATTTCACGAGAGCTGAATTAAGGTGTGTCTGTGAGCGTGCAAGTAACTGGTCCTAAGTGAGCTCACGTTGAATATAGTGGGGTAATCACCGATGAGTGGAGTAATTTTGGTGCTCTTCCAATACGTGCTCTACCGTAAAATTTACATTCAATATGTGCTAACTAACGAAAATATCACGACCTAACCTAACCAATCGTCAAGGGCGTACAATTGACCTAACAATTGGTTAGGTTAGGTCGTGATATTTTCGTTAGCACATATTGGAATGTACATTTTACGGTAGAGCACGTATTGGAAGAGCACCGTAATTTTGTATAGGGTAACGCTTTAGTACCTCGGAATGTTTAAAAAAAATTATAACAAATATTGAAACATTTTTATTGTCGGAAAATAAATACGTTAGTCCCGATTAGGTCTGTGAGCTAGGCTAGATTAACGATATCACGTCCTTCTCACGTCGATGGCACGAAGGTTAGGTTAGGTCAGCGTTTACCAAACTATGGGTAAATTACCCAAGTGGGGTAATTTGGTACTTTGAAAGTACTTCTAAAGTACAGAAACTGCATAAATAAACGACATGGCAACACTGGGACTGGCTTTACGTGGGGTACAGGTAGGGTGGGGGGTAGGGTGTGTTTATGGTATATGGTGAAAAATGCGAAATGAAAATGCAAGGGAGCGGAACCCTTTATTTTGTGAGGATACATGAGAAAACAGAACAGGCAAAATTTCTTTGTAATCCAACAACATTTAGAGGTTGCCCACAGCTGATAGGTATTTCAATTTATAGGGCAATGGAAATTTTAATTCTCAGTTTAAATGATAAATTGCATCTCCAATATACATCTCCAATAAGTATTCAGAACAAATATATCGTGCGAGTATATTCACTAAATTCATAATTAACAATTAAAGTACATGACACCTCGAGTGTTGGCGTTCATTTTTTCATCAAAGTGGCTTGGAGGCTGTCGGCAAGACTTTACGATGTTCTTCGACGATTTGAATCATGAACTGCATCTGCTCTTCGTTCCGAGTCCTTCCAGCCTTCGTGAATTCTTGAATCAATGCTATGCCTCGCTCTGCTGCATCATTCACTACATTTAAGGAATCCACCCTGATCTTTGCTGAACCAAAGCTGGTGTTGTTTTCCCAGTTTGATGGATCCTCTTGCAGGAAATCGACCGGAAGATCTAGAAGGGTGAACAGATTGTACGTATTGGAAGAGCAAAAGTCTGCCAGGGTCTTTCCTCTTGGATCTGGAATCCAGACTCGTCGGGGGGGAGCTTCTGACCCTTCAACGGAATTCATATTCTCTACCATTTTCCGCTTCTCATCATCATCGACTGCAGGATCGAATAGTGCAAGGCCCACGTTTACCTCATTGAGGTACCAGAGATGCCGATTAAAACTCTTGTACCCAGCGGCGTTGGTGTTTTGCAACTTTTGAAGGAGGGCTAAGTCGCTTCGTGGAGCGCTTGCTGCTTCTCTTGCTGAAAACCACGGAAGGACGTAATCTTGAGCAACGAAGAGACAGAAGTCCCGCAACACAGAAATCAGGCGGTCACTGCTACTTGCTCCACGAGATGTTGAAGGACATTGGTTCATGTGCATCGTGAACTGGTATCTGAACATCCAAATCTTGAAAGAGTAAATTCCACGCGCCATCCACCGTGCTCGGTGCAAAGCCCCTGGAGCCATGAACACAGGACTCCGACGTCCGTGAGGTACTCCTCCCAAGAAAATGACTACAAGTTCAAGAAGCTCTTTGTAGTCATCTCTGGGATGCTTCACTTTCAGAAGGTCATTTGCTTCATGAATCATCTTCTCGGCCCAGGGACTGATCACTGCAGCCGTGTCCTCTTCGTCCGCGGCAGTGGAGTATTCATTCAATTTCAGTTGCGGCCAAACATTACGGAAGCTCTGGAAAATCGTAATCTCAGGTCCTTTGGAAAGGTCTCCAACAAGGAAAGAAAATACTGCTTCAAGCAGCAGTTCCAGCACGTGATGTCGACACGCAAAGTAAATCATTTCACGCCCGAGAGCCTGCTCTACTCGCACACACACTCCTCCATGGATGCCGGTGTTGGTGGCTGTCGTGTCAAAGCAAAGAGCTTTGATCTTCTGGCCAAGATCCCAGTTTTCGATGGTTTCGATGATGACGATTGCTGTCCTTTCTGCCTTGGAGTCTGGGAGTTTGGGGATGGCTAGAATCTTGCTCATCCCATCCCCGGTAACTAAGATGGCTAAACGGTCGATTTTGTCTCTTCCCATTAAGTCTGCCATAAGTTTTCCATCCCAGTGAAGAACAAGAGGGCATTCAGGCTTGTAGGAAGCTCTCACCTCTGCTTCGTGGGCTGATCTGTACCTGGATCTGCTGGCCCGAATAGCACTTGGACTGAGGCACATCTCACTTATGTCCTGACCCATTTGCATGCCCATTATCAATGGGTTAATAAACACTAGAAGTGACTTAAAAAGGGCGCATAAATAAATGAGCATATGGGTAAAACTTTGGGGTCTTTGGGCAACCTCTAAATATTTGATGATTTTCTAAACAAATCATGTGCTTTATTTGCTCCCGGAACCTCATCATTTGCGGGGTTCCGTGACCCGAAATTCACACTTTGTTTTTAAAAGCACCCTAGACTGGGGGGGTCATCATGAAGGTATCCGTGTGAAAATGGGGTAATGACTCAAAAAGTTTGGGAACCACTGCGTTAGGTTATATTTGGTGTGGTTAATTAGTGTTTAAGATTTAAGAAGTCGGTGCCTCACTTATGCGGAGATGCGCGCGTTGCGTGCGTGCGTGCGTGCTGCGTGCGCAGAAAAAATAAAATTGAGGCCACCGACAGTGTAATTAATAATCTTTATAGTGTTGGTTAATGAAATTTATTGGTTTTGAAGTTGTGATTCAAAGATGTCAGTTGTGAAGGACATAATAAATGCTTTGATGGATAACAAACAATATAGTCGTAACATTTGGCAGCTATTATCAACTCGCATTTACAGTACGTTAAAGTTCCTCCATTCCGTAAGTAAGCATTCTTTCGCGGTCAAAATTAAAACTGTACAAACGATCATTATAAGAATTTCGAATGAATTATTTAGTGTAGTAAATTGTTTCAGATGATATCCACGTTGAAATAGGCAAGACGGTGTACGCGCAGCCAGTATAATCATACCATATTTATCCACATTAACCCATAAAATTTTGGCGAAATGTCAATACAGTAGTGTCCTGTCTGCCAGCCTGAGAATATCCTGGTAATCTCTCTCTGTCGTTCAGCGTTCTTCATTCTCTCTCTCTCTCTCTCTCTCTCTCTCTCTCTCTCTCTCTCTCCATTGGTTGATCGGTCTGTTTACAGTAGGTCTTCGCAAAATAACTCCCGATTGGTTAATAGGTTGTGATTAATGAGAAATTGATGGCACAGGTCCCCTATCCCTGAAAATGTATTTAAATCTGAAAATAATATATTCTGCATATATATAACCTTTGTTTTGCTTCCGCCCGAATTGTTCATTCTGACGAAGGTCAAACGTGTCATTCCACCTTTATATATATATATATATATATATGCGCCTCGGTGGTGGTGTGGTGAGCATCGCTGACAACGAATCTATAGGCCCCGAGATCCAGACCCGGTGACGGCAAGCGGCGCGCAGCAAAACCCAGCTGTTCATCCTTCCACACACTAAAGAAATTGCTTGGTAAATAAATGGGTAGTCTGGTGGTTAATCGGAATGAACAATTCGGGCGGAAGCAACACCAAGGTTAAATAGAATTTCTGCACGGAACAAAAAATGAACGTGCCTACACCAAAAATTAATGATAGAACTAATTATTATTAAAACAACTAAATTGAATGAATGAATAAGTCATTTACAAAGAAAAGACTTTAAAACCTCGCGCCTTTCGTAACTATTTTTAACACATCATCAAATAGGCGATGAAGGCTGATTTCCCTCCTCCCTCGGTTTCGTCGTTGATGGGCCCCACACGCGTTTGTTTCGACTCTTTTTGTCTTATACATAATATGCTTTGTGCGTAGGCAAGTGGGTATAAGTGAGGAGGTGACGTGTGTTATAATTGACGGATGTAATGGGATAATTTTTTATGACGTAACGCTTTTAATACCTCGAACGTTAAAATAATTATATCATACAAATAAAAGTTATACAAAAAAAATCTAGAAATAATTTTGTTGGAAAAAAGATGTTAGTCCCGATAAGAGTTTGGTATTGAATGACTTAACGGAAAACAACCTTCAACTCTATCTCACGTCCGAAACCCTTCTCGCGCCCTTCTAGGTTCAATGGCACTGAGGTTAGGTTACATTAAGTTTGGTTAATTAGTTTTTAGGTACACTCGTATGGATTTAAAAAAAGTCAACACCGTTTATGCGGACACACACACACACACACACACACACACACACACTGCTCGTGTGTGTGTCGCTAGCACCCTAAACAAGGAGGCGGTTCTACAACACTTAATTATTTCGGGGCGCTGATTCCAAAAATGATATTGGTTTTACTCTATCATCAACCGTTTCAAAAATATAGGTTATCACATTTTTCATATGGCAAAGTATATGAAGAAGGCTAACATAAATATTTTCTGAAAATAAAAATACTATTGGAAATTAATGTTTATTGAGCCAAAATTGTTTGACAAACCCAAAATGGTGCAAAGGATATAATATATATCATGAGGAGAACCGATAAGAGAATAACAAGCCTCGTTATGCAGTGTGCGTTCCTTAAAAATGTACTGAAGAACGCGACTTCCGCGTATGAACATTCTTATCCTTTCTGATCAGCGACCATACGTAGTCTCCCATCATGGAAGCATCCCAATGGCCCTGGTACCTTTTCTCCATCGTTTGAATATCTTGATGGAATCTTTCGCCATGTTCTTCACTCACATCGCCCAGGTTATCACGAAAAAAGTCTAGATGTGAATGCAGCTAGTGTAATTTTAAAGACATACGGCACCCCATTTTGCCATAGCACTTAATCAAGTTTGACACTAACTCCTCATAGTTTGGTGCTTTATGGTTGCCTAAAAACCCACGAACCACATCATGGAAAGCACACCAAGCCTCTTTTTCGATCGGAGTCATCTTGGCTTCAAGGTTCTTTGAATTCAACAGCGCCTTGACTTGTGGTCCTACAAAGATGCCAGCCTTGACTTTGGCCTCAGAGAGTTTAGGGAACATGACCCGAATCTGTTGGAAAACTTCCCCTCCAAATCTAACGCAGTTACAAACTGCTTAATTAGACCCAACTTAATATGGAGAGGTGGTGGCAGAACTATGTCAGGCTTCACAAGAGGTTCCCTGAGTACATTGTACTTTCCTGGTTGCAGTCCTTCACGTGGAGGCCACTGAATTGTTTTATAGTGCTCAGTTGAAACCCTGCTATCCCACAGGCAAAGAAAACATGAATATTTAGTAAACCCTCCTTGTAAACCTAACAGGAAACCAATCATTTTGAAATCACCACACACATCCCAGTTATATTGTTCATACCTGATTTGAGTGAGCAGTTGTTTGACATTTTCATAGTCCTCTTTCATTTGAACAGAATGTGCAACTGGTATAGATGGATATTTGTTCCCATTGTGGAGTAGAACAGCTTTTAAACTCCGAGTTGAACTGTCAATAAACAGGCGCCACTCTGAGGGTATATGTGTTAACCCAATAGCTGTGAATAGACCATTAACCTCGCTGCAATAACAGAGAGAGCCATTGACATCGTAGAACCTTGCAAACTCTTCATGCCGCTTTCGGTATACAGTGCTCTTGCAGTCTTCTCCAAGCAAATTCCACTCTTTGAGTCTGGAGGTCAGAAGCTCAGACCCTGATTTCGTCAGACCCAAATCTCTAATTAAGTCGTCCAATTCCCTCTGATTTGGAAAGGGAGGGTTTGTACTGAAAGTTACTGTATATTCTTCATCATGACTGTCCTCACCAGCCGACATCTCAGATGAGCTAGCTGCATCTTCATTTTCAACCTGCAAAGCAAAGAAACAAAATATAGGCATAGCTGTATATGTAGAAGAGTATCAGCACTAAGAAAAATCGACACACAATGACCCACAGTCTGTAAATACAGAAGGTAAAGTAATGGATAGATACCTGTTCTGGTGGACGTGGTATTGGAAGACCTTCGCCATGTGGTACAGGAGCTATGGACGACGCTATGCTTGGATACTGAGGAGTCTGCCTTCCTTTAACTTTCTTGTACTTAGAAACATCTACCATGCAGTAGTAGCAATCGTCGTGGTGGCTCTTTGGTTCTCCATATTCTGGGTACCGCAAAGGGCATTGCCTTGCGTACTCCCCGCAGCTACCCTTCAAGTGTGGAGTGGCAGCTTCCACAGATCACATGGGGTGCCCAGGGCTTATCTTGGTCACCCATAGGCATACCAGAATAGAGCCGATACGCGATCCAGAACTTGGTGCCTTTCACAATCTTGTGCGATACTTGCTTGGTGCCTATGTAATACCCACAAACGTAGCAGAATATATCTGGCGAGTGTTTACAAGCTCTAGTTGCCATTCTCTTTACCAAACTGTACTACATTAATCATAACCTGCAGATATAGAGAGAAGAGTTATTAAATCTGCAACAGATTACAGATTCCAGTAAAAAGATGTATTCACAACACTGAAATAATGTTCGCAATAAAAAAGGATCGATAACACTCAAATCGTCAGCACAGAGAAGCACAAACAGTACTTCAGTGCTGGTAACCATCAGACAAACAACCTGCTTTCTTTGTGTGCTCACACTTACTGACTTCTCAGACTCTGCGCTCTTCTTTATATATCACAGTGGAAGTTTCGGGCAATTTCTAGAGCAAGAAACTCAACGAACATCCGGATTGTTCTCAACAATTCCTGATTATTCTGATATTGCTGCGCCCATAATAACATTATACTGGTAAAACATGAAAAATGGATTATCTCTGAAACCATTGATGATACACACAAACCAAGGCCAGATTTGGACTCAGCGCCCACAAATGCATATAAAAACAAAAAATTATATATAAACAGAATCAGTGTTACACAGTGTAATCATTTATGGATTTAATTAAGTTGTGTGTCCTAATAGAAAGGCTATAATATGAAAATTTATGAAAAAAAGAGCAGTATTACGAGTTGAACAAACTTGTTTTCTCTATTGGACGTTCCCTAATTGGACAAAATTGATTAGAAGAAAAAAGAGAAGGCTTTGGGAGAGCTAATAATTTTGGGGTGGCCACCTCGAAATCCTTGACGTCAATTCCGCCCGAAACAAATGAAAATATCTGAAAATAACTAAGTGGGGAAAACCCCCCGAATCATTATTGAATGTTCTACGAAGGATTTGTAGTAAAATTCTTAAAGATTATTATTTACATAAACGTGTTTTCGATCCCCGCACACGTTTTCCTATTGTTATTAAAGCGAAGGGCACATACACAAAAATATGGATTATTATATAATCTTTTTGAATTTTTTCCTTTATAACCCTCCCAATTTCTTCTTTTCAGTTGGTAACAATTTTGACACAGACAACAAAAACATTATTCAATGGCCGGTTAGGTCAATCGTACACCCTTAACAATTGGTCAGGTTGAGTCGCGATATTTTCGTTAAAATTAACGAAAATATCACGACTTAACCGAACCAATCGTGAAGGGTGGGGGTGCTGTAAAGGAAAAGATCGCTTATTTTGTACAAATTTAATTTATAGCTATTTCAATATAAAAATATTTGGTACAGTACTTACGTATTAACGGGGGGCCACCACATATTGATGATTAGTTAGGTTAAGTTGTAATATTTTCGTTAGTTGAAAATTTCTAATACATCATATTTTTTAAATAGCAATATTTTTTTAAATATTTTTTTATACAATTTTCTGAAAAAAAATTAATTTTTTTAGGCTTATTCATGATGCTATTAAAAATTTTTGGCCTCCAGAAACAAATGTTATTTCTAATGCGTAACACGTATTAATCATTGTAAATATTTGAAATATAAATCATTGTAAATATTTAAAAAAATATTGCTATTTAAAAAATATATTACAAATTTTCAACTAACGAAAATATTACAACAACCTAACCAATCATCAATATGTGGTGGCACCCCGTTAATACGTAAGTACCAAATATTTCTTACATTTTTTTTTCTGTTCACCTCTTCACTTATTATAATTCTTATTAGATCAACATCTCTATTAAATTCGGAGGTGTCCTCGTACTTTTACCTATATATATATACTATATATATGTGTGTTTTTTAGATAATTTTATACGCAAAATTCAATTTTGACCTTTCTTAAATTCGTAAATTAACCAAAACTAAGATATATATATATATATATATATATATATATATAAGCAAACAACCACAGGGAAAAGGAAACACGAAGTCCGAGCGCTTTCGTGATATATTCACATTATGGTTGTTTGCTTATTAATAAGATCACGTGTGATTTTGTGATTTTAGTGTATATATATATATATATATATATATATATATATATATATATATATATATAAACAAACCCTAACCAAACTGAATTAGAAAGTAAATTATACCCACCTATATAGCCTAAATGAACACAATATCTTCCACAAAAATTATTCGATATCTTGTTTCGAAAGTATACAGAGTGGCTACAAAGTCCCTTTGCAGTGAAATTACAGCATATCTGTATTTTGCCCTTGTTTCTCATACGAAGGGACTTTGTGGCCACCCTGTACAATACCCTTTTTATAGGCTGTTAGGCTCGGGCTCACTTACGTTAAGCAGTTAAGATATTGGTTGACTTACATACAGTAAAGCTGGATGAAGAATTTATTTGAATAAAGTTGTATACCAGATTGCAGAGATGATGATGATCTAGAGAAGCTAAGGCTAATAAAGATCCTAAGATCCACTCTAAGGTTAGCCCGAGAGAAAGGAAAGAGTAGGGGGTTAAGAGAAGAGAAGAGAATAAGGGGTTAAGTAAGGAGCAACACCTATCATTCGTGGGTTAGCATTCATTCAGAAAAAGATGAAAAAAGTCTCACCATCATCATCCGCCGGCCACTGCCGACAAGTCAGAAAAATAGTCGGAGAAAATAGGAGAGGGGTGAAAGATGAAAAGAAGTAAAATAAGAACGCTTACAAACCATGCAAACACAGTCTTAACTCACTGTCATACCATGCAAACTACAAACATGCAAGGAAAGAGGTTACAGACATGCAAAGTAAGGAGATAAGAAAAAAAAAAAAAGTAGGTAAAGTTAAACAAAAAGTGGGTTAGTTTACGCTACGAGCCACATCCACGTTCGTGTTAGTCTAATATTTTTTATTTTTTTATTTTTTTTTGCTGGCATCACACGCTGGCATGTCACAAGCTGGCATTCATCGTCAACAGACTCATCCTCGAGCACCACCACCAGAGCTCCTGTTGCTAACTTTGTTTTTTTTAAATTAAACAACGTTAATACTTTTAAAATGTCTGTCAAGACGGTTCTTAAACATATTAACGCTGGTAGAATGAACGACTGACGCGGGAAGATTATTCCATTTATCAATTACTTTAAACGTAAAGAAGTTTTTAGCGATATTAGTGATGAAACGTCTGCCACGCAACTTAAATTCGTTATTGCGAGTATTACTATTATCGAAAGTGAACAATTTGTCAAATTTACGTTATCGATGTTATTAACGATTTTGAAAACTTCAATAAGCTCCCCCTTAATCTTCTAGTTTCGAGTGAATACAGGTCTAACTCTTTAATCCTATCTTCATAAGGCTTATTGCGCAATGACGGAATAAGTTTCGTGGCACGACGCTGAACCCTTTCTAACCTATCAATATCCTCACGCAAGTACGGGCACCAAAACTGAACGGCATATTCTAAATGAGGCCTGACTAGGGACTTGTAAAGGGGCAATATAATATCCTTCGATTTAAATTCGAAATTACGCGCTATGAAGCCTAACATCCTATTAGCTTTCGCGCAAGACTCCAGGCACTGGTTCCTAACCTTTAAATCCTTAGATACGCGTACGCCTAAATCTATTTCCTCGTCAACGCTCGCTAACTCCCTATCATCCATCGTGTACGTGTAATTATTATTGCGAGAACCTATATGCAAAACTTTACATTTGTCTACGTTAAATTGCATCTGCCACTTAACTGTCCACTCCATAATCCTATTTACATCGTCTTGGAGCCTATTTCTATCGTCCTCGTTAACAACCTTACCGCCTATTTTAGTATCGTCCGCGAATTTTGACACGTTACTAGTCAATCCTACATCTATATCGTTAATGTAAATTACGAATAGCAATGGGCCTAACACTGAACCCTGTGAGACACCGCTACCTACATCTAACCACCCCGATTCACTACCATTAACTACGACCCTCTGCCTCCTAGCACGAAGCCATTCTTCTAACCAGTTAGCTACCTGACCCCGTATACCGTGCGCTTTGACCTTCGCAATTAGTCTCCTATGCGGAACTGTATCGAACGCCTTTTTAAAATCTAAATAAATAACGTCAGCTGCTCTATGCCTATCGTATTCGTGCACTATTTCGTTATAAAATTCTAACAAATTAGTTAAACAAGACCTATGGCGTCGAAACCCATGCTGACTACTATTAATCAAATCTCTACTTTCTAAGTGATCGATAATACGATCCCTAACTACGGGTTCCAAAAGTTTGCCGACAATTGACGTTAAGCTAATGGGCCTATAATTGCTAGCTACTGCGCGGTCGCCTTTTTTAAAAATAGGCGTGACGTTAGCTAATTTAAAGTCTTCAGGAATAATCCCCGTTTCGAGTGACTGATTAAAAATCTTCGTTAAGGGGCCTACGATAACGTCTTTCAAATCTTTCAAATAGCAAAAGAAAAGGAATGTCGTACAAAACATAAAATGGTGATCAAAATCGTATATAATAATTGGGTATGGAGGTGCCAAAAAAGTGGATTTAATAAAAGAGTTTCGGTGCGCAGTGAAACATGATTCGAAAACACCCATATTCCATTATCTAAGATTCCTTGCAACCTATGTTTATTTATTGCTGGCCAAAAGAAGACACCAATATAAAATTTTGTGGTTATGAAATCTGAATTAAAACTGACGCAGTAGTAGACTATAACAACTATTTAAGAGAGGCGAGTTGCACTATCCTAATCTAATCTAAAGTAACCTAACCTAACTTATAATATGCATCCTTTCAGGTTTGTGTTTATACAATATTGAAAAACCTCGTGAAATGCTACACTAGCCGGATATGTATAGTTTACTTTCTGTTTTAGTTAGGCTACACTTATATATCTTAGCTTGTGCTCTTCTGTCACCTGTTTGGCCACCCATCTTGCACAAACCTTGTGAAAGCCAAGAATGTCATGAACTATCGAATAGGCTGACCCTTGACTGATGTCTAATGAAGATGCAATTTCCTTTATTGTTAATCTTCTTTCATCGAAAATCATGGCTGTGGCTTCTTCCTGCTTGTCACCACTGGTTGATGTTGACGGTCGTCCTGAGCGCTGAGCATCCGTCACACATATCCGACCTTCCTTGAACATTTGAATCCACTCATACACACTTCGCCGTGGTAACGCATTATTCCCATACTGAGCACATAAACGCGAGTGAATTTCAGCTCCTTTCACACCTGACCACAAAAAACGAACCATGGATCTCTGTTCTTCCAGAGTACAAATTGAAAGCGGCGCAGCCATGCTTTACTACTCGTACGATATGTGACATCTACGAGTAGCCTAAATAAGCCTATATTGTTGGTAGCCTAAATAAGTCTCTGCTGGTGCTAGCCTAAATAAACCTAAGAGCTCAGTTTGGCTCGTTATTACGAGTATATATTATATATACTATATTATCACTAAAATAAAAAGTGCGGATACTTATTGAAGTACCTCATATATATATATATATATATATATATATATATTATATATATGGTGTCTCAGAAGTCGCGCACCATAGGTTTACGAGTCGAAATGGTTTATAAGTGATGTTTAATTACAATATACGTATGTTTGAATAATAAAATTAATAGCTTTTTGATTAACTGTACATACTATCTTAAAATGATTAAATTGAATGAAGCTACATTAGCCAATGGTGTCTCAGAAGTCGCGCACGGCTAATGTAGCTTCATTCAATATAATTATTTTAAGATAGCTTTTTGATTAACTGTGCATACTAGTAATTTTATTATTCGAACATTATCGAATATATATTGTAATTAAACATCAGTCATAACCATTTCGACTCGTAAACCTCGTAAATCTGAATAAAACCTATGGTGCGCGACTTCTGAAACACCCTGTATATATATATATATTAGTCAAGCTGTGAAACTAGTCACTTCACGTAATGCCTAAAAATTTCAGGCGTTTAGCGTAATTCGATTAAGCGATTAATGACTTTGTGAAGGTTAGGTTGGTTAAATTAGGTTAGTATTGCGTATTGCCTATATTTAAGGTCAAGGTATTACGCGAAATGCCTGAAATTTTTCGGTATTATGTGAAATGACTGGTTTCACAGATTAACTATATATATATATATATATATTAATATATATATATATATATATATGATACAACTCGAAATGGTCCCCTGAGAAACTTACACACTTTCACGTATGTGTCCGAGGATTCTGGAAGCGAGTTCGTTCAACCCTTTTTTTTTTTCTGTGTTCTCAAATGCCGTCGGATATGTGGCTGCGGCCACGCCTAAGAAATCTGAGCCACTTCCCCAGGTCACTCTCAAAAAGGCGAAAACCCACAATAATTAATTTCTGCTCAATTAACAGCCGTAAATTTTATAACTATAAATTGTAGCAGTTTTTGCGGGGCCGGAACGGGATTTCTTCGAACTTTGGTCTTTTTTCGTGCCTGGGTTTCTCGTTGGAATCGCTTGCCAAAAAGAGAAAGCTCATGCGTGTAGCTTGCTTTATCTCGTTTTGTACCCTACTCTGAGATTATTAGGAAATTCTTACAAGAGTTATCGTCGTTTAGCATTTCGCTAAAAAATTACAAAACATTCTTTCTGTAACATATATATATATATATATAATATATATATATTACTGTACAGTGCTTAATTTGTGACGGAACGCTCCGGAACGCCGTTCCGGTACTTTTATTTTAAAACCTAATTTAAAAAAAAAAGTTTTATTTTAATAAAAAGGTCAGCAACGTAATTTCGTAATTTAAAAATCCAACGAAATACAGACAATAGAAAG
Source organism: Bathynomus jamesi (assembly GCA_023014485.1). Taxonomy (NCBI): domain Eukaryota; kingdom Metazoa; phylum Arthropoda; class Malacostraca; order Isopoda; family Cirolanidae; genus Bathynomus; species Bathynomus jamesi. Next base: position 150,340 of record JAJOZX010006168.1, read on the forward strand.
CAAAAACTAGTCGATCAAGCAGAAAGAAGTTTGGAGTGTGTGTGGAAATTAATGTAATTATTCTATCAACTTCCTATATATAGCAATAGCATGTAAGTAAAGCAATTTTATTTTGTTTCAAATACATATAATATTTTGTTTCACTTAGATGAAATAACATTTCACTTATAGATGTTGCAGTCACAGTAACTTTTTCTTTAAAATAATACTGTATTCGAAGAACTTTCATTTGCATGTTGCGCAGTTTTCGCAGAAAAAGCGCTTAAAATGCGTTGGTTTCCGGGCGCCGCCCCGGACCCCGCTGGGGGAGCTTACAGCGCTCCCCCAGACCCCCTAACTGTGAAGGCTTCACCTGCGTTCCACTTCTTTTTCATTTACAAATTAAGCACTATATATATATATATATATATATATATATATATATATATATATATATATATATATATATATATATATATATATATATATATGCGCCTCGGTGGTGTGGTGGTTAGCGTCGCTGATTACGAATCCATCGGCCTCGGGATGAAGACCCGGTGACGGCAGGCGGCGCGCAGCAAAACCCAGCTGTTCACCCTTTCACACAATAAAGAAAGTGGTTGGTAGATAAATGGGTACCCTGGGTGGCCTCGTGGTTAAGACGCTGGGCTGCTGGTGGGGCGTGGTTCGGATTCCACATTAAACTGTAGGTCAAAGGTGGGGGTGAAAAGTTTGACGTTCGTCAGAATGAACAAAATCGGGCGGAAGCAAAACCAAAGGTTACCAAAGGCATCCTTTGTATTGTAGGTTAAAACCCGTTAAAACCCCATTCTAACTTTTAAATCTGTGTTGAGATAATCTATGTTGATAATTGAATACGAGTAAAGTTATACAAAAAACAATAACATTTTTCACCCAATCCTTTAACCAATATCTTACTTTCTTTATTTACAGGTAAGTAAAAGTTTACTCGAAGCTGCTCGAAAGATACGAACGAAGCGCTGACTCGAAGAGCGCATCAGGTAAAGTATAGAAAGCATTCGTTATCTTCAATAATGTATAATGGAAGATGAATCGGGGGAAAAAAAACAATTTTTTGCCCAATTTCTTCTTCTTCTTCTTCTTCGTATGAGATGGACGTTATTACTGCTTGAGACTTCTGAAACTTTTCTTTTTAATTTAGATTATAATGGATTGCGGTTGTTTTATTGACTGTAACTGTGTCGTTAGGCAGTCGACCTAGCTGTCGCCTTTAATGAATGGCTTACATAATCGAGTTTCACCCTTAAAGTCTATGTATTTATTTTTACTCCCACTCGTTTCAATTATTCACTCGACCAAATTCAAATCTCTCTATTTTCGTCCCTCATACAAATATATATATATATATATATATATATATTATAAAATATTTAGGAGAAATCCAATGACAAGGAGGAATGTAAATGCCATGAAAAGTCTTCTTTAATGCGCAACGTTTCGAGCAATACGCTCATCATCAGGCTAGATAATAACAATATGAAATTAGAATCAATAAATAAATGTGAACAAGACAAAATAATTTCTATAAAAAGACTAAAAGAAGAGGGTTAAATTCAAAGTTATAAAAATTTACATATAAAATTACAAGAAATTTAAAAGCTATTTTTAAATTACATATAGTAAATTTGAAATTAGTACACTGGAATAATTAACACTAATACAATGGAATAATTAACACTACGAACCTTTCAATGCTGGTTCCGAGGCACGAGTAATTTAAAACAAAACAAAACAGGAAACAAGCTATGGGTTGGGCGGTTGGAGTTATAAGTTAGGGGAGGGGGGATTATAAAAAATTGGGAGGGGGGTTTATAAAAAATTTAGAGGGACAGCTGAGGAATCCACGTTTAGAGAAGGGGTCAATGTTTTAATATAAAGAGATTCCAAAATTCTAAGTGAGTTAGGACAAGAATTACAACCGAGAATTTTAAAATTATCTAAAGTGACATCAGTTTTACATTTTATACTGTGTTCCCGAATACTGGAGGCTTCTTTTTTATTTAAAATTTTACCTGTTCGGCAACTTATTCCAATATGCGAATAAAATCTAGTCCTGAGGGAGCGCACGGTGCTGCCAATGTAAGTACCAAGGAGACACCTTGGGCAGGTAAATAATATACAACACCGCTACGCAACGAATCAGGAGTTCGATCCTTCGCTGAGAAAAAGCTACCTAAAGACATTTTGTTAATAAATATAATGCGAAAATCAGTATGATAAAAAAATTTTCTTAACTTTGTAAATTTAAGTTTAAATTCTTTATTCATGGGACCCATTTCAGGTACCAGGAAATATTTTATATCTTTAGGCACTGAAATACAGGAAAGTTGAGGGCTATAAACATTATTTAAGAAAGATCTTATTAGTTTATCTACATTGAACAGGAAAACTATTATTGGTAAAATATGATCTTAAATTATTAAATTCATCGTTTAGTAAGGTAAAACTAGAGGTCAAATTATATCCTCTGAACAAGAGAGTTTTAATACACGACATCTTATAGTTAAAATCAGTAAAACTAAAGAAATTCATGCCCAAACCAGTAAAAGTGGGTTTCCTGTAAACTGATGTGTATATATATATTATATATATATATATATATCATACAATATATATATATATCCCACAAATGACACGGGATGCTGCAGAGGGGTCGACCTGCAGGTCGATCGTGAACCGTCGTTCAAACCCACCTAAGTAAGTAACAGGGTGCGCAAAAGTCGCGCATCATAGGAATTTTCAGTGTTGACTATAATATATTATTTTTTTCTTTTAGGTAGGGGATGGCTGCGAAATTAACAATAGACGAGAGGGTGAGTTTGGTTTTAATGTATGGAATAGCAGGTACAATAAATGAAAATAAAAAGGTTTATTGGCAGACTATAGTCCATATGACAAATATTATTAATACAATGACAGTTCATATATTAAGGATAGAAATATATACAATTGATTAGAAATAATACTGTAATGTCGAAGTTAAGTGGAGCTACAGACAGACGTTTTCGTACCAAGAAGTCCATAGCTTAGAGCAGGGTCCCCAACCCTGTGCCCGCGAGCACCATGGTGCCCGCCGACCATTTTGCGTGTGCCCGCCACTGACTGACTACGATTGATAAGTTTTTATTTAAATTTTTAATAAAATGTTAAGTATGTTAAATATTTTAAATATTTAGTTACTAAATATTTAAATATGTAACATACTTAACATTTTATTAAATTTTAGTAGTTAATTACAGAAACAGATGCTTATTTATTTGAAAATAATTATTTCTTCATAAATAAATTAAGTTATCGTTTTGATAATTTTTCTAAGATTCTTAGCCCATCCTTTTTTTTTTTTTTGTGTGTATTATGTTCATTATTTTACATAGGAATTAAATGTTTTTTTTGTGTATTATGTTCATTATTTTACATATGAATTAAATGGTTTTTTTGTGTATCATGTTCATTATTAAGTCCAACTATAAATTTGCCTTGAAAAAGTAAATGGTGCCCGCTACACTACCGGTAGTCTTGAATGTGCTCTTCGGCACAAAAAGGTTGGGGACCCCTGGCTTAGAGGATAAATGGCAGGATTCATGCCATTTATTGGATGATCGGGTTGGTTGATTTTTTAATTCTTTGCATTAGACTGTATTGAGCACGTCTTGTTACCTCCGGGAAGCTCGGAACATTGCGGGTAGCAAACATTTGCGAAGCTGAGCATCTCGGGGGTAATTTATGTAAGAGTCTAAAAGACACGTTGTACAGCAAATTTAGGGTTTTGCCAGAACCTTTTTTATAATTCACCCAGAGTTGCTGACCGTATATATTACTGCAGAAAGTATGAAAGAGAGTGTCTTTAGCTTCACTTGCGCAGAATCGAAAGTTCCTTATGGTCATATTCGCTTTAACACACAGGCTTCGAGATTGTTTTCTTATATCCGAGTCATCACTCAAGGAGCTGGTAATAGTTTGACCCAAATACTTAAACTTTTGTACTTCCTCAATTACCTCACCATTCATTTTAAACCTTATATCAGCTGGCTGATTACAGCTTTTAGGATGAAATTGCATAACCTTAGTTTTTGTAACATTAAAAGGATATGTTTCTGCGAATACTCTTCGCAGACTTTTAGTAGCCGATCCAGACCTTTAACAGAGGGACTTATTAAGACCATATCATCGGCATCAACTAAGTTATTTATCCTTGTGTTATCTATACAACATCCCACTGTTGCCTCGTTAAGTGAAGCAATTAATCCGTCAATATACACATTAAACAGCATATGGGAGAGCAAGGAGCCTTGTCTCGCCCCGCAAGAGGAGCCAAAACACTCGGATAGTACATTGCCCCCACCTAACAGTGAAAGATTGGTGGGAATACCAAAAATTCAATAAATTTAATATATACATGGGAACCTTCCTGTCTTCTAGTTTTGCGAATAAAATATTGTGGTTCACCCTATCATATGCCTTCCTTATATCTAGGAAACAGCTATAAATAGTTGAATTACTGTCAATGTATTTAGATATTGTTTCTTTAAGTACATAGATACACAGGTCAGTTGAGTGGGACCTTTTAAAGCCAAACGGATTAGGAGATGTCCATAGGAAATCATTTAATCGGAGTAACAAGAGTTTTTCTAGTAGTTTCGAGAAGCAGGAAGCGACAGCAATAGGCCTGTAATTATTGCTGGACAGAATGTCTCCATACTTATTTTTTACCAGGGGCAAGATATATATACCCTCATGAACTCTGCAGGGATATAGCTATGAGCAAGCATGGCTGATAGGAGCAATGATATATGCAGACATACTACGTCATTTGCATATTTTAAGTGCTCATTCGATAAGTCATCTACCCCTGAGGCAGAACCAGTCTTTAACTCTTTAATTAACCTCTTCACTTCAGAAAATGATATCAAAGTATTTTCCCTTGTCCCTCCCACAATCGTTTCGCTGCAATCTATCTTAAGATTATCCCTTTTCACACTGTTAAGAATGTTAGAGTAGTGGTTTTTCCACAGCTTTGCAATTTCATCCTCCCCCGACACCCCATCGATTGTCGGAGGGAGGACATTTTTGACACCCGTTTGATTCTTAAAAAATTTCAAAATTTTGTTATCGTTATTTATGCGAGCTTCACAGGCTTTTGATGCTCGAATAGACTCCTCCTCTTGTTTACATCGCCTTATGGCCGCCTTATACTGACCCCTACTTCTACACACATTCATGTATACTGGTCCTAATCTGGGTCTACCATGAAAGCACCACAAATCATAGGCGTCTTTCGATTCCCTCTTCAGGGGGGCAATAAAATCATTCCATCCAGGAATAATCTTAGTATGATAGTTGTAAGATTTAATCAGGGGGCTTCCTGCTTCTCTTAACAGGGATATTATCTTACTATAATACCTATCTATGAGTTTACAGTGAGAATCATTTGAGCAAGGATTATTACAGGCAAGATGCAAAATTTCTAAATTATTAAAACGGTGACTTGTTCTGTCTTTGTATTCTATTATCTGCTGCATATTAACATTGGACCAATGGACGTGATTATTCTTACCTATTGAGTTCTTGTTAAGTCGTGTTGCGCATAAATTGGTAAAGTTAATTAATATTTCTAATGGTCTGTGATCAGAAAGAAGGAAATCATGCAGAATATGAACTCTAACAATTCGATCCTTTAGATTATTACTAGTGAGACAATGATCAATCCACCTGGTGGTACCACTCATATCACTAACGTATGTAAAATTACCACTAGTTACCCCTAATACCTCTACATCACTTATACTTAAATTGGCCGACTCCTCACACATGTTACCCAATTCTACAAAGAACTAGAGGAGCGACCCGGCGTTGCCGGGTGGATGTTGAACGCTATATATTATGTTTATATATATATATATATATATATATATATATGCCCGAGTAGATTAATTGAATGCCTGGGTAGGTTAATTGAATGCCCGGTTATTAATTGTACGCCCGTGACGATTGGTTAGGTTAAGTCGTGATATTTTCGTTAAAAGCTAACGAAAATATCACGACTTAACCTAACCAAGCGTCAAGGGCGTACAGTTAACCTAACCGGGTATTCAATTAACCTACCCGGGTATTCAATTAATCTAATCGGGCATTCAGTTGATCTAACCGGGAAATTAATTAACCTGATCGGGCATATACTGTGTATATATATACACACAGCGTTTAACATCCATCCGGCAACGCCGGGTCGCTCCGCTAGTCTTCTCTCTTTTCGAGCGTGACAGACTGACAGACATTCCTGGGTGTTTATAGTATTAATTCCGAGTTCACATGTGCGTTAAAGTCCCCCATTATTATACAGTGAGAATATTTGGGGTTATCTGATAATGACTTAATTTTGTACAGCAAATCAATGTATTCATCTAGATTACTGCCGTTGTTGTATAGTAAATAGCAGTTTACAATTAATATGCAATCATTGTTCACTTGTAATTCAATGCCTAACAACCTTACATTATCGCTTGTTAAAAATTTTATGTTTTGACAAATGTTTCCTTATTAAGAAAGCAACACCACCAAAAGGCCTACCGTACATTAATTCATCTGACAAGTCTACTGCTGATGACGCATGGTACATAAAATCATCATGGGTGGTAGAGAGAAATTTTAGCTCTTGCTTAGGTAGCCAGTGCTCCTGCAGGAGTATCAAATCTGCACTGTCGCAGATTTTATGAACGTCTACAGTTGAATTCCTCACTGACCTTACATTATATGAGACTGTTTTCAACAAGTTATCCGCCATGACTAATAGAAAATTTATTATTAGTAAGATTATTATTATTATACACAGTACAACTTTCAGGCATTACCGTTAGGGCGCCTATTATTATTATTATTGTTATTATTTTGCCTGTTATCAAATCTCCTGGAAAAGTGAATAAACTCCTTAACAATAATACCGTCTGGCCATTGACGCATATTATACGGGTTGAAATGCGCATTTACACCTTTAATTATTACTTTAAATGAGTTATAATACGGAGATTTCGTGTTTAGTTTATTAACTATCAATATACTGTGTTCACCAATGACTTCTTCCATCATGTGTCGAATATCGCTTGCCTCGTTCGAGAGTTGAATTCGCGACATAAAGAGGGTGAGATTCCCCATCGGTGGCCTCGCCGCGGAGACCGGTTGAGGAAACCTTCGGGAAGGGCGCCTGTTAACAGTGACCCCCCGTGCTCCTCCCTCGATCTCCCTGAGGCAGGGTTCGCCTGCCTGGGGGATGGGTGGCACAACCTTTGGGGGATAGGAGACCCCTCCCTTACTCTGTGGCTTGGTGAGGGTCTGTTAGCAGTGTTTATAACCTGACGGCCGGGCGGGCCCCTCCTTCTTCGGTGGGAGGGAGGGGGGAGGAACTGCGCACCGAGCGAGGCTTAATCGAACGCCTCTCCTCTGCAGTGGGAGGCAGGGAAGAGGGCAATGATGCCTCGTCTCTCGGCATTGGACCGTCCCTGTTCCTCATTGTGAAATCGGGAGCAGGGGTCCTTTCCTGACCGGGAGGTGGGTTGACCGCTACCCCTGCATGTTGCGTTTCTACCCCACCTTCAGGGGGGAGTTGGAGGCGGGGATTTCGTTTCCCTCGCTGCCCGACGCACTTCTTGGAGATCTGAATTGCTGAACTACTTCCGAGTAACTGGGCTTTGGGAGGAACGTCTCTCTCAACGCATCTAACTCTGACCGGAATTGTTCTAGCGAAATCGCGTTTTTTCTGATGTTGATGTTTCAGTTCAACTATCGACTTTTGTACCTCATTATACTGTTTGAGGAGCACCGAGACGTCTACGTCACCCATAGAGATTACCGGTATTTTATGGAAGTTAGTAACGTAAAAGGTAATATTGTTCTCATTATCCCGGAGGGTCGACACTTTATTTATAATGTCTTTCAGGGTATTCTCGTTTCTAGAATTACCTCTACGAGTTGGGAGGGTAACACTGAACAGGGTGTTTAATTGTACCCTCGCATGTTCTATTTCTTCTGAATCATAAAAATCATGACAGACAGATACAAGAAGGTCTGACCTAATATGATCTACTTTGTCAAATATAAAACATAACAATGGATTTTCTACAAGATTTACAGCAGACGACCCCATTGTATCTGTAACGGCTTGCGGAGGAGCGTAGCTGGTGGGGGGTGGTTGGGGGTGGAGATGGGGAGAACGCCGATGAATCGGTACAGTAAGGTGCTGTACAATCTGCTCTAGGTCATTTAGGATAGAAAAGTTGTAAGGTAGTTCACCAGGGATGTCGGTGAAATGGGAGGAAAGCCAAAGGTGGTGGCGAACATTGAAATCTCCTAAAATGGATATTTCAGCAAAGGGAGAGCGTGAAAGAATGTATTCCACTTTGGAATAAATAATAATTATTGGCTTTGTTTAACCTCCTTCGCAACATCTAAGGTCAAATGAGGGAGGGGACCTACAGCTTTACGTGGAATCTGAACCACGGGTCGCTACATAGTCTGGACGCAGCGGACGGTCTCCCAATCTCCCATCCAACCACTATCCGACCCAGTGTCGCTTAACTTCGCTGGGGCTACGTCGTGGCCAATGTCGTAACAGCGCTTCCCGGAGATCAGCGAAGTTAAGCGACATTGGGTCTGGGTAGTAGTTGGATGGGAGACCGTCCTCTGCGCCCAGATTATGTAGCGACCCGTGGTTCGGATCCCACGTAAAGCTGTAGGTCCCCTCCGTCATATGACTTTAAATGTTGCGAAGGAGGTTAAACAACCCCAATAAAAAAGAAATAACTTCGCTGATGAACGCGAAGCGGTGTCACGACATTAGCTACGACGTAGCCCTTCCACTTTGGAAGTGAGGTAGTCAAAGAATTTTGGATAGTCAATAGAATTAGGAAAAGGTAAACAGCGCAGATGTATTTAGTTTGAGATTGGCATGTAAGCCGTAGCTAGAGGGTATAGAATTTGGAAGATTCGAGTTCGAGAATATGAGAACAAGTTAGGTTATTGCGTATTATACGCAACATCCACCTTTGGAGTGAAATTGAGTACTATAAAGAAAGTAACAGGTTACAGAAAAGGGGTTGCTGTCAGTCGTCCCAGACACACGAGTTTGTCACCATATATATATATATATATAAATAATTTATTTATTTATTGTATATTAAGACTATATAACCAGTACCGCGGAGAAAATTAATATCCCAGATTTTTTCTCCGATTTATTTTTTGAGGTTAACCTAACCTAACCTAAAACAAATAACTCGGTGTGTAAAAACCGATCAAACAGTCAACAACTCGAAGGAAAAATACAAATATTATATATTATATTATATTATATCTTTTTTTTTTTTTAAGCACTCGCGCTTTCGTTAAGGTAGGGGTGGCGGGGTTTCCATTAGAAACATTTGAAGAAAGTGGTTCTTGACCCAACAGCGATTATTTTTTTTCGGATTTCGTCCACATTTGGGTTTTCATCCAAAAAGCAGAAATTCAAATAAATCGGTTTTTACATACCCGAGTTATTTGTTTCAGGTTAGGTTATACCTTTGGTATACCAAAGTTTAAAAGTGGAGAAACATTGCTTGAAGACAAGGAACGCAGTGATCGCCCTTCCACTTCTCATTACGGATGAAAATGTCCAACAGATTCGATTTCTGGTACGAGCAAATGTTTCTCCATTTTTAAACTTTTTGTGCCATTTGTAAACCCGACGTGGGCAACGGGTCACTCGCAAAGAGGTCCCTTTGCGAGTGACCCGTTGCCCACGTCGGGCTAGCATCATGAAAAAGAAAAACTATAGTATTTGTCATTTACCATAACTTATTCGGACTACAGTGTATTTAATTTTCCTAGAAGAGTTCCTTGTTCCATGCACGGTCTGTGTGTATCATATTTAAGAATTTCTGCTTCCTATTTTTTTTTACGTTTATTTGTGGCACTTACAAATTCATAAATATTTATTTCCTTTGTAATGATTTGCATCTTTTCGTGAAGTTTCCTTTCTCTTACCGCCCCTTCCTTCCTTCTCTTCTCGCTTCTTCCCTTTACTCCAAAATTTGAAATTACCCTCACATTTTCTTTGAGAGCTTCATTATCCAATCTGATGATTCCGCGTTGTATCGCGCACTTAGAAGTGAGGCTCATTAGAAGCGTTTCTCCCCGTTCCCAGTCGGTGTTTTTCTACGTCTGAGATCTATCTGAAGTTGTTGCTGCTACTCCTTGTTAAGTTCTGGTCTCTGCTTCCGAACCCTTTTAGCTCTCAATGATAATTGTTTATCCAAAGTCGTTGCTTCCGATTCCCCTTTTGTTCCCTCACTGATTCTCGATTGTATTTGCATTTTGAGGTCGCATTCCATGAAATGCCGGAATTGGACTCCTCACCCCCCCCCCCCCCCCCCCCCCCCCCTCCCTCCAACTCTCTCCTAGATTTTGTTTTTGATGGATTCCACTCCTACGCTTTCTCATCTAGAATTTTTAGTAAACTGGTACCTCATTCAGATCCTTCCATTATCGTTCTCCTTTGGGTTTGCTGCTCCGATCTACTTCCAGAAGTGAACCCTTTCAGGGTAAAAGCCCTTTTCAAGCCTCTTAGTTTGGTGTTTTGCACTCTCCCGAGCAAGCAACCGTGATCGCGAGTGACCATGCGCCCTTCGTCCTTACGACAACCATGTACTCGCTTCTCTCTCCTTCGGGATACTGGCTTATCTTTTCATTTGGAACGTGCGGTCTCCAGCCGTTGAACGTGCATGCTCTCTCTCGTCACTCCCTGAATGGACTCGGAAGCCGCTTCAACGCCTTCGCGCCTACCGCTCTTCTCTCTCTCTCTCTCTCTCTCCTCTCTCTCTCTCTCTCTCTCTCTTTTTTCCCTGTAGACTGATCAATAGTAGAAGCAACCTGGCGTGGGCGGTGTTGTAAAGCCTCGCGCTCCCAATACCCGCCCTCTCCCTTTCAGAGGGAGAGGAGATCCTTGGTTAAAGGCGCAGGAATTGGAACCGAACGATATCAGAGATTTAAAGACGGGGTTACAGGGAATAAAGTCTCGGGTTCGAACGGTCACAGGATTTGATGACTTTCTTCGATCGCTCATTATGAGGAATATTGATGGAGTGGAGGCAATAAAGGAGCGGCCTTCGTATCTGAAGGATTTTCATGCAGGATTTTTTCTCATTTTCGGATTGATTATTCCGGTCAGATAATTTGCATGAAGAATTAGGATTTAGCTTTTGTAGAACACACACACACACACACACACACACACACACACACACACACACACACACAACACACTATGAACTCGTACTGTGTGCCTTCTCCTTTAAGGAGAGCACGCAGTACCATACTCTCTACACATTCTCGTTCTTTTTCTGTCCAACTCTAACGCAAAGGTTAATCGATATTTTCAATCTTTCATCTACTCATCCGGTCAACTCTGGAACAATCTTCCTCGATCCATCTTTACCCCTGTTTATAACTTCCAATCTTTCAAGAGCAGAGTGTCCAGGCATCTCGGAAACCTTAAACCTTGATTTTGGTTCTTTTCTACCTCTTTTGGGGGGGGGGGGGGGGCCTTTTGTGGGCATTTGCCCTTGGCTTCTCCTTCCCGCAATAAAAAACCGGCCGTAGGTCCGATTCCCGCGAGAGCAGGCGGCATGTGGATTATCCAGTTGTTTATCCCCCTATAAAAAATAAGTTGGCAGATAAAAGGATACCCTGAGTGACCTGGTAGTTAAGACGTTGGACTGCTGATCGTGAAGGCGTTAGATCGAATCCGGGCGAGGACTTTGTAATTTCTGACCGCTTGTGGTAGGTCGTGATTGGAATTTCATTCAAATTGTAGGTCTAAGGTGGGGCATCAAGTTTGATCTTCGTCAGAATAAACAGTTCAGGCTGAAGCAAAACCAAGTATTATATATATATATATATATATATATATATATATATATATACAGGGTGGGCCGTAAGTTTCATACATAGGAAAAATTAAACGTTTGTTTTTATGTTTCAGATACCCTAAGAATATGCGTTTGACGTAAGATCTTGTTTACTGATGAAGCAAATTTTTACGTCAATGGAGGTTAATCGGCAAAACATACGTTATTGGAGTAATGCTAACCCTAACTGGCTGAGTCCGACGAAGATGCAAGGTGCCGGTAAAGTGATGGTGTGGGCCGGGATATGGGGTGACAGAATTATTGGACCAATTTTTGTCAGTGGAAATCTTAATGCCGAAAGGTATCTTAACATGTTGCAAGAAGAGATTTTCCCATCCCTGCTAAACGAGGAAGGTAACTTCCCAGTTTACTTCCAGCAAGATGGAGCTCCACCTCATTATGGTCTTCACGTGCGTCGGTATTTGGATCAGCAGCAGTTTCCGGATGCTTGGATTGGTCGGCGTGGTCCTGTGGAGTGGCCTCCCAGATCCCCAGATCTCATCCCCCTTGATTTCTATCTTTGGGGGCACTTGAAGGCCATGGTGTATCAGGAAAAGATACGAGACATAAATCATCTAAAGGAACGTATCACCAACGCCATTACAAGCATAACGTCAACTGTGCTAATGCGTGTTCATCAACAGTGGGGAACACGTATTGAAATGTGTTTTCAAAACAATGGCAACCATGTAGAGCATATTATATAAATAAAAATGGTTGTCCATAACAAAATGTTTATTTTTCCTATGTATGGAAACTTACGGCCACCCTGTACACGTATATATGCTTTGAAAAACATAGTTCCTATGTTTCCAGACTTTTGACTCACCCTATATATATATATATATATATATATATATATATAGAGAGAGAGAGAGAGAGAGAGAGAAGAGAGAGGAGAGGAGAGAGAGGAGAGAGAGAGAGAGAGAGATATTCAATAATGAAAGTAATTTTCTTGCTGAAATATTTTCATTGGCTTTTGTTACCCCTGTTACCCTTTTCATAGTTTCCATATTTCTTGAGCAAACATAATCATAAAGTAGCCTCTCTCTCTCTCTCTCTCTCTCTCTCTCTCATATACTTATAGAGATAAGTGTTCAAATGATGAAACAAATCAAACAAAAATTCTATAAGAATTTTATTCCTGCAAATATTTTGTTAAATTGTAATTTAATCTTCAAAGAGTTCTCCATCCGCTATCATACATTTGTGGATTTTCTCTGTCAAACTCTTCGTTGTTCTTCTGAACATATCGAGTGAAATCCTTTTCAGTTGTTTATCTATTCTGCAGCTAAGGGCATTCGCATTTGCATAGATGAAGCCACGAGTGTAGAGTTTGTCACGCAAATAAGCCCAAAGCCAGAAATCACGTGATCTGGCTGGCCACTCGATGGGACCTCGCCGCCCAACCCAGCTTCCTTCAAGGTTCGTATCCAGAATCTCACGGGGAGCTGCGGAGTAATTTGGCGGCGCTCCATCATATTGATAAAGCCAATTTTTGCCAACGCCATTAGTAAACCGTGGCAAAACTTTGCCTCTCAGTACCTGGGAATAGCGTTTTCCATCCATCGTGTCTGTCGATATGTGAAAGGAAACGAGTTCTCAATAACCAACGCACACCCAAACTGTCAGTGTAGCCGTTTTAACGGGTTTACCCAATCGTATTTTGGCACTTTTTTTCTGCACAGTAGTGAACGTTGTGTGTGTTTCCTTTACTCGTTAAACCGAAGTCACATTCATCTAAAAATTTAATCTTGCGAAGGAGATCTGGATCACTGTTGAACTTTTGTCTCGTTGTTTCCGTAAACTGCAGCCGTCTATCAGAATCATGGTCGTATACGAGGTGAGAGTAAATGGGTTTGTAATCGTGGTAACCCCGTGATTTCAATATTTTTGCTACTGAAAATTTGGAAATATCCATTGCTTTGGGACTCTTCTCGTTGAAGTTGTTGGATCGACTTGAAAACTGGCGAGGACATTATTTTGTTGTTGTCTCCTGTCGCCGTTACTGGCCTTCCGCTTCTTGGACGATCTTTTGCCAAGCTCCGTTTCAAAAAGTTTGAGCTTCCAGTATCGAAAAGTGGTTGCATTTGGTGGTGGTTTATTATATTTTTCTGGAAATAAACGCAAACTTTCTTCACAATTATTATAAGAAATAGCCAACGATACAAGATACACTTTTTTTTTCATTACTGTATTTCCATCTTTACTGACATGGCACTGACTTGAGCTAGGGCCCAAACCCTAGAACAGTGGTTCCCAACCTGGGGTCCCCGGACCCCTGGGGGTCCGTGAGCTTTCAATATTTCGAGAGGCTCCAATGGAAATCGTACATTTACCCACGATAAGGGCGCTTAGGCTAAAATTTCAAGTTCCCTTGTTCTTGGCTGGAATTATTAATACTTTTTTAATACGCTGTATTTTAATTGCATACTCACTTATATGTCCTTTATTTGATAGTGAAAAATGAGAAAACGAGTTAATTATTAGTTAATAAAAACAGTTTGTTTGGTAGACGGAATCTTTCAAAAACATGGGGTCCGTGGGAAAAAAATAATAATAAAAGGAGTCCTTTGTAGTGAAAAGGTTGGGAACCACTGCCCTAGAACCTTCCTGTTCTAGCCTAAGGTCATTCCTGGCCTTGTATAGTTACTTTAAAAAGTATCGCATACGCTGCAGTGATATCATTGGAATTTAAAAAATTATTTGTTTGTATAAATTCTTAGACTTTTCTCCCACCCTGTATATATATATATATATATATATATATATATATATATATATATGCTGCAATCCACAAGGAAAAAGAAAAACGATTCCAAGGCCTTTCGTGTATTCAAAGCTACACCTCGTCATTCATTTCACGTGTTTTATTGTGAAATTCATCCCATATATATATATATATATATTTCGAGGAAAAGATTGTAGGCACCAATCAACCAGGGAAGCACTCCAGGGGTGGGAGGGCGGTAGGCAGGAGACAACGAGAGCTGGAAGTTGGAACTCCCGTTTCTCCTGTCACTGCCCTCCTTAGCTGATCTTTTCCGTCCCTCATATCTACCCTCTGAGCAGTCCAGTATGGTCTCAAAAACACATTTCCCTCGCTGTTCCTCACTACACGTACAGTATATGCATCTTACGCACTGCACTTTTTTTTCAAAATTAAAAACCAACAAAAAGACCTTGATTTTGGCTCTTTTCTTCCTCTATGGAAGGGGAGATTTTGCGGGCCCTTGGCCCCTCCTTCCTGCATAAAAAAAATATAACCTCTGTTAAACTGAATAAATGAAAGTGTAATATACCAATTGCGCAAATTCCATTCATTGGTTTTAATCGTAGAAGGGTGCGTAATAGCGAATGTCATTGCAAATTTCTCCGAAGGGTGCCGTTTTTTTCAACCAGCATCTCTCCCTTACGAAAATGCTGGATCCGCCCCTGATATATATATATTATATATATATATATATCAGACATGGGGTCTATTACTGGGCTTCTGTTACTATTACTATTTATGTTTTTTATTTCTTCTATTACTATTACTTATTTTTCATCTATTACTATTACTTGGTCATCTTTTACTATTACTTTTGTATGTGTGGTACTTCACTCATTTGAAAAGGATCTTTATGTCTATTTAAATGCAATTAGAAGCAGTGTGTTAACGAATATTTGTTTCAACCAAATCATTACAATTTCAGAGACTGTAAGTCTTGATAAATTTTACTTTATTGAAGGAAAAATTTGCCACAGTATTAATTTTTGGTGTGTAATAAACGAGCATGATTTGGCTGGTTTTTGTTATTCCCTCGTCAAAGAAAACGGTTGAATGACAGCAGTAACTATGAGAAATTTCGACAATCCAGAGTTAATGAAGTGCTACCGTAATAGAAAAGTAATAGACTATTATCACAGCCCTGCGATGGTTTTGTTGTCCGAAATATTTTATCACTTATATAGTAATTTTTGCACGCTGATTCCGAAATATACTCATTTTTCGCCATCACGTACAATTTTTTTACAAAATGTCATATTACATACGTAAGCAATTTTCATTAAATTTTGATTAAAAACTACTGCCTAAAATGCTTATAAATGCTTGGTTTCACCAAGACATCAAAGAAATGGAGAAGAGATATCAGGAAAGGTGGGACATCAGCATGATAGCTGATTACTGTTGGATGTTGAAACGGGATACTCCAGAATTATTACATAAAAGAGAAGGAACAGCGCGTACATTCGAGACTAAAAGGCATACGTAGATCTCGCAAGAAAACTCAGGACAAATAAAAATGAATATATATGTAATTAACGTTAATAGTCTTCCTTCTTTTTAAAGTTGTTTGCATTTGTAATTAGTATAACACAAGCGAAATAGGTACCTAATGTAAAATTGAAGTAAATAATATTTATGTTGTTGTTTTTTTCCTTTCCAGTTTGCAGAAAACCCTTACGTGATAGAAAAAAATGGATACCTTATTCGAAATCAGCGTAGTTGAATTATAAAAAATCAGTTATTAGTAAGAAAACAACTCTTACAAAGTTCTCATTCGCAGGCCTGTGAATTATTTATTACTTCGCCTTCTATTATATATACAGGATGTTTCAGGAGGAAAGGTCAATACTTCGGGAGGTGATAGTATTGGTCATTGAGAGAAAAAAAGTTCATATGAACATGTGTCTAATTCTGAATGGTTACGGAAATAGAGCCGTTTGAATCTACAAATACAAAAGCATTGTTAATGGTAATCAAGAAAGAGAAACCAATTACTGTTTCTAACATTTAATGTTTAAACATTGGCATTTTGAATGGTATCAGATACAGAAATGACAAATTTGTTAGTTTACAATACGTTTTCGAAAATCCCACCGTCAACCTCAATGCACTTTGCAACTCGTGTGCGAAGATCGCGTGTTGTTCGTCTGAGTTGATCTTGACGTTCCTTTATGCGGACAGCAGCAGCATCCAAAATGCGCGCGAGCAATTCGTCTCGTGTATCCACCTTTCTTTTGTAAACTTGACTTCTCATCCACCCCCACAAACAATAATCTAACGGAGAGAGGTCTGGAAACCTTGGTGGCCACTGAATGGGACCACCGCGGCCGATCCATCGACCAGGGAAAGTTTGATTTAGGTATTGCATCACCAGACGGGTAGAATGTGGAGGAGCTCCGTCATGCTGAAAGTACATACCAGCGCGTGTAGCCAAAGGAACATCCTCCAATAGTCCTGGGAATTCATTTTGCAGAAATTCTAGGTAACTTTGTCCTGTAAGACGATTCTCTAAAGTAACAGGGCCAATCAGCTGCGCATCGATGATACCGCACCACACATTGGCAGAGAAGCGATGTTGAAAATTTGTTTCCACAGTGGCATTTGGATTTTCGTCTGACCATCGGTGAACAGTGTTAATCGAAGCAATCGGCGATTAGCATTTACCTAATGACAAAATTCCAGTCGCATGGCAGCGTCTCCTGGTTGAAGGTGTTGTACACGCTGTACATGATATGGATGCAAGCCTTCCTCACGTAATGTTCGCCATACTCTTGTGTGTGGTACAACGAGACGTGTAGAAATTCTTCGTGAGCTAGTAGTAGGACTACGCTCTACCAACTGAGAATGTTTTCCACTTCATCCACATCTTGTTGACCTTCACGTTCAAATGAAACATGAGCGCTGGGAAGTGTACTAATCTCACGCAATGTGTTGAAAACCCTGGTAAACACTTCGATCCGGAATTCTGCGATTCGGAAACCGTCGACGGTATTCTGCGACAGCAGCTGTTGCACTTCCATCGCAAAAACCGTAGACATAGACCATATCTGCATATTCGGCATGTGTGAAGGTGTGTGGCATTCTTAGCACTGCTTTAAACACCAAACAATGTCACACAACAGTCAGCTGTCGATTGGCTTATGTTACGTGCTTACATTACAGCTTACATGGTTCAAGGTTATAGGGGAGGAAGGGGGAGGAAGAGCTGCTCGCGCATCAGATTCAAACAGCTCTCTCTCCATAACCATTCAGAATTAGACACATGTTCATATGAACTTTTTTTCTCACAATGACCGATACTATCACCTCCCAAAGTATTGACCTTTCCTCCTGAAACACCCTGTGTATATATATATATATAATATATATATATATATATATATATATCCCCCTTGATTAGGTACTCCGGCTTGCCGGGCCGAGGGGGCTCGCACACCTCGTGGGTTGTTGAGGTTTTCTCAACTCCTCGCGGGGTGTGGGCAAAGAGTTACCTAGTTGCGTTTTTTTTCTCCCCTTTTTTTTTTCCGTTTCGTAGTATTGCCCCCCCCCGCTCCTCTGTTTGTTTTTGCAGTCTTGGGGTCATCGGGTGCACTCGCTGGGGGGCATCGCTCCGTGGCTGAGCCGTGCTCTGGGGATGGTGTGGGCGCCCGGACTGCTGCTGCATCTGGATTGGGTTTTTGCTATGCCCTTAACGGACAGAACTCCAGGAGAGCCAATCTTCTGTGTTGAAAACGACAGTCAGGTTGGGGGGCGGGCTACTCGGGACGTTGGGCCTGCGCCTTGAAGGATGCAGCGGCGGATTGGTGCATTGCCTTGGGTCCGAGGCTGTCTTCTTTATAATTATATTGTTTATGGGTAAAATTTTTAAAACTCAATCCCCTCCTGTTAACGACTCTGGCCCGTCCTTGGATTTGGATAAGACTTCTACTTCTGGTCGTTCAGCGGCCTCTGCCTCCGCTGGATTGACCTTACAGCCGTATGGCTCCCTCTCGTCCTCTGCGGCGTCTGGCTCTCGTGGCCGGGCTCGTGGTGGCCGTAGGACAGGGTCTTCGCGGCCCTCGTTCTCTCGCCCACTCTCGGTTACCGTCACACGTGGACCTGTCTCCGCTGCCAATTTCTGTCCGGTGGATAGGTTCCTTATTCTCCGCCCTTCCGCTGGCTCCCTTCCGGGCAACTCGGAACGGGTGTTTCAGCGTCTTAAGACGATGGGGGTTCCCTGCCGTTATGATATCCGCCCTCTGAATGATGGAACTCTTCTTTTGAAGTCCCGTTCTTCGGGGGTGACTGAGTCCCTTCTACAGTTGCAGGATGTTCTGGGTTGCAGAGTTTCTGTGACTCCCCATCCACAACTGAATAGTTGTCAGGGCACCATTTTCGCTTCCCGTCTGCTGTCGATCCCGGTTGGCGAGTTGCAGGAGGATCTTGCTTCCCAGGGGGTCACGAAGGTCTTCCGCTTTTCGTCGCGCCGGAATGGTGCTCTTACTCCGTCTGCTCGTATGCTCCTGACCTTGACTTCTTGTGCCTCCGGCCCAGGTGTTCTTGGGCATGGGTGATCGACGGTCTTGCGAGTTTTCGGTGCGGCCGTATGTGCCTGACCCGGTCCGCTGCTTTGGCTGCAACTGGTTCGGTCATGTTAGTTCTAAGTGCCGCCGTGAGGGTAAGCTCTGTGTCCGCTGCGGTGGGCCTGCGCACTCTTCCCCCGTGCACGAAGCCCCCGCAGTGCTCGAACTGCTCGGGGACCCACCCTTCCTCCTCGCGGGACTGCCCCGTTTTCAAGTTCGAATTCGAAGTGCAGTCCTTAAGGACTACCGAATTCCTCAGTACGCGGGAGGCGCGCGATAGGGTCCGCGACCGGGAGCCGCGGCCGGGATTGTCCTACCCGGCGGGTCCTCGGCCCCTCCCGTGCTAACCCGGCGCCTATCGGAGTGGTGCCCCCCCTGGAAGTTCCGGGGGTTGGTGGTCCTCCTGGCACCGCAGAACCTTTTTGTCCCCCTACCTCACCCTCAGTCGCCAAGACTGATTCCCTGCCTACAAGTGCCCCTTCTCCCTCCGGCCTTGGGATCTGGATCCTTGCCTGCCCGTCTCTCGGATGGGGAGGGTGAGGCCCCGAAGGGAAGTAAGAAACGTCACCGTGGTCGAAGTCCTCCAGACCCGTCCACGACCACTGCTTGCCCTGCTTCCCCTTCTTCACCGGAGGGGAAGCGGTGCGCCGCCCCTACTCCGCTCGGGACTCCCTCCCCTATACGGACGGCTGGTGGGGCGTCACATCCCGGTGCCCCAACTAGTGTCCGGGTGTCAGTTGAGGTGCACCGCCCCATGACACCTTTGATTACTGACTCGGTTCCCACTGTGGACCCGGTCGAGAGGGGCTTGGCCCTTATTCATGGAGTCTCTCTCCATTCGGCTCCTCCCGAGAGTGGTCGGGCCTCTCTCCTGGATCTACCTTTCCGGCGAGCCCCCGGACGTCTGGTTCTCCCTGCCTTACCCCTGGTGGGGAGTCGGGGGTTTCGGCTGGGCCCGTCTCATCGTCTCCTCTCCCCCCATCAGGGGAGCCCCTCTCTGAACTCCTTATTCCACTCCCACCCTCGTTCTACTACGGGTGGCGCAGCTGCGGAGTCTGTGGCTTCCCGTAATCGGGATCCTCGTCTCCGGGGCTTGCCTCCTGTGACCCCTACTCACCCCACTAGGGGTGAGTCGGGGAAGCCGATTCCGTCCCTGGTTACGGACCGTTGAGTTTGCTGCTCAGCTTGGTCCGTGGCTGTTTTTTTGCTGTTTTCTCTGCCTCTTATTCTGCCTCTTCCCCTTACAGTTCCATTTTGTATTGGAACTGTAGGGGTCTTTTAGCTAACTGGGAGAACCTTGCATCCCTGCTGGAGAGCGAGCGGCCTTCCTGCGTTTGTCTCTAGGAGACTATTCTGGCTGCGCGGGGGCTCCCTCGCCTCTCTGGCTACGTTGGTTTCCCTTGCACCCCGGATGAGCACACACACCGGCGGGGTGCGGCGATTTATGTTCACCATTCGTTACCCTCGCGAGGTGTGCCTCTTCGTACTTCCTTGCAGGCTGTGGCTGTGCGGCTCTTCTTAGATCACCAGTACACTGCCTGCTCGATCTACATTCCTCCCCATGACCCTCCTCCTCGTGACGCGGTTCGCGAGTTGGTGGTGCAACTGCCTCGGCCGTTTCTCCTCCTCGGGGACTTTAATTAGTCGAGACCCGGCTTGGGGAGATGTCCGGTCGACAAATGTGGCTGGTATGTTGCTCTCCTTAATGGAGGAACTTTCCTTTACTTGCCTCAATTCTGGCGGACCTACCTATTTTCACGAACCCACGGGTTCATTTACTTGTATTGATCTCTCCTTGGTGTCCCTCGATGCCCTACTCGATTTTTCGTGGAGGGTGTTGGGGGGACTCTTATAGCAGTGATCATTACCCAGTCTGTCTTGAGCCGGTCGGACCGCAGCCGGATGTCTCGTCTCGACCGAGGTGGTGCCTGGCGCGGGCTGACTGGCCATCCTTCAGAGCTCGTTCCGTCATTGCCCGTTCGGTTTTGGACTTTGGCTCTGTGGATGAGAGCTTGGAGTTCTTCGAGCGGGTGGTGGTGGGCGTAGCGGGGGACTGTATTCCTCGATCTTCTGGTAACCCGCGGACGCGTAGCTTCCCGTGGTGGACTCCAGCATGTCACCAGGCCGTGTGAGAGAGGAAGAGGGCAACGCGTCGCTTCCACCGCACCCAACGCACGGACCACTTGATTGAGATGCGGCGGGCGAAGGCTTTCGCCCGCCGGACTCTCAAGTTGGCCCGTCGGGCCTCTCGGCGTGCTTTTGTGTCTGGTATTTCCTCGTCTACCCCTTCTGCTGTTGTGTGGCGGAAGGTACGTAGTATCGAGGGGAAGCCGGTCCCTGCTCGTCGCCCTGTCCTTCGGGACGGGGACGGCTTCCTTTCGGATCCTACTGCTGTGGCCGATCGGCTGGCCGGGGCTTTTGCTGCGGTTTCCCGTTCGTCTTCAGCTGCGGATCGTCCGTTGTCGGATGTTACGTTCCCGCCACCTGGGAACGAGCCCTATAACCGTCTCTCTACGATGCGGGAACTTCGGGCTGTCCTGGCAACCCGTCGTTCTTCCGCCCCTGGCCCTGATGACATTCCTTATGACTTTATCTGGAATCTGCACCCGATGGCCCTACACTCCTTGCTGGATCTTTTCAACCGGATGTGGGTTGAGGGGTCGTTCTCTTCCCGTTGGAGGGAGGCGATTGTGGCCCCGATACCTAAATCGGGGAAGGATCCGGCGGAGGTGGCGGGCTATCGGCTTATTGCCTTGACGAGCTGCTTATGCAAGCTCCTTAAAAAAATGGTGGCCGTCCGACTTTCATTTATACTGGAGTCGCTTGGGTTATACCCCCGACCCAGTATGGCTTCCGTCGGTTTCGGGTACTCTGGACCCCCTTCTCCTACTTGGTCATGATGTACAGGAGGCCTTTTCCCGCCGGAATCTTTTTCTGGCCGTCTTTTTCGACGTCCAAAAGGCCTATGACACGACCCGTCGGGGAGTTGTCATGGACCGTTTGAAGTCTCTTGGTTTCGCGGGCCTTTTGCCCACGTTTATTCGGAACTTCCTCTGCCGTCGCACTTTCCGTTTCCGTAATGGGGCGGCCCTATCTGACCTGTATGTTCAGGAGGAGGGGGTGCCTCAGGGGTGTGTATTAAGCGTTCCTGCTTCAATCTGGTCATGTCTGCGCTACTGGGGGCCCTCCCGCCCTCAGTGCGTTGTTCCATCTACGCCGATGATCTTGGTGTCTATGCCGCGGGGACGAGCTCCCCCTCGTCGAGAGGCAAGTCCAACTCGCGGTCAATCGGGTTGAACGTTGGGCGTCGTCGGTGGGCCTTACGCTGTCTTCCCCGAAGACTTCATGTGTGGCCTTCCTTCCGTCGAGGAGACGGGGCTCCGGCGCCGTCCCGGCTTTAATCTTACACTCGGGGGTCAGCCTCTGGCCCTCGTTCAATCAGTACGTTTTCTGGATATGGTCTTCGATAACCGTTTGAGCTGGGTCCCCCCTTCGCAGGCTGCGCGAGACTGCAAGACGTACCCTGGATTTGCTGGGACATTTGTCTCACACTACATGAAGCGCGGATAGGCGGACACCTCCGTTTGTACGTGTCCCTGGTACAATCAAAATTAGACTATGGGAGTGTGGTGTATGGCTCCGCCTCCCGTACGGCCCTTCGGATACTGGACCCGGTCCTCTCTAGAGGACTGCGCATGTCATCTGGCGCCTTCCGCTCCTCTCCGATTGATAGCCTGCAGGTTGAGTGCGACATCCTTCCCTTGGAGGATCGGAGGTCGTTCCTCATTGCCAAGCACTATCTCCGGATCCTCCGTCTTCCCAACTCTCCTCTGTTCCAGGTGGTGGAGAGGGCGTTCTGCCGGGATGGGGGTTGGTATTTCACCGACACGGTGACCTCCCTCCTCGATGGTATGGGCACTCCTCCATCCGTCATACCGGTCTCTTTCGAGGGTGTTGCACCTTGGGAGAGCACCCCTGTTGCATGCTGTAGGGCGTTGCACCCGTACGCAGGGCCGATTTTGATTCTGCCTTGCTTCGGTCTCTGTTCATACAGCTTGTCACACTGCATGTGTTGCGGTCTTCACAGATGGCTCGAGGTCGGCGGGGGGCGTTGGGGCTGCGGCTGTTCCCCAGTCGTCTGCCCTTGCTCCCTGATGAGGCTTCCGTTTTCACGGCGGAACTCTATGCCATTCTGAGTGATCTGGAGGTGGTGCGGGAACATCCGGATGGGTCGTTTGTTATCTATTCGAATTCCCGCAGTGCCCTGGATGGCTTGGAGTGTTTCGACCCCGTTCACCCACTGGTTCGACGTATCCAGTTACTGTGCCATATCCTTGTCACTTCTGGTGGCAAGGAGGTGGTATTTTACTGGGTCCTTGCACATGTTAACGTAGCTGGAAATGAGGCTGCCGATCAAGCTGCCCGTTCCCCGTGCCGACTACAGGTTTCACCGGTGTTCATCCCCTTTTCAGATTATATCCCTGGTTTTCGTAGTTTTTTGCGCTCCTGGTGGCAGAGTCGCTGGGATGGCGCTACAAATAACAAACTCTGCAAGATTAAACCCAAATTGGGATGTTGGGCCTCTTTCTTCCATCGGTCGCTCCATAAGGAGGTGGCTCTGGCCCGCCTCCGTATTGGCCACACCCACCTGACCCATGGCTATTTGATGGCCGGGGATCGGGTGCCCCAACGTCCCAATTGTATTGTTCCACTTACAGTTGCCCACCTCCTGGTGGAGTGTCCGCTTTACTCTGCGCACAGCGCAGAGTATTTTCCCTTTTTGGTGAGCGTCGGGCCTTGTGATAGGCTTGGCGCTATTCTATCTGAAGGTCCCTACTTTTCGGTGACCAGGTTGTTCTCCTTTCTCGTTCCCGACTTCTTTACCGGCTGTGATTTCGCTATGATCTTTCTACATCTGTCCCCCCCCCTTTTTTTCCCCCATCTATTATTCATTTTCGCTAGCTGTTTCATAGTTTTCGTTTTATGTTCGCTCTGCTATCCACCTTTCTTTTGGTGGCCATGAGCGGTCATACTTTGGAAAAAAAAAAATATATATATATAATAAATATACCGTGTATATATATATATATATATATTATATATATATACAGTATATATTATATATATGCTGCAAACCCACAAGGAAAAAGAAAAACGATTCCAAGGCCTTTCGTGTATTCAAAGCTACACTTCGTCAGGGAATGACGAGGTGTAGCTTTCAATACACGAAAGGCCTTGGAATCGTTTTTCTTTTTCCTTGTGGGTTTGCAGCATTCATTCATTTCACGTGTTTTATTGTGAAATTCATCCCATATATATATATATATATATATAGAGAGAGAATGTTGATTGTCATTGGTAATGTAGAGAGCGATGTTGTTAGTTTGGAGTTTTTCCAATTACTTTAAGTAATTTTTCTGTTTTATACACCTGCTTCTTTTACGGGTCCTTTCCCTTCCATCACACACACACAACTCTCTCTTTCTCTCTCTCTCTCTCTCTCTCTCTCTCTCTCTCTCTCTCTCTCTCTCGTGTTGTTTATCTTTACACAGTCTCTTATGTTTACAAAAGTTTTAAGAGAAAGATTTCACCTTTTCTCATAAAGCTCACCTGTTTAATTAAGTTTTCCTCTATTTCGTCTAATTATTTCAGGTATTTTAATTGTATACATTCTTCGCAGTTTTTCTGACATATTCCAAATCTTTAGAAATTCGTTAATTTTGTCTTAAGAGAATTGTATTACAGTGAGTGTACTCGAATTTTAATTGATAAGGAATATGGTTCAGATTTTGATTCGCATGACGTCATTTTTTTTTGTTGCTGGGAAGGGGGAGGTTTCATGAAGAGACTTACTTGAATTTTTTTTTTTTTTTTTTTTTTTTGTTAAAAAGAAAAAAAAAAAAATCTTGATAGAGAATGAAGTTGCCACGTTTTTAATACTTTATTTTCACCTTTTTATACTGGTGTTGAAGAATAATTTCTCTCTCTCTCTCTCTCTCTCTCTCTCTCTCTCTCTCTCTCTCTCTCGAATCTTGCACCCTATTTGAGGGTGTAGGAATTTTTCCCTGGCACCCGTTGCCATTGGTACCTCTCTTCGGTATGGGCCGCAAGGCCTTTTGAGGTACTTCTTTTCTTTATAACTCTCTCCCTCTCTCTCGCGTGGGGTATAAAGGTTATGCGTATTTCTTCTGGGTGTTGTAAACTTTATACTTGGGGTGTGACAGCCTTCCGGTCCCGAGTCTTGGGATTCTAGAGAAATTGGCTGCCAGTTCCTTTAGGTTCTCTCTCTCTCTCTCTCTCTCCTCTCTCTCTCTCTCTCTCTCTCTCTCTCTCTTTCGGGAGGGCGGGTGAAGTCTGTTGTACAATCCTGTCCCGTGGGTTACTAGGACCCCATCCCATCCCTACTCTGTCCTTTTAGCTAAAGTTAAGGATGTTCTCCTCTGACTGACTGAAAAAAAAAAATTTTAGTATTGTCTTTTTCTCTACTTTTACTATAAGGTCCCTACTGCTACCTCATGCGCGGGAAGAGAGGCTTTGGAACTTTTATAAATAACACTATTTAACGCTCATAGGTCGTGAGAGACTGGGATGGAAGGGTCCCAGGCGTAGGGGCGCGATGAATGGAGTGTGGCTAGTGCCCCGTTAAGCCCATTCCTAACGCGTAATGGCCTGGCCAGCCCCCTGCGACCGTTCTTTGGTGACCAATTGATGGTGCTTGGCTGTACTGCTCTTAGGTGAGAGCTTTACTGCCCAGCTGGCTGCCAGGCCAGCGGAAGGTCTCGGGCGTAGTTGCTGGGTCTGGTGGGATATCCCTTGAACACTGGGTTCTAAGAGTCTGGCCGCTTGTGAGTGACTAGTAAGACTTAGTAAGGAGCTGCATCTCGCTGTCGCTCCTGGCGGGAAATCCGTGACGCCTGCGTCGCGAGTGTTTGTCATTTGGTAGCTGCGACACGTTTTCTTCTGGATGGGAAGGACGTCACTTACAGATAGGCGGATGCGGCTTGCGCGGGAAGAATTCACCACCCCCCCTCCTTTTTTTATGTACTGGTCAGATCGTTTTCGATAGTTTTCATTGCTAGAACGCTCTATCTTATTCAGTGTATTCGGAGTTAGAAAAAAAATAAGATACAATGACTGGACCACAGAAACTGAAGGCTGAGTGCGCGAGGTGTGAAGTAAACCAGTGGGTGACGAACTTCAAAGAAGCTTGCTTCGAGAAGATCAACCATTCCAGCATGTGCCGTTTTTGCGAACTCGTGCAGTTGTACGAGAAGCTAGAGGAGAGAGTCCAGCGGCTCGAGTCGTCCAGATCGGCTTTTGGAGGCGCGGCGGTCACTGACGCGGCTGCGCCCTCCACCCCGGAGCTTATTGATAGGATAGCCGCCCTGGAAAGGCGGTCCAGCGGCGGTCTGGACAGAGCTCGAGACTGCGGAGAAAGGGTAGAGGTGCAACAAGGGGCCAGGGTTCAAAACCAGTGTCAGGAATCGTCAGCGACCCACGTGGAATGCACGGAACCGCAACGCAAGGTGGAGGGAAGGGAGGGCGCAAAGAAGGAGCCGATAGAGAAGGGTGGGAAGGGGTCTACTGATGGCCCAAAGAAACCGAAGGATGTAGCTACCGGTCGGGGTGGGTCGAATGCTGTAAGTGTGGCTGAGTCTACGGATGGCGACGGGTATCGAAAGGTATCGGGCAAGAAGGCTGCGAAGCCGAAACCTGAAACTCCGGTTGCCGCTGTCAGGACCTCCAACCGCTTTAGTCTTCTGTGCACGAAGGAGGAAGAAGACACCGTTGCGTAGGTGAGATGGGGTTAGAGGTCGGCGTCGATGTTGAGGGAGTGTGGAGTGCATTCCGGAACCAGTTTATGGTGCTGCAGTCTGCTGCCATACCCTCAAAACCGGTCACCCCTGCTTTAACGTAGCCTAAGTGGTTCAGTCGTGACATCGCTTCGGCTATCCGAAATAGGAAAGCTGCGTATAAGAGAGCGAAGGCCAATCGTTCCCATGAGAACACTGAGATGTATGTCCGCCTGTGCAGGGAAGTGAAGGCGAAGGTTAGGCTAGCCAAACGTAACGAAGAACTCCGGGTGGCAAGCCTCTGCAAGGGGAACCCTAAGGAGTTCTTCAGTTATGTAAATAATAGAAAGCCCATTAGAAGCATGATAGGCCCCGTTAAAGGACCCCAGCGGCACGCTGCGGGCCTCCAACGCGGACATTGCTAATGTGCTGAATGAGTACATTACGGGAGTGCTCACCAGGAGGACACCCTCGTCATCCCTGAGTCAGGTGTCAGGCACGAAGGTGCTGGCCTGGATAGTGTTCGGTGTACCTCGACAGTCGTTGCCGATAGAATAGATAAACTGAGCGCGTTTAAGGCTCCTGGGCCAAACCAGTTCCTCCCCAGAGTGTTGCGGGAAGTGCGCGACCAGGTGGCTCCCCACCTGGCTACAGTCTTCAACAAATCGTTAGAGACGGGCCAGGTGCCTGGTGACTGGAGGGAAGCCAACGTGACCCCTATCTTTAAGAAAGGGGATCACGAAAGTCAAGGGAACTATCGTCCCATTAGTCTCACTTCGGTTGTAGGTAAATATTAGAGGGGATAATAGCGGATAGGATCGTTGACCATTTGGATTCCTACAATCTGCTCGGGGACTCCCAACATGGGTTTAGGCGGCATAGGTCGTGTCTTACCAACTTGTTCGAGTTTTTCCACGTCATGTGGAGTGAGTACGTTAAGAGTAGGGGGATTGATATACTTTATCTCGACTTTGAGAAAGCCTTTGATAAGGTACCTCACTGCGGCTAATGGCCAAAGTCCGCGCGCTGAGTATCGGTGGGGAAGTAGGTAGCTGGATTGGAAACTGGCTAAAGAATAGGCGGCAGAGTGTTGTAATTAAAGGGGCTAGCTCGGGTTGGGCCTCGGTCACTAGCGGGGCTCCTCAGGGTTCCGTTTTGAGGCCACTGTTGTTTATCATTTGCATAAATGATATCGACACTGACATCGTCAGTAGGATCGCCAAATTCGCTGATGACACCAAGCTTGGGGCCAATGTTGGGACGCCCGAAGCGATTGAGTATCGATGGTAGTGATGCACCGATACCGATGTAGATGCCGATTACTTAAAATTTTGCCGATGCAGATTATCTAATAATTGAAATTTAGGGAAAAGATTTGTTCTATATTAATAATAGCGTAAGTATATTTTCTTTCACTTTTTGCCTTAATGACTAACTTATGGATTTAAATTTTATTTTTAATTTACTTTTCTGACTACAATGTTTTATTTTTTTTAAATACAGCTATAGTTTTAAACAGGCCCTATAATGTATTTTCCAAGTGTCCACGTAGCCTAGTAAAAACTAAAAAGGCTGGTGGTCATTGGAGTGAGTGAACAGTGGACACCCGCATGGTGAACTTTATTTTCTGATTTTCATATATTGCTCCTAGAATGCGTAGAAAGAAGGAACAAAAATTATCAAATTCGAAGAGTAAACGAGTGTTTATTGATTCAGAAAACACACATCCCTAATATAGATAGGGTTATCTCGAGAAAAAGCTCAAAGATAGGACCTCTCGCCCGTGATACCCATATATATACTGTACACCAATTTTTTAGTATTTTTGAAATACAAATTTTACTACAATATTCATTACGATACTTAAAAAATATTCCAGAATATTTTCATTACAAAATATTAAACTCAATGAGCTCGGTAGCTAGCTTTACATAGGCTCTATTATATATCAGTAGCGGATACAGAGGGGGTGGCTAGCCACTCCCCTTATAAGTACTGATTGTGAAAAATGTATACATATAATACGATTTTCGTCATCTATCGGTTGTGTTGTGTTATGTATGTTTGTTATATTGTTAAAAAAATAAAATGTTATCAGTATAATGTAGATCATCAGCCCCCACCCCCTTTGGTTAGCATCCGCCCGAATTGTTGATTCTGACGAAGGTCAAGCTTTTCACTCCACCTTAGACCTTCAGTTTAACGTGGAATCCGAACCACGCCCCACCAGCAGCCCAGCGTCTTTACTACTAGGCCACCCAGGGTACCCATTTATCTACCAACCACTTTATTGTGTGGAAAGATGAACAGCTGGGTTTTGCTGCGCGCCGGCTGCCGTCATCGGGTTTCGAACCCGGGGCCGATGGATTCGTAGTCAACGACGCTAAACACTACATCACCGAGGCGCATTATAATATAAGGGTGAGGCAGAAGTAACCGGGCAGTCAATAAGCACTTATTCCAAAGTAAATGTTTATTGAAATTGTCACAAATTAAGAAATTACAATGTACATGATTCTAGAACAATATAAAGCATGATTAGAGCAAGTGTTCGAAATGCTGACCACGTTCTTCAATGCATTTAGAAAATCTGTCTACCACAGAATAGCACACACTTCGACACAATCTTCTTTGATTTCTGCGCAAGAATTCACAATTCGCGTAGTGAGCTGCTGAATGGTCCTTGGTTTTTCAGCATAGACTGAATTCTTCAGCACACCCCAAAGAAAAAAGTCTGGAGGTGTAAGGTCAGGAGATCGAGGAGGATAATCTATGGGACCACGGCGTCCAACTCATCTCTGAGGGAAGTGCTCATCGAGCCAATCGCGCGCAGCGTGGCTGTAATGGGGTGGTGCTCCGTCTTGTTGGAACCACATCTCACGAATGTGTGGCCAGGTTGCCACTTTTGGAAGGAAATTATTGTTGAGCATCGCCACGTAGTTGGCGCCTGTCACAGTTTTTTCAAAAAAGAACGGACCGACCAGACCAGAAGCACAGATCCCAATCCAAACCGTGACACCGATGGTGTTGACTTCCTTCTCGAGGATTAGGTGAGGATTTTCACTTGCCCAGTAGACAGAATTATGTCGGTTGACGTGGCCATTTAATTTAAAAGATGCTTCATCACTCCAGATGATCTTTTCAGGAAAGGTGGCGTCCATTGCACAGAGTTGTCGAAAGATCTTACAAAACTCCACGCGACGGTCATGATCATCTTCGTTCAGTGCATGGAGCAAGTGTGGACGATATGGCCTCAAGTGGGCATCGTGTAGCTTTCTTATAATTGATCTTTGTGAGATGCCAAGTTCTTGCTCAGCTCGTCTGGTGGACTTCCGTGGACTACGAGCGAAAGCAACTTCAACAATCTGCTTGTTTTCGTCGGTACAGACAGACCTTGGTCGTCCTGGTCTTGGAAGATCTTCACATGAACCTGTTGATTCAAAGCGTTGAATGAGGCTGGCTACCGTGTGTCTTTTTATTGAACGATCAAATCTTTCTTTAAATCGGCTGCATGTCTCGCTCTTGTTGTCCGTTCGATAAAATTTTTTTACAATGAAGACACGTTCTTCCATTGTAAAGCGTTGGTTGCTCGCCTTTGCCATAATTGGGGCTTTCAAAATTGACCGAAATAAGATGTGTTCACAACCACCAGCTGCGACAAACTGAATTAAACGGTTAGCCTAGCTAGGCTACCCGTTTAGCCTAGGCTATCGGGTGTTACGTAATCGATGCAATTATCGCTAGAAACTTCCAAAGCTGAAACATCAAAAAGCTGCCCGGTTACTTCTGCCTCATCCTGTACGTATATATTGTTTACCCATTGTTCATTAATATTTAAAATCCAAAATTAAGATAAACATTGTAAACTTTTAATTTCCTTTATATATTATATATATATATATATATATATATATATATATATATATATATATATATATATGGGAATGAACTCAGAATGGTCCCCTGAGTTTTTTATGATACACACAGACAGTGCATGGAACAAGGAACTCTTCTGGGATAATTAAATCCACTATAGTCCGAATAAGTAATGGTAAATGACAAATACCATAGTTTTTTCTTTTTCATGATGCTAGCCCGACGTGGGCAACGGTCACTCGCAAAGAGGTCCCATAAATATAGCTTCCCTCACCAGCTATCTGCAAAGCAGACAGGATCCAGCTTTGGGACATGGATCTAGGGTTTAAAGCACCTAGCCATGCTACATTTAGAACCTCAATATAAGCAAAAGACTCGCTGCCTTCACGTCAGATTGAATGCATCAAAGAAAAAGAAAAAGGGGTAACTATTATATTTTTAGCCAAAAACCAAAACTTAAACCTCAACTGGCAGAATTGAGTGTCTACTTTTCAAGGCACATAACATGTCCGTTTCAAGATGGGAATGAACTCAGAATGGTCCCCTGAGTTTTTTATGATACACACAGACAGTGCATGGCTAGGTGCTTTAAACCCTAGATCCATGTCCCAAAGCTGGATCCTGTCTGCTTTGCAGATAGCTGGTGAGGGAAGCTATATTTATGGGACCTCTTTGCGAGTGACCCGTTGCCCACGTCGGGCTAGCATCATGAAAAAGAAAAACTATGGTATTTGTCATTTACCATTACTTATTCGGACTATAGTGGATTTAATTATCCCAGAAGAGTTCCTTGTTCCATGCACTGTGTGTGTGTATCATATATATATACTGTATATATATATATACACAGGGCGTCCCAAAAAAATGTATACACACTTTAAATAATTATAAAGGCAGTGTTTATTAAAATACATTTCATTTTCAAAATGTAATAGAATCTACAGACATTATTTAATTGTTTTGTCAACGCCTGTTTTCAAACTGACGTCCGTTCTGGTCCAGGCACTGCTGATAACGCGAAGCAATGGAATCGCAAACATCACGAAACATTTCGTTTGGTATTTGTGTGCATTCTCGTTCAATGGCTGCTCTCAATTCAGCGACTGTTGCAGGTTTTATAGCGTAGACTTTGTCTTTTAAGTATCCCCATAAAAAAAAGTCTAGTGGTGTGAGGTCTGGTGAACGCGGAGGGTATTCTACGAAACCCCTTCGTCCAATCCACATCCACATCGTGCCAAGTACCACTCGCAATACTCCACTCTTCGGTCCGGATCATCATCATCTTCATTAATAGCATGGACTAATCTTGGAATGTAACTTTTCCATTGACAGCGCTTCAAAATGCGTTGGACAGACGATTCTGAAATTCCTACCTCACGACTCGCTTGCCGCACAGATTTTCTTGGACTTTGGTGATACGTTTCCAGTACTCTTTCTTGCTTTGTGGGGCTTGTCGATGTCCGTGGTCTTCCGGAACGCTTCTTGTGGACATTCTGAACAGTTCCATCGGCTTCAAACTTATCTCTAATTCGAGTGATGGTAAGTCGCGTTGGTGGATCTGTTTGAAACTCCCTCCTAAACTGTCTTTGCACTTCAACTGCGTTTTCACACTTCCAGTAGCATTTTAGAATGAATTTCCTTTGTTCAAAGCTTAGTCTGACTGCCATTATTAATTCTAATGGGTTTAACTTGGAAAGAAAGAAACATCAATTGAGCTATCAGCTGTTAAAGTGTGTATACATTTTTTTGGGACGCCCTATATATAATATATATATATATATATATATATATATATATATATAATATATTATAAAGTGAGGCTGGATGGGGTGGGATGCCATCCCACGACTTTTTTAAATGTAAAATCATCCCACTACTTCATATTTACCTTAAAATCATCCCTGAACTTTCCAATCTAAATATGATTTTCCAGAAATAGAACAGGCTTTTTGTTAGCTTATTTGTTTCGCTAAATAGATTACATGAAATGATGAAAATATAGTTTTTGTCGAAAATTTATTGAAAATAAAACTATTTTACATAAATTCCAATAAAATCATTATTCATTCCCTTTACGGTCATAGTTTCCCCATTCCCTCCCAAAGTTGGGAGGGAATGGGGGAGAAACGCGTTCGGCGCAGGCGCAAAGCGAAATACAGTTTTTTAATGGCAGTGTAACGAATATTTTTTTCTCGATTTTGTGTGTGTATATATATATATATATATATATATATATATATATATATATATATATATATATATATATATATTAGGGTGGCCCTTAGTTGTATGTGATTTTCTGAAATGAAATATTTTTCATCTCCCAACCTCCAAAGTTGTTCTAATCCATGTAAAAATGCTCTGTGTAAAATTTCAGCTCAATCAGACAATATTAAGATGGCCCCCCAAAGCCCCTAAAGTTTCAGATTTTAACAATATTGATATTTTTTCATATAAAACCGTTTTTATCTTCTTTACAGTGTTTTATTCGAAAGAAATATAGAATATGATCGAAAGAGAATTCAATTTACAATAAATTTAGTTATAACCATTATTTACTTAAAACCAAAATTGGACGAGATATTCACGGAAATTGAAAAGTATCATAAGTGCGTAAAAAAAACGCTTCTGGAAGGTTCTAGAAAGTTCTGCGCCTGCGGCCTATATAAGCGGCGTAAAAATTTGTTGTAAATAAAATTCACTTTCGATTATGCTTTGTGATTATTTTCCCAAACAAAGTTTGCAAATGAATTATAAAGGTTTTATATTAGAAATACCAATTATCGGTGAATTTTGAAACTTTAGGGCCTTTGGGGGCCACCTTAATATAGCCCAATTGAGCTGTAATTTTGCACAGAGCACTTTTTATATATTTGAAAAAGATTAGGGGTTGGGAGCAAGTAATTTAAAAAGTTGAAAAATAAGGGCCACCCTAATATATATATATATATATATATATATATATATATATATATTATATATATACAGGGTGGCCCCAAAAAAATGGCACCAATTTTGAGAAGTGATATCTCAATAACCATTGCAGCTAGGGACTTAAAAAAACAACCAAAGGAAAGATAATTATTTTCTCTTTAAATATTTATTCTATGGCTTGATGGTTATAAGCCCATATAATGCCCAAAATTGGCTTCCAAAAAAAATATATACAAAAAAAGTTGCGCATTTATATTTATTCCTTGATCCTAATTTTAAATGAAATTTTTCTATTCCAGACCCCTCAAGATGGGATTGAGAGAATCTGATAAGAACATTATACAAGCACTACGTGAAGAAAAAGGATATTCATTAAACAGAATCCTTTACGAATTTCCAAATAGAAATTGGAAAAAAAGAACTGTGGCACATTTTTTACAAAAACTTAAAGAAACCGGCAGCAGTCAACGGCGTCCGGAAGTGGTCGACCAAAAGTATTAGAACGCCAGAAAACATTGAAAAAGTAAATGAAATGGTTTTAAGTCAAGAGGAACAACCGGGAACAAGTAAAAGTGAACGTGAAGTTGCGAAAGAAACCGGGATTTCACGTTCATCAGTACAGCGAATAATTCGAAAAGATCTTGGGTTGAAAACATTTAAGAGGGTGAAGGTTACTGCTTTATCGGAGCCTGTGAAAGAAAGACGTTTCCATCGATGTAAAAATCTATTGCGAAGATTTCGGTCAAATGAGTCTGTGAAAAAAATTTGGTTTTCTGATGAGAAACGATTTACGGTCGAAACACCACGAAATACCCAAAATGATCGGGTTCGTGCAGCAATGGCGACAAAAACTCATGTTGACCCAAAACGACTTTTGCGTGAAAAAAAACTTTTCAGATTCGATAATGGTTTCCCTTGCAGCGTCATCTGAGAACAAAACATCCATCATTTTTATTCAGCGAGGCGTTAAAATTAACTCAATTTACTACTGTAATGACATTTTGTCTCCAATGTTGTCAGAGATCAAGGAGACGAGCACTGATTTTGTGTTCATGCAAGATGGAGCCCCATCTCATACAACCAAGGAAACAACATTTCTCAATAATTTGTCCTGGTTTTATCGAACCAAATAATTGGCCACCATGCAGCCCAGATCTAAACCCCATTGACTACTTTGTGTGGTCTGCCTTAGAGAGAGAAGTCTACCATGGTCAGAAAATCCGTGATGTGAACCATCTTCGTGAACGAATTCAGGCTGCATGAGAAAATCTCTCACAAGTGACGATCTCAAAGGCAATTTCAAAATGGAGGGCGAGATTACAGGCTGTGGTTGACCATAATGGAGGGCAGATTGAGCCATTTATTGAAAATTAGGTTTAACTTAAAACCACAGAACTTCGTTTAAAGACCGTAAATTAGAAGATAATTAATTAGAAAAAAATAAAAGGAATAAATATAAATGCGCAACTTTTTTTTGTATATTTTTCTTATAAGCCAATTTTTGGCATTACATGGGTTTATAACTATCAAGCTATTGAATAAGTATTTAAAGAGAAAAGAATTATCTTTCATTTGGATGTTTTTTAAAATCCCTAACTGCAATGGTTATTGAGATATCACTTCTGAAAATTGGTGCCATTTTTTTTGGGCCACCCTGTATATACACACAAATTTCTAGTTACATAAAAATCTGCCATTTCCGGAGGCTGAGGCTTTGCACATTATGAAAATTTCGAGTTTTATATATATATATATATATATATATATATATATATATATATATATATATATATATATATATATATATTATGATTCGAGTTTACCATCCCGCTACCTTTTTTCCCACTTCGAGCACTGTATATATATATATATATATATATATATATATACACACACACACGCGCACACGGTGGTGTAGTGGTTAGCGTCGCTGACTACGAATCCATCGGCCCCGGGTTCGAGACCCGATGGCAGCCGGCGCGCAGCAAAACCCAGCTGTTCATCCTTCCACACAATAAAGAAAGTGGTTGGTAGATAAATGGATACCCTAGGTGGCCTAGTGATTAAGACGCTGGGCTGCTGATGGGGCGTGGTTCGGATTCCACGTTAAACTGTAGGTCTAAGGTGGAGTGGAAAGCTTGACCTTCGTCAGAATGAACAATTCGGGCGGAAGCTAACCAAAGGTTATATGCAGGGTGGGCCAAAAGTCTGGATCCATAGGAAAATATTTATTTTAATACATAAATTACAACAAATGGTAAATACTTAAAATGAATATCAACTTTAACTCGTAAATGCGTATCCGTGATACTGTACAGTAGTTCGTACTCCAGTATAAATACTCAAATACTTTTTTTATTTCAGCCCAGAAATGGCTTCGAATCTAACAACAGAAGACCGGGTAGAACTTGTGCTCATGTACGCAAGACAGGGCGCTACACACAGAGAAGTTGCTACCGAATTCAATAGAAATCATCCTGATAAGCATCCAGTAACACATGCGACTGTTGGCAAGTTGTTTAAACGTTTCAAAGAAACAGGAAGTGTACATGATCGACGGCGTTCTGGTCGTCCAAAAACTGCAACTGATGAAAATACCTCTGCAATGGTATGTGAAAATTTAACGAATAGTCCAGTAAAGTCAACAAGAAGATTATCAAATGAAACACGCATCTCGAGAACTTCAATTCGAAGAATTATTAAAAATCATAAATTCCATCCCTACAAAGTGCACCTGGTTCAAGAACTGCATGGCGATGACACAGATCGGCGAGTGGAATATTCTGAGTGGTTTGAGCATTTGTTATAATTTGTTGTTTATACTGGAGTACGAACTACTGTACAGTATCACGGATACGCATTTACGAGTTAAAGTTGATATTCATTTTAAGTATTTACCATTTGTTGTAATTTATGTATTAAAATAAATATTTTCCTATGGATCCAGACTTTTGGCCCACCCTGGGTGTATATATATATACACTATATGATCAAAAGTATTCGGACACCGCATGGT
Organism: Bathynomus jamesi; assembly: GCA_023014485.1. Classification (NCBI taxonomy): domain Eukaryota; kingdom Metazoa; phylum Arthropoda; class Malacostraca; order Isopoda; family Cirolanidae; genus Bathynomus; species Bathynomus jamesi. The sequence continues at coordinate 187,251 of JAJOZX010006168.1, forward strand.
TTTGGGAAAAATGGTTTTATTATGGCATTTAGTAACCAGTAGGTCCACCCTTTGCTTTTATTACAGCGTCAACACGTCGAGGCATACTTTCCACCAGTTTTCGGTAAGTTTGTGCAGGAATGGCTCGCCATTCCTCTTGCAGAGCTGATACAAGAGATGCAAGTGAAGCCGGGCGTGGTGTGCGGTTTCGTATCCGTCGCTCCAGTTCGTCCCACATGTGCTCGATTGGGTTGAGATCGGGGCTCTGAGCAGGCCAGTCTAACAAATCCACCTTATTTTCACGAAACCAGTCCTGCACACGCCTTGTAGTATGGCAGGGAGCTCGATCCTGTTGAAACAAACAATGGCCATCTCCGTAGTATTGCCACAGTGTAGGGAGGGCCGAATTGTCCAGAACGTCGAGATAAACGTCAGCGTTCATGGTAGTGGGTATAACAACCAACGGGCCGATCCATAGCCAGGAAAAACAACCCCATACCATGATGGACCCTCCACCGAACTTCACCGTTGGACGTACACAGTCAGGAAGAAGCCGTTCTCCGGGCTGTCGCCACACCCAAACACGCCCATCAGACTGGAAGAGTGAATACCGCGACTCGTCGCTCCAAAGAACAGTTTTCCAGTCCTCCACGGTCCAGGAACGACGGGAGACACACCAGGCCAAACGACGCGTGGCATTAACTTTTGTAATCAGTGGCTTGTGTACAGCTGCTCTACCATAATAACCGATTCTGTGCATCTCTCTGCGGATAGTTACAGTACTAACGGAGGTACCCGATGCTCTTCCTACCTCCTCAGCGATGGAAGCGGCAGAGGACGTACGGGACTTCTTGACATGTCGTACCAGACTTCTTCTATCACGTTCCGTCAGTTTGCGTGGTCGTCCGGAACGTTTTTTCGCGTTAGTTGCACCGTCGTGCTTCCATCTCATGATAACATCCACTACAGTCGACTTTGGTATATCCTGTTTGGCTGCAATGTTTCGTATAGAAACGTTACTTAAATAACATCCGATGACGAGTCCACGTTGGAACTCGGAGAGTTCACGTCCGCGCGGCATGGCTTCACAACAGTTACTGATAACTTAACAGAACACCTCAGCATTATAGTTTCGCCATGCTTTTTCCCAGCATACCTTTCGGCGAAGGTGATATTTGCAGAAATGCGGATTTTCCGGGGTGTCCGAATACTTTTGATCATATAGTATATATATATATATATATATTATGTTTACCGTTTTCCTAGTTTTTCAGGGTGACTATAATTAAAATGCTCTTTTCATGATTTAAATTTGAATTGAAAATGCAGTGAGTGAGTAACGGAAGACATTTTAACTTAAAATAATAATTGAAAATCAATTTATAAAATTTGGACTATTTAATAATAATCGGCAAAATTTTGCCGATGCAGATAAGAAAAATATCTGCCGATTAATCGGTGCATCACTAATCGATGGGTATCGATGGAAAAGTAAGTAGCTGGATTGGAAACTGGCTGAAGAGTAGGCGGCGATCGAGCAACTGCGTGCGGACCTACGTAGGATAGGAGAGTGGTCCGAATAATGGCAAGTGCCGTTTAACTTGGGTAAATGCAAGGTGATGCGCATTGGCTACGCCAATCCCGAGTCGGACTACTCCATGTTGGGGAGTAATATCGAGGCGACTGATTTGGAAAAGGACTCCGGTGTGCTAATTAGCAGCGACCTTAAGTTTACGAAACAATGCGTAGAGGTGGAAAAGAAAGCCCAGAAGCTGTTGGGTTATATCGGGAGGCAATTTCAGTTTCGGAACAAGGAGATTATGCTCTCTCTGTAGAATTCCCTGGTTCGGCCGCACCTAGAGTATGCAGTGCAGTTCTGGTCGCCCACCCACAGGAAAGATATTGAGAGGCTGGAGCGAGTGCGGGCGAGGGCCACAAAGTTAATCCCTTCCGTTAGGCATATGGGCTACAATCGACGGTTACGCGCCCTGAATTTGTTTTCGCTAGAAACTCGGAGACTGCGCGGTCAACTCATCGAGGTTTTCAAGCTCTTATACAGGTTCAACGATGTCGATTTTAGAAGCATGTTTAGTTTAAATGATAACTCAACTCGCAACAATGGTTGGAAGTTGGATTTGAAACGGTTTAGCACTAGTGTGTGTGGGAATTACTTTACCTATAAGATCTGTGACACGTGAAGTTCAGAAGTTGTGAACAGTTCCTCTGTGGATCAGTTCCAGAAAAGGTTAAACCAAATCTTGGACACTATTTGAGGATGTGTGTTACTGTCTTCTAGGGTGGCTGTTCGAGAAGCTAGCTGTGAAAATGTGTAGGAATTTTTCCCTGGCACCCGTTGCCATTGGTACCTCCTCGGTATGGGCCGTAATGCCTTTTGAGGTACTTCTTGTCTTTGTAACTCCTCGTAACACACTCTCAAAAATTAAAAAAAATAGCAATACAAAATTACTGTTTGAAGATTTACCTTTTTGTATTTGATGTTTATTTATTAACCTCAATTTGTTCATCATTTCACCTTTAATATTGTTCTTTGCAGATTGAAATGGAAAAGGTAATAAAGTGAGGAACTCGAACTCGCGTCACGAGGTTTCGGAATGACCGCTCTTATACTGATCACGCCATCCAAAACCACCAAAAAGGGTCGTTCGAGCGAGCGCAGTATTTTCGCTTCAACGAACCCTTTTTTTTTTTTTTTGTGCCATGGAGCGGGGGGGCGTTGGGTGGCGTGATAGGTTGTAGCGGTGACTGCGAAACCTCGCGACGCGGCTTCGAGTCCCACTAAGTTCTAGCTTCCCACTTTATAGTCGTTATCCTTTCTACATATTTAAGCGTAGCTATTTCACTAAAGAAGCATTCCTATTCTTTGAAGCTTAATTAGATCCGCATTTTGTACTTTTCCAGAATATGAATCCTGTTTTCAGTTCTTTTAAATAACTTTATTACATTTTCCGCATTCGTTATTCGAAGCACGAAGCGAAATATCACCGAGAACTCTTTTATCGAAATGTGTTTTACGATGTTATTATTGAATGTCGTTGTTGGACCCAATTTCTAAAGTCTGGAGATAAACTGGAGGAGAAAGAAAGGAATAACTGAGAGAAAATGAAGATCGTAATAGATCGCCTTTCCCTCAATTGAATGTCGCGCAAAACTCCTCTAAATTTACAACTTTGTCAAAAGTCTTTCAATGTAGTCAAATTTCGTTTAAGGACTTCGCGTAATTGTCTATTTTAACATTTTACAGTCGTCTCGTTTTATTAGGTGAACCAAGGTCGATTTGAACTGTATTTGTTACGTTTTACGTCGTCATTATACCGTTCGCAAACTTTTATTACTATTAGTATTAACTGTATAAAGTTATTAATATTTAATTTATAAGTCGTTTGTCTATTTGCCTTCTGAAACATTTTATATAACACATTATTTAAAAATACATTTTCTCTTACTTCTTAACTATTGCCATTCCCCTTTATACACAAAAGTCTGGAAACAGGAACTACGCTTTTCAATGCAAATATATATGTATGTTAACCCCTCCGTTTATGGCCCTGAGTCGGTTCGGATCGACGGGGGTTCTAGTTCGGAGGCTGCAACGGATATTTCTTCTATAACATTCTAATTCTTTTCGGTCGCCACTCTGTTAAACTCTTGGCTACAGACTCGCCAGACTGTTATGCCGATATCTTCTATGGTGCTTGGGTTGTCTCTTAATTTGGGCAAAGGGTCGCCAATTTTTAATTCTTCTCTTTTTATAATACTCTGATACTTTCTCTGATACTAAAATTATCGATTTTTCTTTTATAACTTGTCGACTTAACTGACTGAGTTCCTGAAGAGAACAAGGCTCGAAGGAAAAAGATAAAAAAAAAACTTCTTTTACTGTGGTTTACTTCTCAAAAATTACAGTTAGTACTCTGAATTTACAGGGGTAGAGGTTGACCTCTTTCGACCATGGCTCAGGCCGGAATCTAAAAATATTAAGAAGGCAAGGGGCCTCTGCCCCCTCCCCGCAGCGAGGCTGCTAACAAAAAAGTCCTAATGAAATGCTAATCTGAAGTCTAATGAAGAAGTGCTTTAATTTTACAAATACATGTATAATATAGCTAAACTTAAATGTTTTGGGGGAGGACAGTTGAAGGTTAAATTTCCCCCCTTTTTTAAACACATGATCAAATTTTTTAAAAGATTGCAAAATAAAAATTTAAAAAAATAAAAATAAAATAACAAAAACGAATTTGTATTTTTCGCCGAGTCTACATTTATGAAGGCGATATCATTTCGTAATAGTACATATAAGTACAAATTAAGTACACGACTGAGTACGTATTAATTTTGGTTCATTACAATTACGATTACAATTATGGATTACTTCACATTTACTTATTGTTTAATTACACTTCCATTTTAAAGTACATTCTTACATTATAAATTAAATCATTACATTTAATTACAGTTTCAATGAAGTACATTACAAGTTATTACCAATTACAGCTTCATTAAAGTACATTACGTTATATTAAATTAAAGTATTACAGCTAATTACAATTAAACAGTTACTATAATTTTTTTTTTTTTTTTTTTCCCAGTGCCTCACATTAATAGACAATTAAGATGTTAAATATAATACAAAGTACATGGCACTTACGAGATAATTTATTTACGAAATAATATGTTATAATGTTATAAATTTGAAATCAGAGCGAACGGAGGTATTTTATCTTTGAGGCGCTCGATTCTGTCGTAGTGAGTGGAATTTTATAACTTAACTCAGCATTTTTTAGTTCAATGCGGGAGGTGAAATAATAAAAGAAAATAAAACGTAAAAAGAATACATGTACGTAATCATGATCGTCAATAGACATGTACGACTGCACACAGTAGTGTACACATATCATTCGTCACCCAATAGGTTGTGTGCGTAATATAGACACGAGTAAACATAGACTGATAAGTTGATAGGGCATAAGTAGACAATAGGTAAATGAATGAATAAGTAATAAAATTAATAAAGGATAGCGGTCAAGAAAGAACATGAATGTAAGAATGAGTATGGTTGAATAATGAGTATGGTTGAATAATAATATTTATACTACATAACACCACAACATTATTACTAAAGAATTTACCATACATTGAATACGGAAGATGTCCAAATACTAAGAACGTGATTCAGTGTACAAAGTATGGGAAACGTAAAGAGAACAAAGTTATTTTGTGACGTCATAGTGTATAAGTCATTATTAGAAAAGATGAATTAGAGAAATACAGTAATGAATAAAGACGTACAAATCGGAATTCTATCCAAAAACTCGCTTAGGCGATTTTGGTTTCTTATGTAAAAATGGACATTCGAACATAAAACTATACGAACATAAGTTCTGCATGAAGACAATGAATCCATATAATGATGGTGTAGGAATTGTTCATTGTTCACTTTTTACATGTATATTTGCATTGAAAAGCATAGTTCCTATGTTTCCAGACTTTTGACTCCCCATATATATATATATATATATATATATATATATATATATATATATATGCAGAATTTATTCGTTATCATAGAAAACATATCGCTAAGTTGTTAACTTTTATTCTGTCGCCTCCGAATCAGAGTGCCTGGGTTCGAATCTTTGCAACGCGGAGAAATTTTGCATATGCCAAACTTCGCGGTTATATACACACACAGTATATATATATATTTTTTTAATTGGGGTTGTTTAATCCTTCGCAACATCCAAGGTCATATGACGGAGGGGACCTACAGCTTTACGTGGGGTCCGAACCACGGGTCGCTACATAATCTGTAGCTCATATATATATATATATGTATGATACACACAGACCGTGCATGGAACAAGGAACTCTTCTAGGAAAATTAAATCCACTATAGTCCGAATAAGTAATGGTAAATAACAAATACTATAGTTTTTTACTTTTCATGATGCTAGCCCGACGTGGGCAACGGGTCACTCGCAAAGAGGCCCCAAAAATATAGCTTCCCTCACCAGCTATCTGCAAAGCAGATAGGATCCAGCTTTGGGGCAGGATCTAGGGTTTAAAGCAGCCGAGCCTAGCTACATTTAGAACCTCAATATAAGCAAAAGACTCGCTGCCTTCACGTCAGATTGAATACTTCAAAGAAAAAGGGGTAACTATTATATTTTTAGCCAAAAACCAAAACTTAAACCTCAACTGGCAGAATTGAGCGTCCACCCGTTTCATGATGGGAATGAACTCAGAATGGTTCCCTGAGGTTTTTTATGATACACACAGACCGTGCATGGAACAAGGAACTCTTCTAGGAAAATTAACATAATTATCATGTGTATTATCATAATTATCATGTGTATCATAAAAAACCTCAGGGAACCATTCTGAGTTCAATCCCATCATGAAACGGACATGTTATGTGCCTTGAAAAGTGGACGCTCAATTCTGCCAGTTGAGGTTTAAGTTTTGGTTTTTGGCTAAAAATATAATAGTTACCTCTTTTTCTTTGATGTATTCAATCTGACGTGAAGGCAGCGAGTCTTTTGCTTATATTGAGGTTCTAAATGTAGCTGTGCTAGGCTGCTTTAAACCCTAGATCCTGTCCAAAAGCTGGATCGTATCTGCTTTGCAGATAGCTGGTGAGGGAAGCTATATTTTTGGGGCCTCTTTGCGAGTGACCCGTTGCCCACGTCGGGCTAGCATCATGAAAAGTAAAAAATTATAGTATTTGTCATTTACCATTACTTATTCGGACTATAGTGGATTTAATTTTCCTAGAAGAGTTCCTTGTTCCATGCACGGTCTGTGTGTATCATAAAAAACTCAGGGAACCATTCTGATTGCATTCATATATATATATATATATATATATATATATATGGGAATGAACTCAGAATGGTCCCCTGAGTTTTTTATGATACATACAGACAGTGCATGGAACAAGGAACTCTTCTGGGACAATGAAATCCACTATAGTCCGAATATTCGGACCATAGTGGATTTAATTATCCCAGAAGAGTTCCTTGTTCCATGCACTGTCTGTGTAATATATATATATATATATATATATATATATATATATATATATATATATATATATATATATACACAGTCGGCGCGCAGCAAAACCCAGCTGTTCATCCTTCCACACAATGAAGAAAGTGGTTGGTAGATAAATGGGTACCCTGGGTGGCCTAGTGGTTAATATTCCACGTGGGGCATGGTTCGGATTCCACGTTAAACTGTAGGTCTAAGGTGGAGTGAAAAGCTTGACCTTCGTCAGAATAAACAATTCGGGCGGAAGCTAACCAAAGGTAAGATATATATATATATATATATATATATATATATATATATATATCTCTTAACCCCGCAAGGGGGTTCTAAGCTCGTGCTCTTGAGTGCTCTTTGTGCTCGTTTGTACGTGCTTGTTCCTGGAGGTTTCACGTGCGCCCTCCCGGCCCTAGCACCCAAGGATGATGGGGCTCGACCCTGCAGTCTTTCTCATCCTTGGTCATTTTCCACTTCGACTGTCCCCTCCACCCTTTCTTTTTCCTCTGTCTTTCCTCTCACTTTTTCTTTGTTTTTCCGCTGAGATATGCCCTTTTAAATAGAGGCGAATCGGTTCTTCCCGAACTTAAAAAAAAAAAAATTAAAAAAAAAAAATATATCTCATACTGTATATCACACGATACTCTCTATCCTTATACTCACTTGCTCACAAGAGACCATGTCCGTGATCGTCTATTGTTCCAAATGAAGTGCGGTTGCGAGTTAGATTAAGGTTAGGTTAAGTTGCAGAAACATTTGGTCACTGAACTTGTCTAGATTAACGCTTGGATTATATATGGAATGGAACACGAGAAACAATATTATTGGAGAATAGCGAGTGTTGATAGATGGGGAGTCGTACGAAAGTAATGATTTTTGTCACGTCTTTCGTGAAGGTCATTCTATATTTACGTTTCACCGTTTGTTTGGAAACGGACGAAGGGGGTTGTGGGGGTGGATGTCAGAAAAAATTCCTCCTACCCTATTCTGTATTTCTGTTCTAAAAATTGTCCGCTGTTAAAACAATTAATTTCTGCTGTTGACACTTCAGTTAGGGAATGTTCACGCATAAAATCATCATTTATTAAGAATTTCCCTAAAAAATTCTTACTACTACTAAGTAGTTCTTGCATTAAAACTGTATTTAATTTTTATTGAATAATAATAGATTGAGATAATTTGTGGATTTTTTCCCCTTTGAGGCTTTAGAACCATTCGTAAATTAGTAGTTTGTTTTTCGTGTTTCCATTTGAGTACTTTTCATATACGGAAATGACACATTTTAAGCATCCCATTAACGTACATTCGGTTAGGTTACTTTTTTTAAATATATATTTTTTTTTCGGTCGTGACGCGGTTTGCCGCTCTTTTTTTTTTATTTAATTTTTAATAAATAGCGTAACGAAATATCGGAGGTTTAATTTAACACGCGACATGTTTATCGAGACGGGGTCATTGTACGATACGTTTAAGGGTCGTTGTTTTTTTTAACTTAGCGAGAAAAATTGTAAATTTTTTTTTTGAAAGTTTGTTATTGAAAAAGAGTGTTTTGTATTGACGAATACAAAGTTAGAAAATAAAGTAAAATATATTTAGTGATCTTATAAATTGTAAATAATTAGTAAAGTGCGAAGCGGAGCAGTTGTGGCATCTCTTTTACTTCGAGTAGACGGGTCGTCATTTGTGGAAACGCCACGATACGCAACAGTCATTATTACACGGATATATCTTTCAGCAGCACAAAATTTAAAGGGCAATGTTATATATATATATATATATATATATATATATATATATTCGCCTGTCTGTTTGTCCGTCCTTTATGCAAGCGCAAACCGTTTGACCTAGAGCTACCAAATTTGGCACGGGAACCTCTTATGGGATGAAGAATGTCAACACAGAGTCGGTCAGCCTGTCTGTTTGTGCGAATAGTTACAGGAAGTTAATGTGGCAATGTTTTTTTGCAGTTTTTGAAAATCCCAACAACTTTACAATGCCACCAAAGAAACGGGCAAGTTTGGGCAGATCTACTTCGGCAGCCAGAAAAAATAAATAAGTCCCGAAGCAGGAAAGCTCACAAGAAAGACAATCACGCCTTGAAGTTGACCGTGAACGACATGCAACAGCCAGAGCAAGAGAAAACCTCCAAGAAGACAATCACGTCTTGAATCTGTCCGAGAAAGTGTAGCAGCTATCAGAGCAAGAGAAACACTGCAAGAAAGACAATCACGTCTTAAAGCTGTCCGAGAAATGTGAAATTTATCCCGGGCAACGCCGGGTACCTCAGCAGTATATATATATATATATATAATATATATATATATATATATATATATATATATATATATATATATACAGGGTGGGCCGTAAGTTTCCATACATAGGAAAAATTTAAACGTTTGTTTTTATGTTTCAGATACCCTAAAAATATGCGTTTGTAAGATCTTGTTTACTGATGAAGCAAATTTTTACGTCAATGGAGAGGTTAATCGGCAAAACATACGTTATTGGAGTAATGCTAACCCTAACTGGCTGAGTCCGACGAAGATGCAAGGTGCCGGTAAAGTGATGGTGTGGGCCGGGATATGGGGTGACAGAATTATTGGACCAATTTTTTTGTCAGTGGAAATCTTAATGCCGAAAGGTATCTTAACATGTTGCAAGAAGAGATTTTCCCATCCCTGCTAAACGAGGAAGGTAACTTCCCAGTTTACTTCCAGCAAGATGGAGCTCCACCTCATTATGGTCTTCACGTGCGTCGGTATTTGGATCAGCAGTAGTTTCCGGATGCTTGGATTGGTCGGCGTGGTCCTGTGGAGTGGCCTCCCAGATCCCTTGATCTCACCCCCCTTAATTTCTATCTTTGGGGGCACTTGAAGGCCATGGTGTATCAGGAAAAGATACGAGACATAAATCATCTAAAGGAACGTATCACCAACGCCATTACAAGCATAACGTCAACTGTGCTAATGCGTGTTCATCAACAGTGGGGAACACGTATTGAAATGCGTTTTCAAAACAATGGCAACCATGTAGAGCATATTATATAAATAAAAATGGTTGTCCATAAAAAAATGTTTATTTTTCCTATGTATGGAAACTTACGGCCCACCCTCTATATATATATATATATAACATATATATATATATAAACATATATATATAAAATCAGCCAAGAGAGCCAGAAACTGGCACAGTCCTTAGTCCAACTAATCTTGCCCATTACTTTAAATCTTATATTATTATTAAAGGCATCATTGGTATTCGAACCCTCGACCTCAGTGTCTTCATTTTGCGTATAGGGAGGGAAACAGTTTTACCCCCGAAATTACGTATTCTGATATATATATATACGGTCTGTGTGTATATATATATATATATATATATATATATATATATATATATATATATATATATATATATATATATATATATATATATATATATATATATTTATTAATCGGAGTATGTTACAGGGAATCTGTTTAACTAGGGATTTCGTGAAATTCTTAAAATGTTCAGGGATTTCATGTAAGGTTAAGTCGTGATATTGTCGTTAGTTTTAACGAAAATATCACGACTTAACCAACCATCAAGGGCGTACAATTGACCTAACCGGGCATTCAATTAATCTAACCGGGCATTCAATAATTTTCCCGTAGGTTTAACGAAAACATCACAACTTAAACTCGCATGAAATCCCTGAACATTTCAGGGATTTCATGAAACCCCTAGTTACATAGATTTCCTGTAACTTATAAGCTGCATTAAAGTTTCAGTATCGAATTAAGCTTGTTGGCGTAACCTTTTATAAAAGAAACTACTTTGTTTTTAAAGTATACATACACAATATTTTGTTTTGTTCTACAACCCTATCAAAAGTTTATTCAATATATCCCCTTCACAAAACTCAGTTTGAAATTTTAACTAGATCCAATAACCTCACAGAACTCCGAATTTTAGAATCTTTGTACATCTATAGAAACAAACCCTCCATTAACAATAATAGTTCATCTTACAAATTACAGCTCTTTTAACTAACCAACCGATTCTCATAGACATATACTTTCTAATCCTCTTACCATTCAGTTTTCTCTTAGGCTTTGCCAAGTATGGAGGTTGATGTAAACATTGTGTGTTTACCTATTGAGGTAATTTAATTTAATTTTAATTTTTGTAGTGATGAAATTTTAATGATTTTAATTTTGTATTGATGCAATTTTCATTTTGTTTTAAGGTTTTCATTTTAATGGTTTTAATATTGTATTGATGTAATTTTCACTTTTTATTTTTGTTTTAAGGTTTTAAGACTTAATTCACTGATGATGACAAAAGATTTGTCGAAACGTCTGAAGTACAAAAAAATAAATGAAAATGTTTGCCGTTGTGTTGGTCCTTCTGTTCATCTGTAAGCTCCGTTTTCCTAAGGAGAAGTCAATAGCTTTTATATATATATATATATATATAAATGGATTTTCTATTGGATACGGCAAAAACAGACATGTTTTTACAAACGAGCAAAATACTACAGTTTTTTGCCACACACACACACACACACACACACACATATGTATATGATACACACAGACCGTGCATGGAACAAGGAGCTCTTCTAGGAAAATTAAATCCACTGTAGTCTGAATAAGTAATGGTAAATGACAAATACTATAGTTTTTTACTTTTCATGATGCTAGCCCGACGTGGGCAACGGGTCACTCGCAAAGAGGTCCCAGAAATACAGCTTCCCTCACCAGCTATCTGCAAAGCAGATAGGATCCAGCTTTGGGACAGGATCATAAAAAAGAAAAAACTATAGCATTTGTCATTTACCATTACTTATTCGGACTACAGTATAGTGGATTTAATTTTCCTAGAAGAGTTCCTTGTTCGATGCACGGTCTGGTGTGTATCATAAAAAACCTCAGGGAACCATTCTGAGTTCATTCCCATATATATATATATATATATATATATATATATATATATACACACACACACACACACACACACACACACACACACACACTACCAGTCAAAAGTTTAAGTAAGTACACCTACTAATTTCCAATGTTTTGCTGCTTAGCTTATGACATAAACTTCAAATGTGAACTTAACAGATACTAGAAATGAATTTGCTTACCTGGCTTTCATATTGTATGCTTCAGTGCATCTGCCCTATGCAGTGTGTTGTAACACGGAAGCTTCTTCAAAATAGCCTTCAAAATGTGTTAATTTACGTCTAGCATGCAACCTAAAATTAATGCCATTAGCTCTGCACAAAGGTCCAAAAACAGTTTAAAAGCCTTTACTGGGGTAGTGTTTCTTCAGGAGTATGTTAATACATGTGTTCAGTTATTAACATACGCTGCGAGTCTTTACGTACAAAATCCTTGCAGAGGAGCTAACTGTGTAGTTTAAGGTATATTTGTGTGTTTAAAAAAAAAAAAGGTGCCAAAGCTCGGTTAACAACAGAAAAAAAGACAGTCGATTGTAACTGAGAAATGAGGGCCAATCACTGAGGCAAATCGCAAAAAAATTAAAAGTTTCTCTGAATGCGGTTGCTTGTGCCATTAAACGGTACGAAGAAGCTGGTCAAAATAAGGACAGAAAAGGTCAGGGCGACCAAGAACCACAACAGACTCGGACGACAAGTATATCTGAGTCACCAGTCTGCGCAACAGACGCCTCACAGCACCTGAAATCAAAGCCCAGCTGAACAACTCCAGGAGTACAACAGTTTCAAATCAATTGTTCAGAGAAGACTAAGAGAGAGAGGATTAAAAGGACGAACTGCAGCAAAGAAACCAATGCTGAGACTCCAGAACAAAAAGAAAAGGCTAGCCCGGGCTAAAAAACCACCAAAAATGGACTGTTGAGCATTGAAAATTTGTCCTTTGGACTGACGAATCAAAGTTCGAAGTTTTTGGATCCAAACGCAGAGTATTTGTGCGGCGAGGAGCGGGTGAAAGAATGACACAGCAGTGTGTTGTGCCAACAGTGAAGCACGGTGGAGAAAGTGTGATGGTCTGGGGATGTTTTTGCAGGGGAGCAAGTTGGAGATCTCCACAAAGTCACTGGAATACTGAACCAACGTGGCCATCACAGCATTCTACAGCGCCATGCCATCCCATCTGGACTGCGACTAGTTGGTCAGCAGTTCATAATACAGCAAGACAACGATCCTAAACACACTTCCAAGCTGTGTCAAAACTACCTGAAGCAGAAAGAACGGCAACGTCAGCTCACAGTTATGGAATGGCCAGCACAGTCCCCGGATCTGAACCCCATCGAGCTAGTGTGGGATGAACTGAATCGACGAGTGAAAGCCAAGCAGCCATCCAGTGCTCAGAAGCTCTGGGAACTCTTACAAGAGTGCTGGTAGCAGCTTTCACCAGACTATCTTCTTTCTCTTGTTGAGCGCATGCCTCGAATTTGTTCTGCTGTAATTGCTGTTCGAGGAGGCTATTTTGATGAATCTAAAATTTAGACTTTGCTTTTGGTAAATTGTCCTGATTTGTTACTAAGTTCCCATGTTTGTACTTATGAATTTGTGTCATGATAACTTATTTAATAAATAAAAAACTAAAAAAAATTTGAAATTTATGAATACCTATTTCAGGGTGTACCTAAACTTTTGACGTAGTATATATATATATATATATATATATATATATACGCTTCGGTGGTGTAGTGGTTAGCGTCGCTGACTACAAATCAATCGGCCCCGGGTTCGAGACCCGGTGACTGCTGACTGCAGCCGGCGCGCAGCAAAACCCAGCTGTTCATCCTTCCACACAATAAAGTGGTTGGTAGATAAATGGGTACCTGGGTGGCCTAGAGCCCTAGACACTGGGCTGCTGGTGGGGCGTGGTTCGGATTCCACGTGAAACTGTAGGTCTAAGGTGGAGTGAAAAGCTTGAACTTCGTCAGAATGAACGATTCGGGCGGAAGCTAACCAAAGGTTATATAACCTTCCTTAAACTTTGTTTTGCTTCCGCCCGAATTCATTCTGACGAAGGTAAAGCTTGTCACTCGACCTTAGACCTATAGTTGAACGTGGAATCCGAACCACGCCCCAACAACAGCCTAACTTCTTAACCACTATGCTACCACTACCAACCAAGTTTTTTTGTGTGGAAGGGTGAACAGCTGGATTTTGCTGCGCACCGCCTGCCGTCACTGGGTCTCGATCCCGGGGCCGATGCATTTGTAGTCAGCGACGCTAACCACACCACCACCGATATATATATATATATATATATATATATATATATATATATATATACACCCCTGGTGACGCCAGGCAGCATAATCCAGCTGTTCATCGTTCCACACAATAAAAATGGCTGGTAGATAAATGGGCACCCTGGGTAGCCTAGTGGTTAAGACGCTGGGCTGCTGATCGGGAGGTTGAGAGATTGAGTCTGGGCGATGACTTTGTAATTTCTGGTCGTCCGTGGTGGGGCGTGGCTCAGATTCCACGTTAAACTGTAGGTCTATGGTGGAGTGACAAGCTTGACCTTCATTCAGAGTGAACAATTCGAGCGGAAGCAAAGACCAAGGTTAATCAAGGTGTGTGTATATATATATATATATATATATATATATATATATAACACACACACACACACACACACACACACACACACACACACACACACATCTATAGAACCGGAGGGGTTGATCCTGGGTCAATCCTGAACTGTCGTTTGAAGTCTTTATTTATTAATTAATAATTATAGACGCGTTCCCACTAGGGATTGGATCCGGGATCCCGGTTGATTTTATGTGCGGGATATATCCCGGGATTTTTTCGTTCTTCCCGGGATATCCCGGTGCTAATTACTTACATAATAATTAGTATTATAGTATAAAAACCCTGTTTACACGATCATACATGTTGTATCATGAGCTTTTTCAGCTGCAGGACTGTTTATAACTAATAACTTAGAACTCGGCTGAGTGATAAGAGTGTGAATTGTCTCTGTTTTCTACGTTCGTATTATAAGTCAAATTAGTTCTTTTAAATGCGCTATGTTTTGCATTTTCATATGTTTAGTTGTTTTTGTGTTTTTACGAGCATGCTTATTCTTTACAAGGATATTATTCTTTACAAGTGTTGATTTTCTTACAAATAGCTGTCTTGTTGCACTCAACTGTCTTTTAAGCTAGTTATTTCACACTCATAGTTACCTAATGGAATATGTTTAAATAAATAAATGAAGAAGTCTTTATAATTTTTATATTAATTCCTTTTTAAAAGTATAAAAAATTTAAATACATATAAAATAAAAATCCCGGGAAATCCCGGGATCCCGGGACGAAGACAGATTTTATCCCGGAATCCCGGGATAAACAAAATGACTCAAAACGACAATCCCTAGTTCCCACCAAAACCAAAATCGTTCAATGGTTCCGAAAAACGGGGAATGGTATGGAGCAAAAGCTCAAACGAACATCATCCTTAGTTACGGAAGAGGCAGTCCGTAACGCGAGGGACATTTTGCAATGCAGTCCTTCCACATTTCTGCTCAAACTGTCAGAGCAAATAAGAATGTCGTTGGAAGCTGCGTCAAAGCAGTGAAACGGCTGAAGTTGCACCCATATAAGGTGCTTTTGGTGTAGAAACTCTCCCACCAGACAATGAAAGGCCGTTCGTGTATTGTCAGTGTTTTTTTTTTAAATTGTGAAATAGCAACCTGACATCTAAGATGTTGCGTGTTTTTGGATGAGAGACGGTTTCGCTTCACCAGATATGTAGGTGTACAAAACGAGCGTGTATATCTCACGGGTAACCCCCACACCATTCATGAAGACATCCCATCATCCCGAAGTGGGAGTGTGGTGTAGCTACTGTTTCGAGATGTCGGATTATGGGACCCCATCTTCTTTCACGATACGATTACGTCGAGGATTTGCATTGACGTCATGCACGATGAAATCCGCAATTGCTGCTTCCAACAAGACCTTTCAAAAAGCCACGCGTCTCGCCAGACAATGGCAGACTCGGAATTCATTTTCGGTGATCGCATAATTTCTAAGGGATTATGGCTTCCATATTAACTTGATTTAGCATCATTGGATTACTTCAGGCGTACGTGAACAATCTTCACACTGGAATAGTTGAAACAAAATATTACAAACATCATTCACATCATTCAGCCAGAAGTGTTACAGTCTGTGTTCAGCAACATGCTTCGCTGTGCACTCTTTGGACTGCTGCTGTTATCGTTTCACATAACGTTTCAGGCATTCTGAAATATAGTTACTTTTTATTTAATTTTTTATTTGAATTTCTTTTGGTTAACTGTTAAAATGAATACCCTACACTTGCTTGCTTAACATGCAATACGAATAACGCTCGAATGACACGTTTCTAGTACAATTTTTGACAACTGTGTGAAATAGGCATATTTGGATTTTGGACCAGTCGAAGGACCTCAAGTTGTTTATATTTATATATATATATGGGGGATGAATTTCACAATTAACACTTGAAATGAATGAATGATGCAAACTCACAAGGAAAAAGAAAAAATTATTCCAAAACCTTTCGTGTATTCAGCAGTACACCTCGTCATTCCCTGACGAGGTGTACCTCTATGCACCACTCTTGGAGGCATTGCATGACTGCATTTGCTCGAGATTCTCCAGTTCCTGACGATAGTTTAGGGATACCAAGGAGCTTATCTACGCCAGATCCCGACACCAGCACTGAGAGATGGTCCACTTTGTTCCGAGATCCCGTTGTGTCCCGTAGGATTTTACCATCCCAATGAACGATCAAGGGTACATTAACTTGGAAGTCTCTCCTAATCTCCGCTGCAATATCTACACGAAACCGGGTACGGGCACTTCTAATGGAAGATCGGCCGAAGGCCAGCTCCTTTACATCGTGACCGAGGGATGATGCAAATGTGGGGAGGACAAAAGTGGCACTTCGGTCTGTCGTCTTGGTTCGATCGAGAGCAGCAGCAGCAGCAACAGTTGCTCGATCCAGTACCTGCACTGGACGACGGCTACGTTCATTCTGTTTTGGAAGTGAAGTCGCAACGTCATCTGTACCACTTGAGAAAATGGATGACTCCACCAGGTCTGCTTCGGCTTGAACTTGACGGGCTGCTGCTGCTGCTACTTTAATTTTTGACTAGTGTTCGAAATGACGTTGTTCTCTGTCCTTACGCCAGCTCTCTATCTTGGTAAGTAATGCGTTAATGTGGCCTTGTCGGTTCTGCCGCTGGAGCTCCAGAAAATCCCGGTTCTCCTCGTGTATTGTTATTAAGTCTATGGCGTTGGCATGGGTGATATCGAAGTTTTAAAGACTTATCTTTGAAATCAGCCTCGTTGCGCTTCTGGGTTTCGGTTGTTTACTTTGAGTTTTACTTAAGCGCTTGCCACGCCTTGAAGAACTTGTCAAGTTTAGCGACGATCGCATCGTACTCTCGGGTCATGGGAGTTCTGGCTTTGATCCAGGAGGAGGCTACTTCCGTAATAATAGCTTTTTCTGCCTCCTTTACCATCTTCCTTACTTCGAGGTGAAGGTGTAAGAGTCGTTGCAATACTTCACCTTGAGAGGGAAGCTCGCTCCCGGACAAAGAGTTCTTTATAAGCTGCCCCAGTAGATATAATTCGTTTTTTTTGGCGGGTTCTGACGGGCGATTGACCACGAATTAATGTAGATGGTTTTGCTTCTTCCATATTTTCTGAAAAAAAAAAAATACATATGAAAAAGTGATTAGAACGTACGTGATATTCATCATTTTTGGGGTCTATTTTGGGAAAGTTCCACGTTGTTGAGCGGCCTCTAAATATTACTCGATTTAACTAAAATTTTCTCTCTCGGGTTATCTCTGAAGAGAAAACAAATGTAGGGGTTAAGATCTGTAAAATCTAGATTTTTTATTTTCGTAACTACCCCTAAATATATAATATTAGTTTCAACCGTGAAACATTTTAAAATTTATTTTAACCTTTTATTTAAAAATTCGAACATAATTTTTTGGCGTAATGTCCGTAAGACGTAAGTCATTTTTTTGGTGTCATTCTCAGTTAAACTTTATTTAAAACATTTCAAAAAGTCCTAAACTTTCGTTTGTCTCCGTCAGTATTTGGTAAATGATTTTTCTTTTTTTATGGCGCCGCGCTCGAGACTAATTATGAAAGAATAACCCACTTCTCTCTCTCGCTCGCAGTTTTCGAGTCGATTTTAGTACGGAAAGTGAAGCGACCTTATTTACAAAATCAATACGAGACGACTTTAGCACTTTAGCACTTTAGCTCGCATTTTAATGCCACATTTAACGTAGGCATTATTTACGGGCGGATATGGCGACTATCGATATTTTCATATTTTAAATAATAAGGCAAATAACTCGTAAAGGTCAGTCGAAAAATCTTCGTAGGAAAACCAAGTTCGTGAATTGAGGAAGTGCTTCAATACGGATAAGGTTAAAAAAACTTAATTACGTAGATAATAATAATAATAATAATAATAATTCAGAGAACTTTAAAGACTGGTTTTTGTATTTAATTTTTCAATTACGCAAGATTTTCTCCTAAAAACGTGAACATAATCAAATTTAACTTTGTCCCTTATTTGTTATACACCAGTATAATGAAATGTAAAAATAATTTAATATTTTTCACTTTTATACTTAATAATATCTGTTTTTCTAATAATAATTGATTTGTGTTACGTATTGGTTTGTGGAAAACTTATAAAAATTAAATGAAAAGGTTTATTGGCAGACTATAGTCCATATGACGAGTATTATTAATACAATGACAGTTCACATACTAAGGATAGAAATATATATATACAGTTGATTAGAAATAATACAGTGATGTCGAAGTTAAGTGGAGCTACAGACGGACGTTTTCGTACCAAGAATTCCACAACTTAGAGGATAAACGGCAGGACTCGTGGATAGCTTGGATAATCTGGTTGGTTGATTTTTTAATTCTTTGCATTAGACTGTATTGAGCGCTTCTTGTTACTTCTGGGAAGATTGGGACATTGCGGGTAGCAGACATTTGCGAAGCTGAGCATCTCCGGGGTAATTTATGTAAGTCTAAAAGACCCGCTGTACGGCAAATTTAGGGTTCTGCCAGAACCTTTTTTATAATTCACCCAAAGTTGCTGTCCGTATATATTAGTGCAGAAAGTACGAGAGTGAGTGTCTTTAGCTTCACTTGTACAGAACCGAAAGTTTCTTATAGTCATATTCGCTTTAGCACAAAGGCTTCGAGATTGTTTTCTTATATCCGAGTCATCACTCAATGAGCTGGTAATAATTTGACCCAAATACTTAAACTCTTGTACTTCCTCAATTACTTCACCTTTCATTTTAAACCTAATATCAGCTGGCTGATTACAGCTTTTAGGATGAAATTGCATGACCTTAGTTTTTGTAACATTAAAAAGAATATCATGTTTCTACCAGTGATGTAGTCGAGACCACCAAGTCCGAGACTGAGACCGAGACCGAGACCTGATCCTGTGAGACCAAGATCGAGACCGAGATCAAAGGTTCGAGATCGAGATCTACCTTCCGAGATCGAGACCCTTAAAATTCGAGACCGAGATCGAGACCAAGCTCATACCCTTCCAATTTGTTTTACACTACTATGGAAATGTGAAGGGTTGTCGAGTTATTCTATGCTTTATTGAATTTATCGGTACTGTTTTCTTTATGCTGTATTTCTTGCATTATTTTTGTGTGAAGCATTTTATTTTTTCAAATACATATTGGATGGGAGGATAATCGTTTTTATCACGCCACAGAGGTTGACACGCCGTTTGGCAACACTAAGTGGCCTTATAATATATACTTTGCATATTTTAAGTACTCATTCGATAGGTCATCTACCCCTGACGCAGAACCAGTCTTTAACTCTTTAATTCAGCTCTTTACTTCAGGAACTGATATCAAAGTATTTTCCCTTGTCCTTCCCACAGGCTTTTCGCTGCAATCTATCTTAAGATTATCCCTACTCACATTGTTAAGAATGCTAGAGTAGTGGTATTCATCATATATATATATATATATATATATACAGGGCGTCCCAAAAAAATGTATACACACTTTAAATAATTATAAAGGCAGTGTTTATTAAAATACATTTCATTTTCAAAATGTAATAGAATCTACAGACATTATTTAATTGTTTTGTCAACGCCTGTTTTCAAACTGACGTCCGTTCTGGTCCAGGCACTGCTGATAACGCGAAGCAATGGAATCGCAAACATCACGAAACATTTCGTTTGGTATTTGTGTGCATTCTCGTTCAATGGCTGCTCTCAATTCAGCGACTGTTGCAGGTTTTATAGCGTAGACTTTGTCTTTTAAGTATCCCCATAAAAAAAAGTCTAGTGGTGTGAGGTCTGGTGAACGCGGAGGGTATTCTACGAAACCCCTTCGTCCAATCCACATTCACATCGTGCCAAGTACCACTCGCAATACTCCACTCTTCGGTCCGGATCATCTTCATTAATAGCATGGACTAATCTTGGAATGTAACTTTTCCATTGACAGCGCTTCAAAATGCGTTGGACAGACGATTCTGAAATTCCTACCTCACGACTCGCTTGCCGCACAGATTTTCTTGGACTTTGGTGATACGTTTCCAGTACTCTTTCTTGCTTTGTGGGGCTTGTCGATGTCCGTGGTCTTCCGGAACGCTTCTTGTGGACATTCTGAACAGTTCCATCGGCTTCAAACTTATCTCTAATTCGAGTGATGGTAAGTCGCGTTGGTGGATCTGTTTGAAACTCCCTCCTAAACTGTCTTTGCACTTCAACTGCGTTTTCACACTTCTTCTGGGAAAATTAAATCCACTATAGTCCGAATAAGTAATGGTAAATGACAAACACTATAGTTTTTTCTTTTTCATGATATTAGCCCGACGTGGGCAACGGGTCACTTGCAAAGAGGCCCCAAAAATATAGCTTCCCTCACCAGCTATCTGCAAAGCAGATAGGATCCCAAAGCTGGATCCTATCTGCTTTGCAGATAAAACTAACTAACCATTTAGATAGCTTATAAGTTACGGACCCTACTGAGCTAACAATAGGTCTATTGTTAGCTCAGTAGGTTCCGTAACCTATAAGCTATCTAAATGGTTAGTTAGTTTATTAACGCCGTTAGTTGGCTCTATTTCCAAGTCACATATTGTACATAACATGGATCTTATTGACAAACTGAAGTTTCCTAATGACCCTAATTTCAAACTGGTAAGTTTTGATGTATGCTCGCTATTCACAAAAGTCCCCGTTGATGACCTACTTGATTTTCTAAAAGATAAGATCTCTGAATTTTCTTTCCCAGTTCAACACAATACTCACTACTCTTATTGAGTTAATTAAGCTTTGTGTCAAAGATTGTAAATTTCAGTTTGAAAATAAGTTTTATGTCGTTTGGATTGGCGATGGGAAATTCCCTTTCACCTGTATTAGCTAATTTGTATATGGATTTTTTTGAAAGCAGAATTTTGCCTACGATTGTTAATTTTAACCTTGTTTGGTACAGGTATATAGATGATATTTTTATGCCTTTGGCCTAATAATTTGGATGTTGATTTTTTTCTTGGTAGGCTCAACAATTTAGTCCAGTGGTTCTTAAACTTTTTGACCCCGTTACCCCTTTTCCTGATCTCAACTAATCTCATTACCCCACACAAACTTGCAATGCCGAAGTTGTAAAAGTGGAAAAATTAATTACTGAAAATAACTGAAATTACTTTGAAACTTTGAAACTCTTTGAAAGGAATTTTTTTTGCAGATTGTTTAGTATACTCGATCACGGTCCTGAATGAACAATTTTTAGAAATAGAGTATACTTGACCATGGTCCTCAAAGGGTTAATCGTCTCTTTCGTGACTCGGACATTAATGTTGACATTTTTACCATATTAAGAATTGCTCCATTACCCCCGGAAATACCCAAATTACCCCCAGTTTCAGAACCTCCGATTTAGTCCCATCTATTAAGTTCACGGTTGAAAAAGAAAATGATGGAAGCTTATCTTTTCTGGATCTAAAAATTCGGAGATGCTCTAATCAGTTAAAATTTGAAGTTCATCGTAAGCCTACTAATAATAACTCATGTGCATTTTTATTCTGATTCCGAGTTATGCAATATCATGAATATTGGTACTAAATTATGTTATCCTATTTCATTTTTAGATAACTGCCTTAGGAAAGCCAAGAATAGGTATTATAATAATGTAACTGTAAAGAAATTTGGGCATAAAAATATCGTTACCCTACTTACCATGTTAATTTTCAATATCTTCCGACTTTACTTAAAGCAATTGGCATCAATGTAGTCTTTAAGTATAATAATACTGTTAAATCACGCCTAATAAAGAATAGCCCGGATTATGTGGTTGGTTTTGTGTATTCGATCGGATGTACACAATGTAACTCAGTATATATGTTAGTCAAAGTGTGTAACCAGCCATTTCGCCTAATGGCTGAAACTTTGTCATTTCGCGAAATGGCTGTTTCACTTGGTCATTTCACGAAATGACTAAAATCTTCAGTCATTACGCGAAATGGCTGAAATTTCACCTTGGTCATTTCGTGAAATGGCTAAAATGATTTTTGTCATGAATTCATAGAAATAACAAACATCATAATAAAATTGGAAACCTTTATTTAACTAACTAAATTTGCTAAAACATACATACATACATCCACAGGTCTGTTCAAATAAGTGAGAAACACTCTTCAAATAAACATTTGAACACATTTGAATTTTCAATATAGAGGTTTTCAAATACTAACCGGGCCTTCAATGTTATTCCGATGTCCGCCATTGAAGGCCTGGTCAGGTCAACTGTATGTCCTTGACAATTGGTTAGGTTAAGTCGTGTTATTTTCGTTAAAACTAACGAAAATAAGACAACTTAACCTAACCAATTGTCGAGGGCATACAGTTGACCTAACCGGGCAAATGATCTTGTACGAAATGACCAAGGTGGAATTTCAGCCATTTCGCGTAATGGCTGAAGATTTTAGTCATTTCGCGAAATGACTAAAAGTTTCAGCCATTACGCGAAATGGCTGGTTACGCACTTTGACTGTAACATATACAGGGTGTTCGGAAAGTCACTGTGCACTTATATAATTAATGTTTTTTTTATATTTTTATATTTGTATTTTTTATATTATTTTTTTTATTTTATTATTTTTTTTTTTAGTTTTCAACACCTTTTATAAGTTCTGATGGTCCCATCCATAACCTCTAACATATATGCAATGTTATACTATTGTATGCTATTAAATAAATATAAGTGCACAGTGACTTTCCGAACACCCTTTATAGGCCAAATGGGTAAAACGTTAGATATTAGGGTAAAACAGCATAAATATGCGTGTAGAACAGCAAATAATTCTAATGCTTTGTTTAACCATATGTATAGATGTAATGATAGCATCAAGTGGGATAGTTCTAAAGTGCTCGTTAAAAACAGATATAATTGAAAGGAATATTCTAGAATGTGCATGTATCCATTTTTAAAAAAATTTCAATAACAGTGCGGGAATGTATATAATTGACAATATCCTGTTAAAATTCCTTCTGCCTCTCATTAATTCTTGTTGATTATGTGCTAATCTTTTTCCCGTTCCGCTGTTTATATATTTTGGGTATCTTGCCTTCGTCCTTCATTCCCTGACGAGGGTGGAGAGAGTTTTAATGTGTGCAAGGTGTGATAACACACACCGATTAGTTGCTACTGCTTTTAATGACAAACACCCTGAGAGGCCGCTAGTTGTTCAGGCATCAGTTGGAAAACTGTTCACTCGCTTCAAAGAAACTGGAAATGTTCATGATCGGCCGCGTGGCCGGCCAAAAAGTTCAACCGATGCAGCAACATCACTAACGGTACTCAATCACCTCGAAAACAGCCCACGTAAGTCCTTAAGAAAGTTATCCCAGGAAATGGGTGCCTCCAGAAGATCCATTCAACGAATTCTTACAACAAATCGTTTCCACCCCTACAAAGTCCAACTCGTTCAGGAACTACAAGGTAACAACACAGACCGTCGTGTAGAGTTCTGCCAGTGGTTTCTACAATATCGACAGCTTCAACGAAGGATCATGTTCAGCGACGAAGCGATATTTCACCTCAGCGGTCGTGTCAATAGGCATAATGCACGCTATTGGGACAGTGAGAACCCCAACTAGATGGAGGAAGGACATGTGCAATTCGATTCACGAATTATGTATGTTGTGGTCTGCGCTCTGTGGGGATCGGTTAATTGGTCCGTACTTTTTCGACGGCAATGTAACAGGTGAAACATATCTGCATATGCTGCAAACATTTCTAATGCCCATACTGGACGACATTCCATTGGCAGAATGGGCGGAGATGTGGTTTCAGCAGGATGGTGCACCACCACATTTCGCAACCGTCGTCCGGAGCTCTTTGGATGGAACATTCCCAAGCAAGTGGATCGGACGGCGAGGGCCCGTCGAATGGCCACCTAGGTCTCCAAACCTCACGCCTCGACTTTTTCTTGTGGGGCAATCTCAAGTCGGTAGTCTATGCTGATCGACCCAGAACCATACGTTCTCTAAAGGATAAAATCACATCTGAGTGTGCCAATATATATATATATATATACGGGACTCCAAAAAACCTTAGCCCCCCCCCCCCTGCCCATGGTCTAAACCATTAGAGGTACAGTAAAACTAAACATACCTTACAAAAGAGAATTTAATCCTGCATTTAATGAGAAACAATTAAAACTTGGTGTTCCCGCCATTGGCTTCCAAGACAGCCTGAATTCGCTTTGGGTAGCTTGCCAAAAATGACGAATAGATCTTGATCGTTACGCAAATTTGCCTAAACAGTTTCAATGTGTTGCGTCATTGTATCCTTCGAAAATCGATTTGCTGCAGGTTCTTGAAACAAGAGACATTCAACCTTGTCCTTTATAACTGGTCCAATGTGTTCACAGACGTTCAGGTCAGGAGAATTTCCTGGCCATTCTTCATTTCCAAAGAAATCGATCTCATGGTTCCGCAACAACTGTTGTGTGGCTAATGCCTTAAAGCAGGGGGCCTTATCGTGCAGAAGTGTGACCTGATCGACATCCATAACATTGTTTGGGTTTCTTAGAAAAGGAATGACATGCTGGGATAGAATAATATCACGAAAATACTGTCCATCCCAACTCTGACCATTTGGCTTCAGCACCCACATGAGCTTCTTTGCAGTGAACAAAACAAACACACCAACACAGTCTGGACTTTTTAATAATTCGCGATAATGTTCATCGTCATCGATTTCATCTGGTGTTGTGGCCCACACACGATCATTTTGGTAGTTAGGCCGACGTGTTACGTAAACAAACAATTCATCGGAGACAGCTAAATGCATGAAATCATCCACATCCCAATCTTCAAGATAATGGGCAAACCACATTCTGTCATCGATGTTAAGTTGAGTTTGTCTTGGCTTTGGAAGCTCATGCCAAGGCTTTAAACCTTGCCTATGACGGTACAGTCGAATGATCTCACCACTAACGATCTTTCCTCTCAACACTTCGATCTCTCTAGAAAGTTTAGCACAGCTGTTTTTCCGTTTACGCGTACCGCTTTCAATGATGTCCTTTGTTTCCTGAGAGAGTGGCAAATTTGGGCACCCAGATTCGGTTGTATCCATTTCACATTCATCCAAAGTTTTATTCCAATTTCTTTTGACGAAGTCCTCACTTCTTCGCAACTATTTGGCAACCCATGAACGTGTTATAAAGGTGGCTCCAGCATCACGAGCTTCCCGAAATGTTATTGCTCGTATGCGATCTATCACACGTTGCCTCTCCGAATCACCAATTAATTGAGACGCCATTATATTATCACTTTATCAGCTAGAGTAATTGTAATACCTGCAATAAATAAAGAATTTTATATACAGTATTTTTATAATCACTAAAAACTATTTCGATATAAGTAAACATGTAAGCTGCAAATAGGGGGGGCTAAGGTTTTTTGGAACCCCTTATATATATATATATATATATATATATATATATTTTTTTTTTTTTTTTTTTTTTTTTTGAAGGTCGGGAAGAACCGATTCGCCTCTATTTAAAAGGGCATATCTCGGCGGAAAAACAAAGAAAAAGTGAGAGGAAAGACAGAGGAAAAAGAAAGGGTAGAGGGGACAGTCGAAGTGGAAAAAGACCAAGGACTGCAGGGTCGAGCCCCATTATCCTTGGGTGCTAGGGCCGGGAGGGCGCACGTGAAACCTCCAGGAACAAGCACGTACAAACGAGCACAAAGAGCCCTGAAGAACACGAGCTTAGAACCCCCATGCGGGGATATATATATATATATATATATATATATATATAGTGGCGTTCAAAAGTCTGCGTCCACTTCAGTTTTAGACAATTTCTAGAAAATAATACAACCCTGAAAAAGTATGTCCGCTATATTAAGGTATTTTCTTTTACAAGAAATGGTATATCATATATTCTACTACATGCGTAAATAATGTAGCTTTTATTTCATAAGAAAGGACACATTAATGAAAATGGTCCTTTTTGGTCCTGTTACGTTTTTTTCTTTGCAGTACAACAACAAGGATTTTAACCAAGGTATTGGTGACAGACCATAGCCAAATGTTATTAATCCTGAAAATAGTGTATTCATACCGTAATTTTAACAACTGGTCTATTATAACTGATAAAACCAATTAGTCAATGACACTGTAAGCAGTTTGATTAAAAAATAATCAATCATTTTCTCTATTCTCTCTTCAGACCGTAATTGAAATGTCTAAGGAACCAAGTTTATCCCAGAGAGGACAAATAATTACCCTTTCAAGAGAGGGAATGTCCCAACGCCAGATCTCGACAAAAATTAACGTTTCAAAAGGGGCCGTCCAAAGAACTATAAGCGGATATAAAGAATCTGGATCGTGCTCTTCAAAGACAAGATCTGGCAGACCTAAAGTGACTACTGATTCTGAGGATAATTACATTAAGGTTACATCACTCCGTGACAGAAAAGCCACAACTACGCAGATTCAGGCACAGTTGAATGAACAACGGGACTCTCCAACAAGTACGAGGAGCGGTCAGAAAATAAGTTTACATGGCGTATGATTTCGTAACTAAATGACCTACATTGATTGTTTGTATCGGGTGAATTCGTTAATAATTGTTGGCAACATTGCACGTCGATTCGGCTGCCATCTACCGTAAATTGGTTATATGAGTCAGTTGAACATGGCAGCTCGACTGGAACAGTTCCCTGCCCTACGGAGCAGTCCAGGACGTTTACGTTTAATGGCTGCTCGTAAACGTTCCAGTGTTGAACAATATGCAGCTGCATTGATTGTTGTGCCTTTTTGCATGAAGTCTTCGAGCAAAACGCCTTTGTGGTCCTAAAACACGGTAACCATCACTTTGCCAACGGACCTCATAATCTTGAACTTCTTTGGTCGCGGGGACCCAGTGTTTCCATTCCATGCTGGTACGTTTTGTTTCCGGAGTACGGTGATGAACCCATGTCTCATCTCCTGTGACAATGCGCTCGAGAAATTCTTGACCACTGACACTCGGAATATCGCTGCAGAAATGACAGGGCACTGTTCAAGTCGAGTCGCCATATTCAACTGACTCGTATAACCAATGTACGGTAGATGGCATCCGAATCGACGTGCAATGTTGCCAACAATGATTAACGAATTCACCTGATACAAACATAATCAATGTAGTCCTTTAGTTACGAAATCATACGCCGTGTAAATTTATTTTCTGACCGTCCCTCGTACAAGTACTTTAAAAAGAAGACTCATAAAAGTTGGTCTCCATGGCAGAGTTGATGTGTCCAATCCACTACTGAGGAAACAAAATAAGGCTGAAAGATTGGAGTGGGCAAGAGAATATCGAAATTTTACTGTAGACGATTGGAAAAAAGTTCTTTTACTCATGAATCAAAAGTGGAACTTTTTGGGTCTCATGGAAGAGTTTATGGTAGATGTAGAACCAACGAAAAACATAGATCCCCCGCATAAAACATTCAGTAAAACATTCAGTAAAACATGGTGGAGGCAACATTCAAGTTTGGGGTTGTTTCAGTTATTCTGGAGTTGGAGATCTTCACAGAATCACTTACACTCTCACAAAAAAGACGTGTGCGGAAATTTGTACGACGGAAATTTATACGCCAGCATTTGTACGCCAGAACATTTATACGACTGGAAATTTATACGACTGACATTTGTACGACGGTAATTTAAGTATGCGCTCTACCGGACTTTTTTGACTTAAGTATGCGATATACCCATGATGATCTACAGATCTACAGAAGCTAAGGCTAACAAAGACCCTAAGATCCACTCTAAGGTTAGCCCGAGAGAAAGGAAAGAGTAGCGGGTTAAGAGAAGAGAAGAGAATAAGGGGTTAAGTAAGAGCAACACCTATCACTCATGGGTTAACATTCATTCAGAAAAAGAGGAAAAGTGTCTCACCATCATCATCCGCCGGCCACTGCCGACAAGTCAGAAGATAGTCGGAGAGAATAGGAGAGGGGTGAAAGATGAAAAGAAGTAAAATAAGAACGCTTACAAACCATGCAAACACAGTCTTAACTCACTGTCATACCATGCAAACTACAAACATGCAAGAAAAGAGGTAGAGACATGCAAAGTAAGGAGAGAAAAAAAAAAAAAAAAAAAAGTAGGTAAAGTTAACAAAAGTGGGTTAGTTTACGCTATGAGCTACATCTACATTCGTGTTAGTCTAATTTTTTTTTTTTTTTTTTTTTTTTTTAATAATTTATTGCTGGCATCACACGCTGCATGTCACAAGCTGGCATCCATCGTCAACAGACTCATCCTCGAGCACCACCACCAGAGCTTCCGTTGCTAACTTTGTTTTTTAAATTAACAACGTTAATACCTTTAAAATGTCTGTCAAGACGGTTCTTAAACATATTAACGCTGGTAGAATGAACGACTGACGCGGGAAGATTATTCATTTATCAATTACTTTAAACGTAAAGAAGTTTTTAGCGATATTAGTAATAAAACGCCTGCCACGCAACTTAAATCCGTTATTGCGAGTATTACTATTATCAAAAGTGAACAATTTGTCAAAATTTACGTTATCGATGTTATTAACGATTTTGAAAACTTCAATAAGCTCCCCCCTTAATCTCCTAGTTTCGAGTGAATACAGGTCTAGCTCTTTAATCCTATCTTCATAAGGCTTATTGCGCAATGACGGAATAAGTTTCGTGGCACGACGCTGAACCCTTTCTAACCTATCAATATCCTCACGCAAGTACGGGCACCAAAACTGAACGGCATATTCTAAATGAGGCCTGACTAGGGACTTGTAAAGGGGCAATATAATATCCTTCGATTTAAATTCGAAATTACGCGCAGGATTTGTTCTCCGATTTTTTAAATGACATTCGTTAGGTCAGGTCAGGTCAGGTCAGGTCAGGTCAGGTCAGGTCTGGAGATTAATGAGAAAAAACTCGCAAGATTTGTTCTCCGATTTTTTAAATGACATTCGTTCTGTATATCGCTAGTTACATTTTCTCTTAAATTGATAAGCTGAAATCGTTTCAATTATGCATTTAATTATTGTAATATGTAATTTCATAATTTGTGATAATTTGTATTTTAACTTACCTAGTTTCAAATTCAATTTTATTAACTGATCATGAATTTCTTGCGTATAACGTATAAATTACCGTCGTACAAATGCTTGGCATATAAATTTCCAGTCGTATAAATGTTTTGCCGTACAAATGCTGGCGTATAAATTTCCGTCGTACAAATGTTGGCGTACAAATTTTCGGGTTTCCAAAAAAGAAGTACCACTCCAAACTAGTGAGATATGCAATACCATCGGGATTGAGGATTCGTGGTAAAGGATTCATTTTCCAGCAGGATAACGACCCAAAGCATACTTCTAACCTTTGCATGAACTATCTCATTTAGTATCTCAACAAGAAAAAAGATGGATGTTCTACAAATTATGAAGTTTCCTCCACAAAGTCCTGATCTCAATCCAATAGAACATCTTTGGGACCATTTGAAGAGTCTGGAAGCTAAAAAGAATATAACTTCGCTCGATTTTCTCTGGGAGAATGTAGAAGAATGCTGGAACGGCATAGCACAAGATGTTATCCAGAAACTTGTGGAAGCTGTCATTAATTAAAGCAAAAGGAGGTCATATCGATTATTAAGGAGATTATGCCATTAAATTAATTTCTTTACTAATTTATAATAATTACATTTAGAAGCAAATAATGTAACAATAAAAAATCAAATTTTGTTGTAATTATTATATATACAGTATTTGTACAATTTACAATAAATTGGGTGATTATAAGGTGGACGCAGACTTTTGAATGCCACTGTAATATATATATATAGGGTGGGGCACGGGAACCAAGTGTTTTTGGAATAATCAGGAAAATGATATTTATTTTTGTAAAGAAAATATATTGGTAGAACAACATTCGTAAGAACATAGCATTTCATGTCATAATAATCATGTACCGAAAATTATATCTGGCATATGATGTCCTTGGCCGTCGACGCATTGTTGAAGGCGTTTACGAAAATTGGCCTCCACTCTTCCCAGCAGGTCTCTGTTGATTTGGATGATTTGTTGACGGATCGCTTCCTTCAATGCATCTAATGTACGGGGCTTGTCCTCGTAGACACGTGACTTGAGGTACCCCCATAGAAAGAAGTCACATGTGGACAAGTCAGGGGACCGAGGGGGCCATGCAATGTCACCAAATCTCGAAATGAGATGGTTGGGAAACAGGGGGCGAAGAACAGCCATTGACGCTCTGGCGGTGTGTGGCGTGGCCCCATCTTGCTGAAACCACAAATGTCGACGAGCAATACGCCTTCTTCGTAACTCAGGGATGAAAAAGGTGTTCACCATCTCAATGTAACGCCCAGATGTTATGGTAACGGTAACCCCATTTTGTTCGAAGAAATAGGGACCGATGACGCCAAACTTTCCCACCGCGCACCAAACTGTAACCTTTGGGCTATGCAGCGGTTTTTCATGGAGTTGTCGCGGATTTTCAGCAGCCCAATACCGACAGTTTTGATTGTTGACGGCCCCATTAAGGTGGAAATGGGCTTCATCACTCATTACCACCATCATGTTTTCATTCTGCTCATAAAGTGCAAGCATTTCCTGTGCAAAATTCAGTCGTTGGGGGCAATCGTTTACATTCAATTCCTGCACCATCGCTAACTTGTATGGGTGAAAATGTAATTCTTCATGCAAAATCCGTCTAACAGTACGATTGCTGATTCCGAGTGCAGCTGAATGTCTCCGAGCAGAGCGGCCTGGGCTTTGCAACATCGCTTGTCTGACCCTTTCAACGTTCTCTGGAGTACGCACAGTGCGTTGCGGCCCCTTCGGTTTTGTTTTCATTATTGAGCCTCCTGTTCGAAGATTGTTAACCCAACGTAAGATTGTGTCACGAGCGGGAACAGAGTCATTTCGATGAATGTTGAATCTGCGGCGAAACGCACGCTGAACTGCTGTCACTGACTCGCCACTCCTAACAAAATGATCATACGCGAACATGCGGTGTTCTAACGTCCACTGCTCCATGATGGCACCTGAAAGATAAAGGTGAGTGTTAGTTAAAGTTAAATGCTATGAACCCAGGAATGGAATGCTACCTACCGCACGCCCCTCCCATTCCTAATGGCCGATTACTAGCTATTCAAAAAACACTTGATTCCCGTGCCCCACCCTGTATATATATATATATTATATTATATATATATATATATATATATGGGATGAATTTCACAATTAAACACGTGAAATGAATGAATTATGCAAATCCACAAGTAAAAAGAAAAATGATTCCACGGCCTTTCGTGTATTCAGAAGTACACCTCGTCAGGGAATGGTTCCCTGACGAGATGTACTTCTGAATACACGAAAGGCCTTGGAATCATTTTTCTTTTTCCTTGTGGGTTTGCATCATATATATGTAAGTATTCAAACGACGGTTGCGCGGAGGTGACTACGTGGGAAGAGTAGCTTAGCAACTTCTATTTATAAGTTTGAGGTTATACAAAATTAATGAGAGTTTTAAAATTGAAGAAGGAAGAAAATTTAGTTGAATTACATTGCAACAATTTTTTGGTTATGTTGATTTTTCGATCGTTTCTATATGTTTCGGCCACGCTGATTATTGATTTGGCATCGGTTTTGCCCGAAAAACTAATTTTTATGATATGTTCAAATTTAGAAATCTTACTTTTTCGCCATTTTTAAGGCATTTTTCTGAGATAGCAAAAGTAATTTCAAGTGCAAAATTCAAAATGTCCCCAAAACTGGGGTTTATTAGTAATGCTTTTATTGGTTAAGGCCCATTATTAAATATTTGTACACATTTGGTTTCTTATTTCTGTTTATAAAATGTTTTTTTTTGTATTTTTCAGATATTTGAATTAGAATTATATGGTGATGGCTACCAATAGGCCCAGCAGACACACTGCAGATTCATTTTGTTATGTTTACGGCCATTACATCAATCCAAAGCAAGTAAAGCACAAAATTGACACAGGAACGAAGTTTTGTACAGCATATCACGCTTACTTTGGCATGCCCATGGGTGATCGAGATAAATCATAGGCACCTCACTTTTGCTGTGGAAGCTGCCGTTTCACATTAGAAGGATGGCTGCGAGGTACCAGAAAAGGCATGCCATGCTATTCCTCGCATTTAGAGGGAGCAGACCACGATGATTGCTACTTCTGCATGTAGACATTTCACTCTACAAGAGAGATAAAAGTAAAAAAAAGTCCTATATCCAAATATCCCATCTTCTATTGCCCCAGTCCCCCATAATGAAGATTTACCCGTTCCATGCCCACCCACCATGGAGGAAATAGAAGAAACGCCTTTAATATCCTTCGATGAAGATGAAGATGCTGACTTCGAGGCAAGCTCCAATACATCACCCCATTTCTCCAACCAGAAAGACATAGACGACTTAGTCCAGGGATATGAACCATACGAAAACCAATGCAGAAATTATGACGTCCCGGCTTAAAGGGTGGAATCTTTTGGACCCAAGTGTCAAGATCTCTCTCTACAGGAATAGGCATTTGCGATACGCTTCTTTCTACTCCTGTTTTGCATCGAGCTCGCTTTGCTACTGCTGTGATGTGAATGCCCTTTTTGCTGAGATAGGAATTGAATACAGC
Organism: Bathynomus jamesi; assembly: GCA_023014485.1. Lineage (NCBI taxonomy): Eukaryota > Metazoa > Arthropoda > Malacostraca > Isopoda > Cirolanidae > Bathynomus > Bathynomus jamesi. The sequence continues at coordinate 220,526 of JAJOZX010006168.1, forward strand.
CCTGCTGATTGGCGTTTGTTTATTGACAGTTCAACTAGAAGTTTAAAAGGCGTCTTACTACATAATGAAAACATGTTTCCATCTATTCCTGTGGCTCATTCGGTTTAATTGAAGGGAGAATATGAAACTGTAAAGCAGTTGCTAGACAAATTAACTACAGTGAACATAGATGGGATGTATGTGGATACTTCAAAATGCTAGGATTCCTGCTTGAACTACAGGGTGGTTATAGTCCAGTAGCACAGACCCTGATTTTACTGGAACCCTGCATTGTTTGTTATAAAGCAAATTTTTACATATTTTGAAAGCTTATACCACCCCAGTCAAGAATCCATCGGGTGTACACCTGACCCCCGCTTGGCTTTTTCAAGATGGCCGGCGAAACTGAAAAATCCCATATCCTGGTAATACTTGATGGATTTTGATGATCTTGGTGTCATTTCTAGGGGTTTTTAGGATGATGAGTCGATCTGGAGGGGTTGCAGATACTTTGGGAGTCGTTTTGACCCACATTCGTCAATACTCAAGGCCATTGGAGGTCAAACGCCCCCCCGAAATAAGGAATATCCCATATCCCTGGCAGTCGTGGAGATATTTTGATCTTACTGTCGTTTTTATGGTTTTGGGCGAGACTGAGTAGTTCTATAGGGTTTAAAATGAAATCAGGGATTATTTTCTCCATGGTAAGGTGAATTCCAATGTGTCTAATTATTCCTCTTATTTTTTTCAGGTTGTTGAGATTATTGCTGATGGTGCTGCCCACCTGATGGTTTGATGACGTCTTGGTTGTGCTGATTCAAAAATTGTTTTTTGACTGCTGAATATGGAGAATATACCAGGTGAGCATTGTTTAGTTTTCATTTGCTGAGGATAAATTATTTCAATGCAATTTGTACTCTGAAGAATGGGTAAACAAAATTCTTATTTTTCAGGTTCTACAAAAGCTGCAGACGAATGTTTCGTCAATGATTTCCTGCGTAGCTGTCCTGGAGGTCAGAAAGGTCTTTCAAATTGTGGGAGGATTCAGAAAATCATAGAGAGCAGCGACATCAGAGGGCAGCCAGATGTTCGAGCGAGACTAGAGCCTCTCTTGGAAGATGGAGCAAAAATCCTTTGTTGTCACAAGAACTGTTTCCACTTGTGTCCAAACGGAATTTATCAGCATTCATGAAAAAGAGAGAATGTGATACCCCTACAGTGGAGCCAAAAAGACTACGTAGTACTGTTTTCAGTGAAGGCCCAGTATATGACGCTAAAAAACACCGTCTCTTTTGTTTGAAAGTCAGTGTGTGTATATTACCCGAGAAATATGACATCAAAGTTCCGGTGCAATACCGCATTCCAGCATCTAGGTTTATGACCGATAAGCTTGGTGATAAAAAAACAAATTACAAAGATGTGTTGATAGAAAAGTGTAAACTGAAAAATGATGAGTAGGGACAAGTTGTACTCAGTAGGTTGTTGGGCATGAAAGGAGATTTACCGTCTGAAGAAGCCCGATACCATAAAGATTATATGTCTACCTTTCATGTTGAGGTTGAGAGAGCTTGCCAGAATATGTCAAGGGTTGAACCTGAAGACCGCCCCTTCATTGCTTTGTGTGTAGAATTGTCGAAGGACAAAATGAAACCATGGAATTCAATTGAAGTAGAGAAGCTTTACAAAGAGTTAGGTGGTGAGAAGTTGTCACGTAGGTCGCTCATTGTAAAAGTTAGATTACTTCAAAGACGAAATTGTAGACTTACATGGGGATGGTATCGCTACGTTGTTAGTTTTCAAAAACTATGCTGCCTCATACCTGAGCAAGGAGCAACTAAACAGGCTGCTCTGTGAGCAAATCCTTGCTGACAGTGAGTATCTCGCAACTGTAACCGAAGACCATGAGCTAGTGCTTGCAGGATGGCAGACCATACCGACTTCCATTGTGCGAGGCAGGAGTCGAGCAGCATTGGAGCTCTCATCATCTCATGAAGAGGCTGACGTGACAATAACACAACACGCTATCGCACAAGCTGAGAAAGATTCTGATGCCCGCATCTCCATCATTTGTGATGACACAGATGTGTTGCCATGCTGACTCACTTCTATGAATTTAAGAAACTAGGCTGTCCCATGATTATGGAGTCTCCAGTACGTGGCAGAAAATTAGTGGACATCCGAGCAACTAATACCCAGCACAAAGACATCATCCCACAAATCCTCAAACTATACGCTTTGAGTGGTTGTGACACAGTTGCAGCAATACATGGCATCGGCAAAGCCACTGCCATTGCCACAGCCAAGAAGGGTCGGAAGCTAAACAAGCTGGGGTCCCTTGATGTATGCTTTGACCATATCGAGAAAGAGGCAGACTTCTGAATAAATGGTAGTCTGAAAGTGCGATGTCCGGAGAATAAGGTGGATGAGGCATTTTTTCCCAACCAAATGCCTCAAATTGGGCAGTGGTGATTCGAGCAGTGTGAGGGCGCGCGTTATCCTGGTGGAATAGAACACCTCTGCGATTAATTAATGCAGGACGTTTTTCTTGTAATGCCATCTTCAATCGTTGGAGTTGTTGGCTGTAGACTTCAGCTGTGATTGTTTGGTTATCTGGCAGAAGCTCAAAATGAATAATTCCTCGCATATCCCACCAAACGCATAGCAAAATTTTCTTTGGATGGGGTCCATTCCTTGGCTGAGATTCAAGCTTTGTTTCACTGCTGAGCCACTGATCTCGACGCTTAATATTGTTATAGAGGACCCATTTTTCATCCCCAGTGACGATCCGATTCAAAAACGGTGCCTGCAGTCGCCGAGAATGCAGTGATGTGCAAATATCAATTCGATGTTGAAGATTCGCTTGTGACAAATTATGCGGAACCCATTTTCCAACCTTCACTACTTTTCCTAACAGCTTCAAATGACGATGAATGGTCATATGGCTAACGCCGAGTTGCAGCCCAAGTTCTCTTACAGTTACCTTTGGGTTTCCTCCACTGTTGCTTTCAGCAACTCTTCACCTAACTCATTTGGTCGCCCTGTTCGTTGATAATCTTTCAGTCTGAAGTCCCCATTTTTGAACTTCTCAAACGATCTCTTACACATCCATTCGCTCACATCTTTTCCATAAACTCTCTGAGTGTTTCTTGCGGATTCACTAGCGTTAGATCCTTCATGGAACTCATACAGCACCACATGTCGAATATGCTCTTTCGTGGGTTCCATGTTTTTTCAATTACTCTAATATCGTCGGGGTGGCGTTGTATCTGTATGAAAAACACCAGAGAAAATATTCATTAGCCTAAGTCATTCTGTATCATTCTGTATCGTGATAAAACATGTGCGAACCTGTTGCCGTATGTATTTTGCAACATTTTTAAAACTATCTTACCTTATCTTGATGTTATTCTATTATCTATCGTCCGTTTTCTAATCGAGCAAAATTTATGTTAAAACCTGATAGTTACATACCTTTTTTACAAGTTTTTATTTTTCCACATAGTCTCGATCCTTTTCTATGGCTTTCCTCCACCTCGAAACAAGGGCCTTTATTCCTTGCTGGTAAAAGTCCGCTGGGTTCCACTGGAGCCACCTCTTAACCTCTTCAACAACCTCATCGTCACTCTGAAACTTTCTTCCACGAATAGCATCCTTCATTGGCCCAAACAAATGGAAGTCTGAAGGTGCCAGATCCGGGCTGTATGGAGGGTGGGATAACAGTCAAGCGCATTTTTGTGATGGCCTCTCTTGTTTGCAAACTGTTGTGTGGTCTTGCGTTATCGTGCAAAAGAAGGACGTCTTCAAGTTTTCTCTCCGGTCGAACTCGCTTTATAAGTCTCTGGAGTCTCTGTAGTGTAGCAATATATGCCTCTGAGTTGAATGTTTGTCCGTTCTTCATAATATCCACCAGAATCACCCTTTTCATGTCCCGGAAGGTGGTGGCCATAACCTTTCCTGCAGAGGGCGCCATTTTGAACTTTTTCTTGCATGGGAAGTCTGCGTGATGCCACTCCATGGATTGGCGTTTTGTTTCAGGTTCAAAGTGGTGTACCCAAGTCTCATCCACAGTCACAGTTCGTGAAAGGAAGTCATCCCCTTCTGTCTCGTATCGAACCAACGACTCAGAAGTAGTTTCTTTTCTTTGGGCTTTGTGATCTTAGTCAGTTCACGAGGAACAAACCGTGAACACACTTTTGAGTATCCTAGTTGCTGAATCATCGTATTCACACTTCCTTCACTAATTACTAGCTCCAGTGATAGCTCCTTGTATGTGACGCGCCGATTTGATCGAATGATGCTGTTAGCATGTTGCACAGTGTGAGATGTCACAGCCGATGCAGGGCGACCGCTGCATGGCTCATCATCTAGGCTGGCTCTACGTCTCTCCGATGATCTCACACGTTTAGACCAGCGTCCAACTGTGCTTCGATCAACAACAGCATCTCCGTAAACGTTTCGTAGACGTTTGTGAATAATTCCAACTGTTTCCTTCTCTGCGGTTAAGAACTCTATAACAGCTCTCTGTTTACGACGCACATCACTGTCAGACGCCATTTTCGAAACTGCGTTAACCATCGGTTTTATACAAGGACGTTTAAAAGCGGTTTTATACAAGGAGGGGAGGTTCAAGTTGGAAAAATCTGGTTATGTGAAGAGCAGAAAGTTCAAACTTACGGCCCAAAAGACCATTTCAGCCCCATGGCCTATTATTTAGCTAAGAAAAAAGGGTGGGGCAAAATATATTGAGTGCCCCTAGTACATTGTATATTTTAAATATGAAATATATTTATTTTCCTTTCCTTTTCTTCATTGTGATTTTGCTTGTAATAAGGTACTAGGTACAAAAAATAGATTATTGTTTTCAGAAGAAACTAGAGTTTTCACGAGAAAACTAATGCGATTTTTTAATTCAGCGTACCAAGAAACATAAAGAAACCACCAAAAAATAAGATAAACACAAATTTCCCCAAATTGTTGTTACATTGTGTATTTAAAAGACTCGAACCAAAAGAACGAAACCACGAATGAGTTGGAAAGGCCTTTTAATTCTTTATAAAGAGAGAGAGAGAAATCTTATAATTAGATCGTACGATTCATTAACAGAATTTTAACGAAATATAAGTTAATTTGATTTTCGCAAAATGTTTCAAATAAATTTTACAAAATTTTAGAAAATTTATGTAAAAGGAAATTCGTAAGAAAATTCCGCCTATCAATTTTTAATTTCATTTTTCAGAAACAAAAATAGGATTTCGACACGAATAGCAATTAAGATTCCCAAACTGGCATACGAATGCGGTCTTCGCAAATCCAAGCAAAATTTCAAGCGAATTCGGATCCAAAAGTCGAAGTTTTCCAAGTTTGCGCGTATTCTTCATAAACTGAAATCTCAAACTCGAAGTTTAAAAATTAGAAAAGGTTCGCAGTTTCAATCTAGAATCTACAGGGTGCCCACAATGTCTCGCCACCCCAGTAAAATACTAAGTGATTTTCGTTTTTCTTTCAGACCCATTTGAAATGCTGATAGCGCCAACTATACGATTCAATAACGCGTATTGACTAGTACTCGAGTGCATAAGCGACCGCGTAATGGCAAAACCATTGAAAATATTCGCGCGGACTTCCGGGACCGATTCAATCGCGCGGCTCCTCCAAAAAGGACTCCGTTGAGATGGGAAAAAGAAACCGTTCATGACGGGAATTGTATAAGATAAACCGAGAACTAGCGGGCCATCTACCGGGCAACAACGGCGCGCGTTACAACGAAAATCAGTTAGTATTTTACCGGGGTGACGCGACATCGTGGACACCCCGTACGAAAGAATCTTCCGACGGATAAAAAATTGAAACTGGCGCAATTTTTTAAATTCGCGAAGGACCGGACCCAATTTCTAACGCACTCCGCTTAAATCTCGACGCGGAGTCTTCTTCAATTCCGCGGGAACTGCCCAACTTTACCGTAGCTGTTCAAGTACCTAATTTGAGGCGAGTATACGTTGGATATATTTCACGGTTGGTTTATTCTAGAACTAATTCCAAACTCGTACTCACGCCAATTGCTTCATCCGTTAAAAGGAAATAAGTTTCGTTAATATATATTCATTTCTACATTATTTCACAACTATCCTCTACTCAAATTAATAAACAGATTTTAATAATAATAATTATTTAAGAGCGTTCAAAACTAATTACTTTCAACATATAGAATTAATTCCAAGATAACAGCAATGAAACATCAACTCGCTTAACATATATATACACAGGGTGTACATAAAGTCAGGATCTATTTTTGTGAAGCACTTGGAAATTATATGGAATTCAATCATAAAATGATAGTGGTAACATTTATTAAATAATTAAGAGTAGGATTCGACGTGACGCCCATCATATCCCTGCACAGCTCAAATCGTTCCGCAGCATTTCTAAACACATTCTGGAGCATTTGCGGGGTTATGTTATCTGCAGCAGTTCGTATACGTTAAGTTTTCAAGACTCGTAATCTTCGTCCGATAGACGTGCGATTTGATAAAGCCCCATGCAAAGAAATCTAAAGGGGTTAAATCTGGTGATCTCGCTGGCCAAGGTCTTTTGTTGCTTCCGCGTCCGATCCAGCGATTTGGAAACTTCCATTTAGATAATCCTGACAATTTTGGCATAGTGACAAGGAGCACCATCAATCATCATGTTGATAGACGACGGGGATAGGATTGTTAGTACCGTCGTCTATCAACATGATGGTGCTCCTTGTCACTATGCCAAAATGTTCAGGATTATCGAAATGGAAGTTTTCCAAATCGCTGATCGGACGCGGAAGCAACAGACCTTGGCCAGCGAGATCACCAGATTAACCCCTTTAGATTTCTTTGCATGGGGCTTTATCAAATCGCACGTCTATCAGACGAAGATTACGAGTCTTGAAAACTTACGTACACGTATACGAACTGCTGCAGATAACATAACCCCGCAAATGCTCCAGAATGTGTTTAGAAATGCTGCGGAACGATTTGAGCTGTGCAGGATACTGATGGGCGTCACGTCGAATCCTACTCTTAATTATTTAATAAATGTTACCACTTTATCATTTTATGATTGAATTCCTATATATATTTCCAAGTGCTTCACAAAAATAGATCCTGACTTTATGTACACCCTGTATATATTATATATATATATATATAATATATATATATATAGTGTACACCTGTATATCTATATATATATATATATATACGCACGATTTTGCATAACCCAAAAATTGCTCCCACCATGGTTCGAACTCGCCACCTTTTGAATAGAAGGTGAGGCAGCTAGCCACTGCTGTACGACGGGATAAAAGTTAACACCCCGTCCTACATTCAAACATCCGAGGAAACGTATAACACTTCCCCGTCCAGAGGCGTTTTACGTGTGAATCCTCCCGCAATCGAGATAATGACCATCATTTCGTTCAAATAATTATCTGGTGCTCTCGCATTTTATATAGGAGGTGGTGAGTTCGAATCCTGGTGAGGCAATTTTTGCGCTTGCGCGCGCGCACACATTATATATATATTTATATATTATATATGCAGCGCTATCTTATCTCCACACTTCTTGGAAGCCGCTTCTTGGCCTCTTTGAAGCACACTTTGAAGAGTGCGTCCTCGGTCCTCCAATGTCGGCATTATCTGTTTTGAGTGCCTTTTTCTTTTAAGGTCTTCCGGCTTTGAAAAAGGCGACCTTAAACAAAGATTACAAAGATTTACTGACTAAATTGTATCCTGTGACAGATATGGGGGGTCTTTGTTCACCATTGCTCCTCAATGTATTGGAGAAAGATAATGGTGTATAAAGGATGAAGGAAAGGACGGTTGTATGACATTGTTGTTGTAGCAATTTATTTAGTGAATACGAAGTGATTATAATGAGGTAGCTTTTACGAGTATAATTGGAATATGCGTTCGTTCCAACGTTCGTCGAAATGACAATCCTGACAATAAAAATATTTGCCACTCACCACCACCACCACCACCACCACCACCTATATTCCAAACTATACCATTTCATCGACCGGATATTCTATAAACACTAATAAATTGACCCACCCTAATTAATCTAACCTAGCGTAGCCAAACTTAATGTAACCCACCATAATTTGTTAATTGTCACGTCCATAGAATGATGTTAGCCTGGTCATATTCTGAATCAACCTTCTTCCTCTTAACTGTACTTCAGTAATCCTCCGGGCTACGTTGTTGCCAATGTCGTACCACCGTTTCCCGTTGATCGGCGAAGTTAAGCGACATTGGGTCTGGGTAGTGGTTGGATGGGAGACCGTCCTCCGCGTCCAGATTATGTAGCGACACGTGGTTCGGATCCCGCGTAAAGCCGTAAGTCCCCTCCGTCATATGACCCTAGATGTTGCGAAGGAGGTTAAACAACCCCAATCATTATTATCAATAATCCCCCACCCCACCCCCGAGACTTTTCCATTACATTCTTTCTCTGTTTGATGTCATTTCGGAAGGTGAATGTTCCGGATGATAACCCAAAATGAAAAATGTCCCGACAAAGAGGTGGATTTCCCATACTGTATATGAAAAAGGCTTTGAGCTTTTTCACGAAGGAATGCTGCTGCGGAAAGCTTCATTCTTTCACGGAAGGAATAACATCGGTTTTGATGCTCTAACCTTTCAGGAAATAAGCTCCTTCCCCATTTACGAACAACGTTAAAATGCACAATTAAAGTTATTTTCTAAATGTATCACTTTCATTTAATTCCCATCCCCCACTTTACATAATAATAATAAAAAACACATAGCGCGGGAGTTGTGTTCTTGGAAAACATAGCGTCTTCTGAAGTATTAATTAGTGGTGTACCAATTAATCGACATCGGCAGAATCAGTCATTTTTTGGGCACCGGCATCGGCCAAATTTAGCCGATTCTCTCACCGATTCTTTGAAATTTTAAAATTTTCATTACAAAACAAAATTTATACGCGCCTCGGCGGTATAGTGGTTAGCGTTGCTGACTACGAATCCATCGACCCCGGGATCGAGACCTGGTGACGGTAGGCGGCGCTCAGCAAAACCCAGCTGTTCATCCTTCCAAACAATAAAAATTGGTTGGTAGATAAATGAGTACCCTGGGTATCCTAGTGGTTAAGACGCTGGGCTGCTAGTGGGGCTGGTTCGGATTCCATGTTAAACTGTAGGTCTAAGGTGGAGTGACAAGCTTGACCTTCGTCAGAATAAACAATTCGGGCGGAAGCTAAACCTAGGTTGGATCTTTTCAGTTTGGCGTACCGCGGATTTTCGAACTGAAAATTTGTATATTAATAAATTTTTATATTCTAATAACGAAAATGACATTATTTTCCTCGAGAAATATGCGCAATATGCGTGATATTTTCGTGTTATCCTTATAAAGCTAACTAAAGAAGGTGGGGGCCCTGATCTTAAGGTGATCCAAACCATTTTATTATGTTGACTTTATTTTAAGTTTTTTAATAATTTTATAAACACAAATTGTATATCCATTTTTTTTATTCAAAATGGCCACCAGGGACTTCAATTTTTAATGAAAAATTTTGTTGTTTACATTGTTGAAGAAAGAAAATACCTTCAAAACCAATTACTTTAAATATTGGTATTCAGTTTATGAAACTATCGTAAAATAAAATTATTTTATCATTTTAGTGAGTAATAAAACTTTTTAACATCATTTTAGCTACGGTATACGAGTAACAAATTCTGGTGCTGTATATTGTGGAGTGAGCTAAGGAAAAGCATTTAAACTTGAAATGTAAAAATATGGAAATTGAAAGTTTTCACCTCAGATTAGAAAAATTGATGAAGGGAATTGATTTTTTAAAATATGGCAGAGAATTTTTTGACAAGTATTTAGGTACTTAAAATGGGTAATATTTATACTATCATTTTTATAACAATAACAGTAGTAGTAATAATAAGAAAACCCTGTAAAAAATCTAATACAGTATAAAAATAAACTGTTTTACTTTAATAAATTGGGTGCCATTTTCAATAAAAAAAAAAAAAATGAATATGAAGGGTAAAAAATAAAAATTAAATCACCCGAGACGAGAGAAAACCAACCACTCAAGTTCACACACACAGCCAAGCTGCTGATGGGTGAGTCAGCCGCGACTCAGCCGGATTTTGAACGTGTTCTGGCCACGTTTAGTTTAAATTTTGGTTGCCAAACCGAGTCCCAGCAGGGCGAATCACCGCACCTTGACGAATTCGCGTCTTCTGAAGACGAGCTATGTGAGATTTTTATATATATATATATATATATATATATATATATATATATATATATATGCAGGAAGGAAGGGGCCAAAGGTGAATGCCCGGAAAAACGTCTCTCCCCACCAAAGTCCCCCCGAGGTCCAAAGTTTTCGAGATGCCTAGACACTGTATTTGAAAGATTGGAGGTTATGGGCAGGGGAAAAGATGGATTGAGGAAGAATTTTTCAGAGTTGACCGATTGAGTAGATGAAAGATTGAAAATATCGATTAACCCTCGCGGTAGAGAGTTGGACGGAAAGAGGAATGAGAATGTGTCGAAAGTGTGGTAGGGTACTGAGTCTCTCCTTAATGCGGGAGGCATGTAGTTAGAGAGCTCAGAAAAGCAGCATCCGGTATAATAGCGATAGTAAAGATAGAGTGAGGTAACATTGCGGCGAGGAGAGAGGGACCGAAGACTGTCAGTAAGAGGCGGGGAAGCGACCATAAACAACATCGTTTCGGGAGTTTTGAGTAATCTCGATGGTGAAATCTTTTTCATCTGTAAAAACTATTTTAACATCATTGGACGAAAATCTATCAAGCAATTTTCTACAACGAATTTTTCTTTTAGTTCTTACATTGCTGTCATGTCTCGAAACACGGATCCTTTTAAATGCTTTAAGTCCTACCGTTCTCTGCATTCTTTGTATGAAACTTCGACTGATACCTAAATTTCTGGCAATTTTCCTCTGAGAGCAGTGTGACCCCAGGTCGATCCTCTTGAGATAGTCTCATCACTTCGATCATTGCTATATTGTCTTGAGTGTAAACTGTTTTAGGCCGACCACTTCCACGCTTCCGTGCCGTCGAACCGGTTGCTTTAAGTTTTTTAATTATTCTATTCACAGACGTAACATTACAAGTTATTCCTGGAAATTCCCTCAAAATTCTTGCCCCAGTCCATCTTTTTTCCAAGAAACACTTTTCAATCACCGCTTTTTCACCGTTACTTAGAACCATAATTTGAAGGGTAAGTCTAAAAAACAGTATTTAAGATGGGCGTAACCTATATCATCTGACGTTTTTCAGAGACTAAGAGATTATTCATAGTCTAAGGAAACTACTACAAGTCTTAGAATAGTTGCCTGGTACAGCTATACACATTTAGAATTTATGATATTCGTTTTTTTCATCATACTTCATTGTTTCCTCAGCTGTGGAAAAAGTATTTTATGTAGAGATCTGAAATTTTTATGATGGCTTATCAATAGATTGAGGTAAAAGTTATATAAATTTTGGAAGTGTGAACTGCATATTTTTGAAGTTATTGATATTCAAATCTGAAGGCGTTTTTTTGGGCCACTCGACATATATGTAAAAATGAACAATGAATAAATTCCTACATTCATATAATTCTTATATTCATTCATATAATTCTTATGTTCATTCGTATACTTGGTATATTTATTTAATCCTTATATTCTTATTCATATATCCATTTTGACATATCAAGTCCAAAATCGTATAACGCTGACACGAGTTTGGATAAAATTTTGATTTGCTTTATATTTTATAATTGGTGAATTATTTCTTTGTAAACTATTTCGTATAAAGTCCAAAATCGTATAACGCTGACACAAGTTTGAATACATTTTTAATTTGCTTTCTATTTTATAATTGGTTAATTATTTCTTTTTAAACAACTTAATCATTTTCGTAGGCTTAGCTTAATAATGTAATCTTGTTCATTTCCTGTATACATTCTCTCTCGTTGTAAAAGATGAAGTCATGTCCTGCTTAACGTTTAATTTTTAATCTTAAGCCTTTAATTTTCGCCTATGTGCATCTTTGTAATTCGTGATGGGAAGGCATACTTCAATTTTCATTTTTTGTTAACTCGGCAGATCATCATAACATCAGATCTCTCAATATGCGGTTTGAAATAAAAATATGGTTTCCTCTTGCTTAGCAGTTGACATTGATACAGCAAAAATATTTTTGTCTTTAAATGTTTTGCAAAGTAAATCATCCTATTGAGAATAAAAAACAAAAACAGATCAGCATTAAATAATAATGATATCAGTAAATATTCAGTATAAAAGACCATAAAATTTTTCCAATGTATTATTCTGATCTGACTGATCGAACTTAGAGGCTAAGCATTACCTGTAACATTTTAGCAGTAAATTATAGTCAGAGAAAATCTTTGTCTTCTCCTTCGAACCTTGCTCCCTTCAGAGAACTTAGTCTTAAATAGAGAAAAATAATTTCCCGATACGTTATAAGAAGAATCGGGGAATCGGAGAATTTAGTAAGCCTCACAGAATCCTCCGATCCACTACAAGAAGAAATCGGAAAGTAGTATAAGAGAAACTTCTGCGATTTCCTATACGGTACCAGAGTAACAAATCCGTAAACTAAGCCAAAGTGCAACACATAATTGAAAAAATTAAATTAATGCAGAGCAAATGTTTAAGTGTGTTGTTACCCCAGTAAAACACTAACTGATTATTTTCGTTTTTCTTTCAAGCCTATTTGAAATGTGTGGTAGGACCAACTATACGATTGAACAACGCGTATTGGCTAGTACCCCGGTCCATGAGCGACCGCGAAATGGTAAAACCATTGAAAATATTCGTGCAGACTTCCAGCACCGATTTAATCGTGCGGCTCTTTCAAAAAGGATTCTGTTGAGATGGGAAAAGAAACTGTTCACAACAGGAACTGTAAAAGATAAACCAAGAACTGGCGGGCCATCTAAGTGATAAGAAAATGAAAATCTGTTAATAGTTTGCTGGGGTGACGACACTGTGGACACCCAGTACGGATGATTAATGTGCTGTATTGACTGCCTTTAGCTTGAAAAACTTCAGTCAAACGATTGGGATACTTCTATACCAGCTTACTACACTTCCCAGCTTCCCAGTAGTTATTCTGCCCTTCTTGACAAAATTTGCGGAGCTGATTGAGAGTAGTTGGCCTCCATGTCTGACGGCTCTCTCGATATCAAACCACAAATGCTGAATAAAATTGAGATCTGGTGACTGGTTTGGCCACTCCAAAAGCTTTTATTTCTTTATCTTCAGCCATGCCTTAATAGATTTGGTTGTGTGTTTTGGATCACTGTCTTGCTGCAGAATAAAAATAAATGGGTACCCTGGGTGGCCTACTAGCTAAGACGCTGGGCTGCTGATCGGGAGGTCGTGAGATCGAATCAGGGCAAAGACTAATTTCTGACCACCCGTGGTGGGTAGTGGTTCGGATTCCACGTTAAGCTGTAGGTTCAAGGTGGAGCAACAAGCTTGACCTTCGTCAGAATGAACAATTCGGGCGAAAGCAAAACCAAGGTTAACCAAGGTACTCCAAAAATGTAACCTAACCTAGAGTAATTTGGCATTAACAGCAGGGTTTTTTCTTAAAGGGTTTGAAATCTCGGCCTAGATCGGCTAAGCTCTGAAGGAAGAACCTTAACTTATAGCTTAGGGTAGTCAATTGAAGCAGGTTTACTTTCGGCCTCAGTTAGCATTAATAATAAAAACTATTTGTTGTTTGTGGTTAGCCGATCAGCCCATCCTCATCGAGCAAGCCGGCGGCACGCAGGTAACCGATCGCCCTCTCCGGAGTGGACCAGAGGTTCAGCGCACTAGTGATGTGTTGTGTTCTACGTTGTGCTAGAGAGGTACAGTCTGTCATAATGTGTTCAATTGATTGTGTGTTTCAATTGTTTGTGTGTGTTTGTCTAGTCTGTGTTTATATGTCTGTAAGTTGGGGTGATGTCCACATCGGAATCGTGCTAAGTTAATTCGATCCGATCTGCTCAGGCTGGTCTCTGACATGTCAATGGGTGGCGGTTTCGCACCTAGGACCGCATTCTGACCGAGTCGTGTCAGTGCTTTGTAGGTTAGGTGTGTGTGTGTGTTTTTTCTGTACTGTGTGATGTATGTGGGGCGCGGTATGGAATGGAGTATTTGGTTATAATGTGTGTGTGGTGTTACCTTAATGGTGCGAGGTGTTGGTGCGTGATTGTACATGTAGTGGCAAGGGTGTTGTGGGTTAGTTGTCGCTGCCGCCATGAATTGTGTTCCCCTCATATCTAAATGTTCCTTAATTTTCAGTATTTTTGTTTGTGTGTGTAGGTGTTCTATTGTTGTTGTTTGAGTACCGTACATCCTGTAATGATACGAAGTGCGTTTTGTATTGTCTGTAAGATGTTTGTGTGTTTGAGATAATGGGTGCCCAGCATGGGCTAGCATAATCCATAACTGAGCGAATATATTGTTTGTATATGAGTGATTTTGTTTCCTGCTGGTGTCCAAAGTTTGTGCCTGTTAGTACCCTAAGCGTGTTAAGTCGACGTACATTTGTTTTTAATGTCCTGAATGTGGTTTGCAAAAGATAATGATGTGTTGTATGTGACCCCAAGTATTTTGGTCCTGTGAGTATGTGGAATGTTGTTGTTTAGTGTAAGCTGTGGAGTTATCTGGTGTTCTTTTGTGTTGCTTGTTAGCTAGGTGATGGTTGATTTTGTGGGCACTACTTTGAGTCTATTGTGTGTGAGCCAGTCTTGTATACTGTTTATGTGTGTTTGTAGGTTATTTGTAGCGGTGTCGATGTTGTTGTGGGTGGATGTTAGAGTGATGTCATCCGCATATGATGATAAGGTAAGCTTGTTATCTATGGGTGTTGGAATGTCATGCATGTATAAGTTGAACAGTGTTGGAGAGAGAACAGAGCCTTGAGGGACCCCGTTCGGAAAAAGCTTGTTTTTGGATGACTTGCCATTAAGTGTGACATGTGAGTATCTTCCTGAAAGATAGTTGCTCAGCCACCTTTTGGTGTTATTGTGCATGTTTATTGTGCGCTATTTGTTGTCTTTCTAAGCAGCCTACACCTTGCATCAACAACACAATCGAACTTGTATCCTTGCACAATGCAACAATCATGTATTAAGACTACCAAAAACTGAACTGCAACAGAGCTTTATATAGTTACAACGTAATTGTGCCAATTTCAACAAAGTAACAAGAGGGAGACCGAAGTGTTGGCTCTACTATAAATGACAAATTTTCATTAACCTTGCACTTATAAGTGGATGTATACAGGGTGTACGCAAAGTCCTTTCCCGATTATAAACTTTAACTACATGAAATCCAAAGAAGACTCAATAATGCTTTGTTTTACATGTATGTTTGTTTCTCATTAAATCTCAACATGTACGCCGTTAGTTACACACAGCACATCCAACCGAAATTCGAGTTCACGCTATACGTTCCAGTAACTAAACGGCTTGTCTTCGGAGACACTAGCACCGAACCTCCCAACGTTCGCTAGCATATCTCTCGTTACTGTTGATGGCATCGCAAATCGTTGCACGAAGAGTATCAATATCAGCAACGAGAGTATGGTACACTCAATCCTTTACATATCCCCACAGGAAGAAGTCCAGGGGCGTGATATCGGGGGATCGTGGAGGCCATGGTACGGCCTGTCGCGCCCAATCCATCTTCTGGGAAACGTGGTGTTCAAGAACTCAAACCCACAGTGTGGAGGCGCCACTGTCTTGTTAAATAATGTATAATTGAAGGTCTTCCAACTTGGGAGGGAGAGGGGGGCTACAAAAAGCTCGAGCATATCCAGGTACACTCGTGCCGTAACATTCGTTTTAGCAAAGAAGAATGGGCCTATCATCATATGCATTAATCCACACCAAACATTGACAAGAAAAAAACTTGATGTGTTATGTAACAACATGCAAAACAAAGTATTACTCTATCCCAGTGGTTCTTAACCTTTTTACTACCATGCCCCCTCTAGGAATTGGTCCTTCCCTCCACGCCCCCCTTCAATCAAAATAACATTCTCAATAACTTCTCAATATTAGCCCATGCTCTCGTTAAGAGAATAACAAATACAATTAGAGAAATTCCTGTTTCTAGGGGGGCGCGCCCCCCTGGTTAAGAACCACTGCTCTATCCTCTTTGCATTTCACATAATTAACTATTGAAGTCTATGATCGGGAAAGGACTTTGTGTACACCCTATATATAGGGTCCACCCGAAAAAACATGCGTCCGTACTTTTCCTTTTAAACTCATTGATTTCTCTTAACTTTCGATAAAACTTTAACAAAATAAAATAACGTTATCTGACATTTCTTTAAATTTGTAGCACAATAGCTGAATAGACCTCATTTTAGCACGTAAACAAAAATAGAATGTAAAGATATCGTAAATACTCAAAATTTCTTTATTATATGATACCACCAAAAATTCCTTTCATATAAAATTATTATTAAAATGTCAAACTGAAAATACCGTTCAATGTTTTTTCCTCCAACTTCTATTACTTTTCGAAGTCTTCGTCTAAATTGATCTACTGCTGAATCAATCTTTTCTCGTGGGGATTCGGCCCATTATTCAATCGGAACATCTCTCGGGTGGTTAACATTTCTGATTTTCTTACCGCGATAAACTCGTTCTGACAAGTTTTCCCAGATCCCATAATAATCAACAGGATTCAAATCGGAACTGTTCGGAGGCCAATTCTCCAGTTCAATAAATTCGGGAACGCGTTCATTTAAATAAGCAAGTGTCTTTTGTCGTATATCCCCTCGCTCCATCCTGTTGAAAAACAAAATGACCTCCATTTGCCAGAGCACGCATCTCCGGAATCATGCTCGCTAAAAGAACATTTCGATAATATTCGCCATTAACTTTCATATCCCCTATTAAGCCTATAATGCTTAATAATTATTTTATCTTCATCGGAGAATGGCATTTGAGGGATATCTACAGTAATTTTTTTTTTCCGAAAAAAAGAGAGAAATTATTTCAATATGCACTTACATTTATGGAACTCAAAAATCAAGTTAATATTAAACAACGAAATTTAATAATTCAGTTATAAATTTGGCTGCCTTATATAAAATTCAATGTTAATTGTTGTCCGTAAATTTTGTATAAATCATCCAAATACATTTTGACTTATTAGGTTACAATCGAGCGCATTTTTTTTTTTTTTTGGCGGACCCGTTATACGTATCTTAACCTAATCCTCATATACAAATACTGCATTGAACGGGCTAGTCATAGCGCTTTGGGACAACAATGATTCTTCCACTTCTAGATTTTTTAACAAATAACAACCTAACCTGATTACGTTAAATTTTGACTTGTGTATGTATGTTTTACGACATCGGTTATATATATATAACGGGTGCGGCAAAAATAACGCCCTTTTTAGTTTATTCTCTTTTATTGAAGGAAATAAATCAATTACAGCATTTTAAGAGAAATAATAAGGTTTTAAGAAAAATACAGCATTTTAAGAAAAATAATAAATACTTTCTCAGTAAAAACTAAAAAATAACAAAATGATACAATATAAAACTAAAAAATTATACTGTATAAAACTATAAAGATACAATTATTAAAAGGGCGTTACTTTTGCCGCACCCGGTGTATATATATATATATATACACACACACACACACACACACACACAGTGTGTCCGTAAAGTCATGGTGGGATTTTAAATAGCTATATTATTGCAACGAAACATGATAATGAGATGAAACAATGCCAAATTTAAGAACACCTCTCAAAGTTGTATCTTGTAGTTAGTCTAGGCTAAGCTTAACCTTTATCTCGTAGTTAGTCTAGGCTGTCCACATGCCTATGTTGAACATGAGCGTAATAGCCCGAAAGTTAATGTGTGGTGTGCTCTAGCACGAGATCGAGTGATTGGCCCATTTTCTTCGCGGAACCCACTGTGACGTCACACAACTACCTCGCTATGTTGGAACATTTTGCAGTACCCCAATTTATTGACAATAATGTCATCTTTCAGCAAGATGGTGCTCCTCCGCACTATGCCAACGTTGTTCGAGAATTCCTTAATGAAAAATTTCCACAGAGATGAAGAGGAAGATGGAAGCCATGGCCTCCACGCTCTCCGGACCTGACACCTTTGGACTTTTATTTGCGGGGTTACGTCAAGCAAAGCGTGTACAGTGTACCCATTAGGGATTATTCATCATTCGCACGAGCGAATCACGGAAGCTATCGCATCCGTCACTCCTGATGTTTTTGGGCGTGTGTGGCTGGAATTGAATCACCGCCTAGATGTCTGCAGGGCTACCAGAGGAGCCCATATCGAACTACGTTAAATAAAGTTATTCTTTTAGAGTTGTTCTTCAATTTGCCTTTTTTTCATCTCATTATCATGTTTCTTTGCAATAATATAGCTACTTAAAATCCCACCATGACTTTACGGACACACTGTATATATATATATATATATATATATATATATATATATACTGGTCAAAAAAAGAAACGCAATTTTTGAGATTTATTAATAAACATGAGGACTCAGTATATAGTAAATGATTCTTTAACATAACAAACATTCAATAACGCGTATGGCCACCCCTAGCCACAATGCAGGCTTGGAGTCTGGCCCTCATCGACCTCAACAGTCTCTGCAGGAAAGCAACAGGGATGGCCCTCCACTCTTCAATAATTGCATTGGTCAGTTCCCTGATGTTCTGCGGCTGATGCTGACGTCTGCGAACTCGCCGTTCAAGTTCATCCCATGCGTGCTCTATCGGTGACATGTCTGGGCTGAAGGCTGGCCATGGTAAGGTCTGCACCTGTTGTCCCTGCAGGTACGCCTGCACTATCCTGGCTGCATGAGGTCTGGCATTGTCCTGTTGCAGGAGCACCAATTCTGGATGTTGCCTCATGAATGGAAGAACATGTGGGTGAAGAATCTCATCCCTGTAGCGCTGGGCAGTCAGAGCGCCATTAACAACCACCAGCTCAGTTCTTGAAGCAAAGGCAATTCCTGCCCAAACCATGACACTTGGTCCTCCCCATCTGTCAGCATCTGAGTATCGCTCCCCTGGTCGTCTGTATACCCTGACACGGCCATCAGAATTGGACAGTCTGAAGCGAGACTCGTCAGAAAAGAGGACTTGGTTCCACATTCTTTGTGTCCAGTCACGGTGCTGATAGGCCCATTGCAGGCGTCGTTGCCTTCTTGCATCAGTGAGAAAAGGACCTCTGTAAGGCCTGCGGGATCGGAGTCCTGCATTACGGAGTCGGTTTCTGACGGTCTGGTCACTAATTCTGTTGTTGTGGATACCAGGTGTCTCTCTGGCTGTCTGACGAGCATTCCGCTGCCGATGACGCAGGTGCTGCAGTACAATGTGGCGATCCTGGCGTTGGGTCGTCACACGAGGTCGCCCACGTCTTGGCAGGTCCTGAACACTTCCTGTGGCATTGTACCGTCTAACAAGCCTAGAGATTGTGCTGGGATGCACATGCATTCGTTGTGCAACTTGGACAGCAGACATCCCTGCATCCAACATGACCAAGGCACGACCTCTGTTGACCTCTGAGAGTCGTGGCATGCCTCAATCGCGGGAAAAAGTTTGGTTTTCTCAACGGGCAGTGTGTATTCTGTGAAGTCAAAGAAAAAATGCATGCCTTCATAAAGAATACATTCAATTTAATCTCTGTTTATTGTTTGTAACAAAATGGCGTCTTAGCCGGGATTAGTCAGGTTTAAAAACATGCACTAAGTGGCTTTAAAAGATTTGAACAAACATTTAACCATAATCTTGAAACTGTGATAATACCACTAACAACTTAAATTGTACACCATATGCAAGCTAATTGCGTTTCTTTTTTTGACCAGTATATATATATATTATATATATATATATATATATATATATATATATATATATAATCAGGGATGGGGAATCGATAAAGTGATAAAACTGAAATTAGAGAAACTTAAATTAGAAAAAAAATCTAAAAACTGTAAAAACTGTGAAATAAAAGAGATATGTATTTTTATGTAAATGGAAATGAAAGTTTTCTTAATGTCCTTTTACTAATTTTGTTTACGAAAGCGCAACGTATAAAATAGGAGGATAAGTTAGAGAATATGCGAAGAAGAAAAAATATTAACAATTTTTAATGCTACTTTTTTAATAGGCCTAAGGCCAATTGAGAGGAAATTTCTCCCTATAAAAGCTTTCGGTGATAAGCCTCTAATGAAGGATTTAGAATCGCGTAGTAAAGTAAAGAATTAACTCGGATCCCGCGTAAATATACGTACCCTTATACATTAAAGGCATTCGTAAGGCGTTCGCGAGGTCTAAATAACCGAGTAGACATAAATAATATCGATATAAAACCGATATCGAAAAAAGGAAAGTAAAAAAAATCTAAAACTGAAATCGAAATCGGAACTAATAATATTTCATTACGAGTCAAACTCAAATTGAAAGCGAACTATTTTTTTTTTTTTTTTTCAATTCTTTATCCTTGATACGGATCTAAACGTCTCAATTTCATATACGCATCAAGGGAGAACCATGGAAGGTTTTAGTAACACACCCGCTCCTTCCATTCTTCTCTAGGTTGTTTCTGGTTAGCGTCGCTGACTACGAACCCGACTGCCCCGGGATCGAGACCGGGTGACGGCAGGCGCCGCGCAGCAAAACCCAGCCGTTCATCATTCCACATAATAAAGAAATTGGTTGGTAGATAAATGGGTACCCTGGGAAACCTAGTGGTTTAGGCGCTGGGCTGCTGCTGGTGGAGCGTGGTTCGGATTCCACATTAAACTGTAGGTCTAAGGTGGAGTGAAAAGTTTGACCGTCAGAATGAACAATTCGGGCGGAAGCAAAACCAAGGTTATTATATATATATATATATATATATATATATTGAAAGGTTCGAAGTTGGAAGAAGTAATGAGATGAAAAGAGGATTTGGTATTTCATATTCTTGTCATTACATGACACCCAATTTCAGACTTTCTGCACCTGTTTTCTCCCTTCCAACTAATTTTCGCCTCCCTTTTTCTCTCTCTTCTTTAATGTGTTGAATGTCGACGTCTGTCATAAAGATTTTTCTCTTTTTGGCAGTCATTCAGGCCTCGAGGACTAGGTTTTAAAGTTTGAGAGAGAGAGAGAGAGAGAGAGAATGGTATGATGATTTAGATTTTCCTCGAAAAGCTTTATAAAAGATTTTTATTGTAAAGTTTTTATAGATTTCGTGCTTTTATATGGATGAGGCGTAATCACTCAAAAAAAAAATTGCTTATGAGCTTGAGTCAGGATAAAATATCGTGGTTTTATTGCTTCTGTTCTTGGATCCTTTAAGGTTCATTTACCTCGGAACATTTTAAGGGTTTGGTCCCCATTTTGAAATGTCAGCGTACGTAATTTTGAAACTTGGGTCGCGCACCCGCGAATGGAATTGCTTCTACGTACGTTTGCGTTTGTCGTATGTACGGTTTTCCTTAATTGGATTCTCGCGATTTACTGGGCCTACGATAATTTGGCCTCTCTCTCATCGTTTTGTTTGTTACTTTGCAAAATATATATATGAAGTTGGTCGTAAATTGCGTGCATTCATTCAGACCATGAAAGTTAACAAGTGATTTAAACATTTCACTGGTGTGTTTGGGAGGGAGGGTAATTCAAAGTGTAGTTGGGGTATGAGGTAACACTTTGAGTACTTCGGGACATTAAAAAAAATTATATTAAAAAAATATTTAGAAACATTTTTACTGTAGCCAAAATATCGAAATTAAAAAAATTAGAACACACACACACACACACACACACACACACACACACACACACACACACACACACACACACACACAAGGAGAGAGCTGAAATACATTAAATTCCGTTCATTTAACAGTGTGCAATCAAATCCTGCAAATGAGACGAGGACAAATCATTCCTTTTGAAATGGATGCTGCGAGAGTTTCCTTTTGCCGATGCATTCACAGTATAGTTTTAGTATTTTAGGTTTTTCTACCAACCTAAAAATAGGGGGACTTCGGACCACTGTTAAAGTAAGTTTGTGAAACCCATAGCCGTATGGGATGGCACTTTACTCGGGGGGGGGGGGGGATTTGCCCTGATTTTTGCATAAGCACTATGTGTAGCATAAAATAACACAAAGGTTAGAGTATGAGTAACGTATATTAAAGCCTTTTTGGTATAAAAAACATTACAATTTACAAAAATGAGAAAATTTTGCTACAACACTTCTAAATGACAAGCAAAAAAACTACGGCATTGCAGTTGATATAGAATTCAGCAAGTCTTAACTTAGTTTTAATTATTAACTACAAGTATAGTAGCAAGTAATTAATTCACCTCAACAAGTAAAAAAAAAAGGAATGTCAGGAAAACTGCCCTAAAAATGCTCAACTCCTTAGTCCTGGGGGGGCTGCCGTCCCCCAGATTCCCCGCCCCCCAGACCCCCCGCTGGGGGTTATTTATATTTATTGGTTTCAAGATATTATATTTCGTCCCAAATAGGGTTAGTTTCGTTTGTGCAACTTCACTGGTGTTGAACTTAGTTTTAGAAAAAACAAGAATTCGGGACAATGTCCGAAATCAGCATTCACGTTCGGAGTCATCCCGTTGTTTCGCGGTATGCCTCGTCGTCGTTAGTTTAAATTCGGTTTAAAATTTGAATGTTTGGGTCTTGTTCATGCGCTTGACATTTTTCTTTGACAGAATGCAAATATTTATTACTACTTTTTTATAATTATTATTATAGAAATAAGGGCGGAGAGTCATTGGGTTTGAGTGTTGAAACAAGTTATATTTTCACTTGTTTAGCACATACCATTTTGTACTTTAGGCGCATTTTATGGATTTCCTTCATTCCACACCCCTTTTGCGCGTAAACGCGCGCCTCGATCATCCTTCTCCTCCTCCGTAATAATTAGGAGGATCAGAAAGTGGCACAACGCTGAGGCCAACTAATTTGGCCTATCGCGTTAACACCCGAATTATTATTATTATTATTATTATCATGAGCACTATCGTGAGACGAATCCTTGACCTTGGTGTTTGTACTTCGTTTACGGGGAAACGGTATAACCCACCGACTTACGGGGGCTGTCTCTTCTCTAAATTCCTTTCACGGAAGTGTCTCTGTCGGAGAAAAGAAACCCACTAACTCTTCTCGATGAAGACGTAAAAGAAACATTTGAGGCCAGAAAAAGACTGGATTAATGTAGAAATTACGTTTCCTTCGTAGGCGAATGGGCCATCTTGCAGTTCATTTGGATTTATTATTAATAATAATAATAATGTAGTAGTCCATGTTTAGAAAGGTTTAGGACGTTGAGAGAGAGAGAGAGTTTATAAAAAAGTTGAAATAGAAAAGGCTGAAGAAGTTAAAGGAAAGAATGAAGGTTGAGGAAGTTTTAAATGATGAATTAGATTGAGGACATGTTTGTTTTACAAGTTTTAATTTTCATTCTTTTACTTGTGTTCTGCCATGAACACGTTTATTTTTAAGTGGCTGTGAAATGCTTATAAAAGAAGTATGTATCTGCAATCTTGTAGTGGTTTCTCGCGACAGTTAGATACACACACTATATATATATATATATATATATATATATATATATATATTATATATATATATATATATATATATATATATATATGCGCCTGGGTGGTGTAGTGGTTAGCGTCGCTGACTACGAATCCATCGGCCCCGGGTTCGAGACCCGACGGTAGCCGGCGCGCAGCAAAAAACCCAGCTGTTCATCCTTCCACACAATAAAGAAAGTGGTTGGTAGATAAATGGGTACCCTAGGTGGCCCAGTGGTTAAGACGCTGGGCTGCTGATGGGGCGTGGTTCGGATTCCACGTTAAATTGTAGGTCTAAGGTGGAGTGAAAAGCTTGACCTTCGTCAGAATGAACAATTCGGGCGGAAGCTAACCAAAGGTGTGTGTGTGTATATATATATATATATATACTGCCCGAAATCGCTTTGTTTCCGAGTTACAGCCCGTTTTGTGTTCCAGCAATTCTTTCCGCAAACTGTTTACAAACACTGCTTGCCGACAATGTTTGTGAGTGTGTACGAGACTTCTTTCATGTATGGCCTTGCCGATTGTAATGTTTCGTACACTCTATAACGTGTTTCAGTATCGTTGAGTGTAGACCCATCAGTCAGTCAGAGGTGCATCGCGGTGTTTCACTGTTCGTATTCGTAACTTCTTACTGGAAATAAGTGCAGTCCAGTGCAAAAAAAGTTTTAAAGTTTTTGTGCTATTCAGTGATAGTGTGCATTTGAACTAAGAATGGAGGCTTATTCAAACAAAAATGGCAGACATGCATCTCATGTATGGACTTGCCGAGTGTAATGCGGCCGCAGCAAGACGTCTGTATGCGGAAAGGTTTCCGAATCGCCGTCTGCCAGATAAGAAGAACTTTCAGAGAATAGACGAGCGTCTTGGTGATAAGGACCATTCAACAAGCGAGTTTCAGATGGTGGTAGACCAATCAGCGCCAGAACTGTTAAGTTGGAGGAGCGCGGGGCCTGAATCGCGTGGAGGAACATCCCGGTGTCAGCACCCGAAGGATAGCAGCAGCAGCAGCAGAGGGTGGAAGATACACAACTGCGTGGATAATTTTACGGGAACAACAGCTTTACCCATATATTCAGAGAGTACAAGGCCTTACTGAAGCTGATTTCCCACCGCGAGAGGCTTTTTGTATTTGGTTCCTTTAACAGTGTGCTCGCAATCCTCTTTTTCTATCCCCCGTGTTATTTTCCGATGAGGCTGCCTTCACAAGAAATGGCGTAATCAATTTTCGCAACACTCATCACTGGACCGAAGAGAATCCGCATGTCATCATCCAGTCAAGGCACCAACAACAACAACTTAGTATCAATGTATGGGCAGGACTTATTGCCGACAACTTAATCGGGCCTTTTGTTTTGCCTGGAAGATTAACAGGAGAATCCTATTCCATTTTTTTACGGAATGATTTAAGCGATTTACTAGATGAAGTTCCTCTTGGTGTCCGACGTTGTATGTGGTTTATACATGACGGCGCTCGGCCTCATTTAGATAGATAGATAGAATAGCCTTTATTAATAATAATAAAATAAGTAAAAAATTTTCAATTTACAATGACATGAATAATTGTGAAGCTCGACTATTTATTTTATTTAATTTGGCCCTTAAGCTTTAGGCTTTACTGGGCTCTTATTAAAAATAAGCAGCTAGTTGTTATAAATTAATAATAATAAATAAATAAGTATTATTAATAGTTAAAACATGTATTACAATATTAAACAATATTAATGGACAATATTAAACAATATTAGCGGACATTAATCCTAGATTTTTGTCAGTATGCCATTATTAATCGGGATTTCAACTTTGTTTTAAACAAATTTACATTCACAATATTTTTTATATCGGCATGCAAGTCATTCCATAGTTTCAATCCAATCCTTACCTTACCTAACCTACCTACCTACCCTACCTTACCTAACCTTACCTACCTACCCTACCTTACCTAACCTAACCTACCCTACCTTACCTTACCTAACCTTACCTACCCTACCTTACCTAACCTAACTACCCTACCTACCCTACCTTACCTTACCTTACCTTACCTAACCTTACCTACCTACCCTACCTTACCTAACCTAACCTAACCTACCTACCTACCCACCTTACCTAACCTACCTACCCTACCTTACCTTACCTAACCTTACCTAACCTTACCTACCTACCTTACCTTACCTTACCTTACCTTACTAACCTACCTACCTACCTTACCTTACCTTACCTAACCTAACCTACCTACCTACCTACCTTACCTTACCTAACCTTACCTACCTACCTTACCTAACCTAACCTAACCTAACTACCTACCTACCTACCTACCTACCTACCTTACCTTACCTAACCTTACCTACCTACCTTACCTAACCTAACCTAACCTAACTACCTACCTACCTACCTACCTACCTACCTTACCTTACCTAACCTAACCTACCTACCTACCTACCTTACCTAACCTACCTACCTACCTTACCTTACCTAACCTAACCTAACCTAACCTACCTACCTACCTACCTACCTTACCTAACCTAACCCTACCTACCTACCTACCTTACCTTACCTAACCTTACCTACCTACCCTACCTTACCTACCTACCTACCTTACCTTACCTAACCTAACCTACCTACCTTACCTTACCTAACTTACCTACCTACCCTACCTTACCTACCTACCTTACCTTACCTTACTAACCTAACCTACCTACCTTACCTTACCTAACCTAACCTACCTACCTTACCTTACCTAACCTTACCTACCTACCCTACCTTACCTACCTACCTTACCTTACCTTACCTAACTACCTACCTACCTTACCTTACCTAACCTTACCTACCTACCCTACCTTACCTACCTACCTTACCTTACCTTACCTAACCTAACCTACCTACCTTACCTTACCTAACCTTACCTACCTACCCTACCTTACCTACCTACCTACCTTACCTTACCTAACCTTACCTACCTACCCTACCTTACCTACCTTACCTACCTACCTACCTTACCTTACCTAACCTTACCTACCTACCCTACCTTACCTACCTTACCTTACCTAACCTTACCTACCTACCCTACCTTACCTACCTACCCTACCTTACCTACCTTACCTACCTACCTACCTTACCTTACCTACCTTACCTACCTACCTACCTTACCTTACCTAACCTTACCTACCTACCCTACCTTACCTAACCTACCTTACCTACCCTACCTTACCTTACCTTACCTAACCTTACCTACCTACCCTACCTTACCTAACCTACCTACCTACCTACCTTACTTACCTACCTACCTAACCTAACCTAACCTACCTACCCTACCCTACCTAACCTAACCTACCTAACCTAACCTAACCTACCTACCTTACCTAACCTACCTACCCTACCTTACCTAACCTAACCTACCTACCCTACCTAACCTAACCTAACCTACCTACCCTACCTAACCTAACCTAACCTACCTACCTTACCTAACCTACCTACCCTACCTAACCTACCTAACCTAACCTACCTACCTACCTACCTAACCTAACCTAACCTACCTACCCTACCTAACCTAACCTACCTACCTTACCTAACCTAACCTACCTACCCTACCTAACCTACCTACCCTACCTAACCTAACCTACCTACCCTACCTAACCTAACCTACCTACCCTACCTAACCTAACCTACCTACCCTACCTAACCTAACCTAACCTACCTACCCTACCTTACCTACCCTACCTTACCTAACCTAACCTACCTACCCTACCTACCTACCTACCCTACCTTACCTAACCTACCTACCCTACCTTACCTAACCTAACCTACCTACCCTACCTTACCTAACCTACCCTACCTAACCTAACCTACCTACCCTACCTAACCTAACCTACCTACCCTACCTTACCTAACCTAACCTACCTACCTACCCTACCTAACCTAACCTACCTACCCTACCTAACCTAACCTACCTACCCTACCTAACCTACCTACCCTACCTTACCTAACCTAACCTACCTACCTAACCTAACCTACCTACCCTACCTTACCTAACCTAACCTACCTAACCTAACCTACCTACCCTACCTAACCTAACCTACCTACCTTACCTAACCTACCTACCCTACCTAACCTAACCTACCCTACCCTACCTAACCTAACCACCCTACCCTACCTAACCTAACCTACCTACCCTACCTAACCTAACCTACCTACCCTACCCTACCTAACCTAACCTACCTACCCTACCTACCTACCTTACCTTACCTAACCTAACCTAACCTTACCTAACCTAACCTACCTAACCTTACCTAACCTACCTTACTTACCTTACCTAACCTAACCTTACCTAACCTAACCTACCTAACCTTACCTAACCTACCTTACTTACCTAACCTACCTAACCTACCTAACCTAACCTAACCTAACCTTACCTAACCTAACCTACCTAACCTTACCTAACCTACCTTACTTACCTTACCTAACCTAACCTTACCTAACCTAACCTACCTAACCTTACTAACCTACCTTACTTACCTAACCTACCTAACCTACCTAACCTTACCTAACCTACCTTACTTACCTAACCTACCTAACCTAACCTACCTAACCTACCTAACCTAACCTACCTAACCTTACCTAACCTACCTAACCTTACCTAACCTACCTTACTTACCTTACCTAACCTAACCTTACCTAACCTAACCTACCTAACCTTACCTAACCTACCTTACTTACCTAACCTACCTAACCTACCTAACCTTACCTAACCTACCTTACTTACCTAACCTACCTAACCTAACCTACCTAACCTACCTAACCTAACCTACCTAACCTTACCTAACCTACCTAACCTTACCTAACCTACCTAACCTACCTACCCTTACCTAACCTACCTAACCTACCTACCCTTACCTAACCTACCTAACCTACCTTACCTAACCTACCTAACCTACCTACCCTACCTAACCTACCTAACCTACCTACCCTACCTAACCTACCTACCCTACCTAACCTACCTACCCTTACCTAACCTACCTACCCTTACCTAACCTACCTTACCTAGCCTTAATTATTTTTTATGCTTTACCTTTTCTTCTTAAAATACCCTTAAAAGATAATAAAGCACAATATGCTTCGACTTGGCCTGGCATCGACTTGGCCTGGCATCGACTTGGCCTGGCATCGACTTGGCCTGGCATCGACTTGGCCTGGCATCGACTTGGCCTGGCATCGACTTGGCCTGGCATCGACTTGGCCTGGCATCGACTTGGCCTGGCATCGACTTGGCCTGGCATCGACTTGTCCTGACATCGAGTCGGCCACGTCGAATTGTCCCTGCCCCCTGATACGAGTGGATTTCTTGATGAGTTACAAAATATCTATTTACCCATTGCAAATTAATGATTTTGTTCTTACACTTGTAAATAAAAATAAAATGTGCCAGTTTGGTTACATCGTTGAGCTTTAGTAGGTTTAGCTCTTTAAATAATGCACTAGAGTGATGAAGGAAATCAGCATCAGATAATAACATTATTGCTTGTTTTTGGATGACAAAGATAACATTTAATGCGTTGTTACCGGAGTTTCCCCAAACAAGGGTGCAGTATGTTATATAAGGAAGAACAAGAGTATGATAAAGAGTCAATAAAACTTGTTTAGGGACTACATTTCTAAGTTTAAACATTATAGCAACGCTCCTTGAAATCTTTTTCGCGATATAATTTACATGATCACTCCATTGCAAATTCTTATCTAGCATTACACCAAGAAATTTTTTTACAGTACACTCCTTTATGGTGATTTCATTAACATTAAGTTCATCAAGATATACATTTCTTTTATTAGTAAAAATCATGAAATTTGTTTTACTGGTATTTAGGAAGAGTTTATTGGTGGTCAACCATTTCATTACACTGATGAATTCTGAATTAAATATATTCTTAGCTGTATTAACATCTTTGCAAGAAAAAGAGACAGTTGTATCATCTGCAAACATTATGAAGTTCAGTATATCAGATCGTGGAAGGTCATTTATATATAATAAAAATAACAGTGGACCCAGAACTGAGCCCTGTGGCACACCATGTTTGACAAGCGCTTTAGTTGAGCAAACCTCATTTACTGATACAAAATGATATCTATTGGACAAATAACTTTTAAACCAATCACTGATTGCTCCTCTAAAGCCGTAACAATATAATTTATTAAGTGGAATATTATGGTCTATTACATCAAACGCCTTACTCAAATCCATAAATGTTATCATTATTTCTTTGTTCTCCTTAGCTATATTTACATTTTCCATAAGATTTAAAATAGCCATTTCCGTTGTTTTATTATTACGGAAGCCATATTGATTTGGAGATAATAAATTGTAGGATTCTAAATATCGCTGCATTCTACTTTTTACAATTTTTTCAAAAACTTTGCTGAACACAGATAATAAACACACCGGCCTGTAATTTGTTGCTAGTGTAGGATCACCCCCTTTAAAAAGGGGTGTTATACAACCAATTTTTAGCATTGATGGGAATATTCCTTTGGAAATACTTTGATTGATAATTAATTTTAGCCAAAGTTACAGATATCTTATCTTTAACAAGTTTCAATATAGGTACAGGAATGTTATGAGTTTTATTTTTTGTATTTTTTAATTTACCATTAATATTCCGAACCTCAGTAGAGGTAGCAGGAACAAAAGAAAATGAATTTAGTGGGCTGGGTGGCATATATTCTAGACGTGAGTGATCATTATTTATTAATTGTGAGCGAAGCTTATCCGCTATTGAAGTAAAATGTGCATTTAAAGAGTCTGCAATAGCAGTATCATCAGTAATTTCTTTATTATCAACATTTAATTTCGCTATTGAATTTTAGTCGAGTAGCCCTAGACTGTTTGGATGACCATTTCCCTGATAAATGGATAGGTCATCCATCGTTTACGTGACACCCATTGACAACGTTGAAATGCTACGCCAATGTGTAGAACAAGGATGCCAGAAAATCTGAGCAATACCTGGAATGTTTGAACGCGTCAGGCAGTCTATGACGAGGCGTGTTCAGGCGTGCATTCAAGCGCAAGGCGGTCATTTTGAGCCTTCCTTTAAAGATAAGGCGGATACTTGCTGGAACACACAACGGGCTATAACTCGGAAACAAAGCGATTTCGGGCATGTTTATATAAACTTTTTTCATTATTTTCAGGTCCTGAATCCATCCTGAAAGTGCGTCCCACATGTTATGAAACACCCTATATATATATATATATATATATATATATATATATATATAATATATATATATATATATATATATAAAATATGCACATCACACGCACCGCTCGTGCCTATACGGCTACACATTCATGACATGAGCAGCTCGTAGTATTATTGTCAAGTATATAGAGTATTAGTGTACCAGTGTGGCTCATCATCACGGACAGCACAATATTTTAATTTATCATATTGAAATGAATAATCCATTCCCTAATGAGTGTAAACACACTCACCAATATATAGAGTATGTTCGGGTGCAAGATGCACCGCAAGTTTGTTTTTCTCTTCGATGCAACACAAATGTAGACGTTATAATCACGTAAATTTCTATCACATCAGGTATCATGCTCTACACAAAGTGGACTAAGAGCTCAGGATATCTGTTATCGTAAACCTTCAATTTAGATATTGTATTTTTGTTTCCACTTATAAATTAATACTTTTTTTTTCAGGTTAAATTGAAAACGGATAAAGCAAAGAAAAATTGTATAACAAATTATTCCTTTGAAGCTCATCAAAACTCGCGAATACATTTTTTCCTAATGCTTATTAGTTCCAAATGTTTGAACAGTGGAATTAATATTATTATAACCCTCGTAAGGACATTATTATTGTTTTTCTTTGTCCTCTAATCGGTTTATCCACAGTAATATAGAATGAGTTTATGTAAAGTAATAACATTAACACGAAAGTGCCAATAGAAGTAATCTTATTACGAGGGTAATTATGAGGCAGACCTTTTATAAGAAAAACATTTCCACCCATATGTTTAAAACGTTTTCCTTAAAGACGTCACAAAACGATCCAACCAAATCTAAAATTTCACTCTCATTAGTTTAGTCTTGAATAGTCTTGGCCTTCTGAGACCAAAGCTATTTTCCTTCAGGGCTGAGGAAGCTCCCAGTCTAGCCTTTAGTTTGGAAACACGACACATTATTCTTTCCTACTTTCCACTGTTGTTTGAATGATTAATAGATTCAGTTTGAGATTAAGAATACATTTCTCTCTTACTTTCCATGTGCAAATTATCGTATACCTCTCTTCTTTCCAGCGAGTGTCTATATATATATTGGTGGTGGACCGGATATCCGCATCCGCATCATTTTTAACATCCGCATCCGCACTTCTGACTGCGGATATTACCTCTAATAAATTATGTAATTTACAATTAAATTAACTTATAAAGTAGCTTATAAGGCCCAGTCATGCACATTTCATGTAAAGTATTAATTATTAATGAACAAACAAATATATAAACCTCAAAATATAAATACCTAGTAACACATAAAATTGAATGAAACTTGTTTCATTGAATTTTCTGTGGCTGAAACTCTTGAGAAAGTTATTATTTTTATCATAATGAAAACATTAATATTAATTTTAATTCTTATGCATTGCCTGCCATAATAGTAATATCACGAAATTTGAAAAATTGTCATATATTCATAATTCTATATTATATTGATAGATTAACTAAATATACGCATCCGCGGATATTGAAATTAAAAATCCGCATCCGCGGATATTGAAAAACTGACATCCGGTCCACCACTAATATACACACACACATATACATATAAGAGAGAAAGAGAGAGGTATTACAAGGAAAAGAAGTACCTCAAAAGGCTTTGCGGCCCATACCGAGGAGGTACCAATGACAACAGGTGCCAGAGAAAAATTCCAACACCCTCAAATAGTGTGCAAGACTCGGTCTAACCTTTTCTTGAACTGATCCACAGAAGCACTGTTCACAACTTCTGAAGGTAGCCTGTTCCACGTGTCACCCTAGTCCTAAACCGTTTCAAATCCAACTTCCAACCATTGTTGCGAGTTGGGTTATCATTTAAACTAAACATGCTTCTAAAATCGACATTGTTGAACCCGCGTAAGAACTTGAAAACTTGGATCAGTTGACTGCGCAGCCTCCGAGTTTCCAGCGAAAACAAATTCAGGGCGCGTAAGCGTCGATTGTAGTACGCCTAACGGAAGGGATTAACTTTGTGGCCCTCGCCTGCACTTGCTCCAGCCTCTCAATATCTTTCCTGAGGGTGGGCGGCCAGAACTGCACAGCATACTCCAGGTGCGGCCGAACCAGAGAATTGTACAGCGAGAGCACAATCTCCTTGTTCCGGAATCGAAATTGCCTTCTGATATAACCCAACAACTTCTGGGCTTTCTTTTCCACCTCTACGCACTGTTTCGTAAACTTAAGGTCGCTGCTAATTAGCACACCCAAGTTCTTTTCCAAATCAGTGGCCTCGATATTACTCCCCAACAGTGAGTAGTCCGACTTGGGATTGGCGTAGCCAATGTGCATGACCTTGCACTTACCCAAGTTAAACGGCATTTTCCATTTTTCGGACCACTCTCCTATCCTAGGTAGATCCGCATGCAGTTGCTCTATCGCCTCGGACGTCCCAACATTGGCCCCAAGCTTTGTGTCATCAGCAAATTTGGCGATCCGACTGACGATGCCACCGTCGATATCATTTATGTAAATGATAAACAACAGTGGCCCCAAAACGGAACCCTGAGGAACCCCGCTAGTGACCGAGGTCCAACCCGAACTAGCCCCTTTAATTACAACCCTCTGCCGCCTATTCTTCAGCCAGTCTTCAATCCACCTACCTACTTCCCCACCAATACCCATCGCGCGCACTTTGGCCATTATCCGGCGCTGAGGTACCTTATCAAAGGCTTTCTGAAAGTCGTGATAAAGTATATCAATCGCCCTACTTTTATCATACTCACTCAACATTAGGGTGGATCGATTTTAAATTTTTTTCGATTTCCATATTCTAATAGAGACAAAAACTTGCGCATGCATGAGAAAATAGCCTCTGCAAAATCTTAGCTTAATAGGTAATCATCTTCTGCCCCCGGCAGAGCGATGAAAATCATATTTTAGTAGTCAAAAACGTATTTTTAAACCCTAGCCTAGAGTCATAAAATTTTGCGTGTGTGTTATTTCATGCCAAAGCAACGATATAAATGCTATGGGAAATATATAAATGCATTATTTAAGACAAAGAGCCGATCTGAAAATATGTACACCGAACACTATCCAGGCCAGCACCTTCGTGCCTGACGCCTGGCTCGGGGATGACGCGAGTGTCCTCCCTGGTGAACACTCCCGCAAAGTACTCGTTAAGCACATTAGCGATATCCGCGTCGGAGGTCCGCAGAATGCCGCTTCGGTCCTTTAATGGACCTATCATGCTTCTAATGGGCTTTCTATTGTTACCATAACTGAAGAACTCCTTAGGGTTCCCCTTGCAGAGGCTTGCCACCTGTAGTTCTTCGATACGTTTCGCTAGCCTAACCTTCGCCTTCACTTCCCTACACAGGCGGACATACGCTTCAGTGTTCTCATGGGAACGATTGGCCTTCGCCCTCCTATACGCTCCCTTCCTATTTCGGATAGCCGAAGCGATGTCACGACTGAACCACTTAAGTGCGTTGAAGCAGGGGTGACCGGTTTTCAGGGTATGGCAGCAGACTGCAGCACCATAAACTCGTCCCGGAATGCACTCCACACTCCCTCAACATCGCCGCCGACCTCTAACCCCATCTCACCTACGCTATCCCGGAGGCTAACAAAGTCCGCCCGCCGTAGATCGAGCTTACTGCCTCTCGAGTTACTACACTTCACCCGAGGGACGCGCACACGAAACCTAATCAGACCGTGATCATTCCCGCCCAACGATTCGTCAACGGTGAGGCCACTGACGAGGTTGTCTTCGGTCGTGAATACTAAGTCTAGAACGCTTTTGCCTCGTGTAGGCTCATTGACCCACTGAATGAGGAAGTTCTCATCAGCAAAGTCAACTAGCCTCCTCCCTTCAGCATCAGCAGTCCTGTCTTCCCACTTTATGCCGCGACAGTTGAAGTCTCCTAAAACTACACACACCCTATCCCCTAGCAGGCTACGGAGTTCGGTGTACAGGGCTGTATCCTCCTCGAGGAAGAGATGCGGAGGTCTGTACAGAGAGAGGAGAGAGAGAGAGAGTTTAAGAATTTTATACATACAAGTAATTTGTTAATAATAAATAAATTCCAATGACATCACTGCAGTGTACTTTTCAAAGCAACTACGGGGCTCCAATAAACCTTAGTCCCCCCACCCATGGCCTAAACCATTAGAGGTACAGTAAAACTAAACATACCTTACAAAAGAGAATTTAATCCTGCATTTAATGAGAAACAATTAAAACTTGGTGTTCCCGCCATTGGCTTCAAAGACAGCCTGAATTCGCTTTGGGTAGCTTGCCAGAAGTGACCAATAGATCTTGATCTTTACGCAAATTTGCTAAAACAGTTTCAATGTGTTGCGTCATTGTATCCTTCGAAAATCGATTTGCTGCAGGTTCTTGAAACAAGAGACATTCAACCTTGTCCTTCATAACTGATCCAATGTGTTCACAGACGTTCAGGTCAGGAGAATTTCCTGGCCATTCTTCATTTCCAAAGAAATCGATCTCATGGTTCCGCAACAACTGTTGAGTGGCTAATGCCTTAAAGCAGGGGGCCTTATTGTGCAGAAGTGTGACCTGATCGACATCCATAACATTGTTTGGGTTTCTTAGAAAAGGAATGGCATGCTGGGATAGAATAATATCACGAAAATACTGTCCATCCCAACTCTGACCATTTGGCTTCAGCACCCACATGAGCTTCTTTGCAGTGAACAAAACAAACACACCAACACAGTCTGGACTTTTTAATAATTCGCGGTAATGTTCATTGTCATCGATTTCATCTGGTGTTGTGGCCCACACTCGATCATTTTGGTAGTTAGGCCGACGTGTTACGTAAACAAAAAATTCATCGGAGACAGCTAAATGCATGAAATCATCCACATCCCAATCTTCAAGATAATGGGCAAACCACATTCTTGCCTCTCCGAATCACCAATTAATTGAGAAGCCATTATATTATCACTTTATCAGTTAGAGTAATTTTAATACCTGCAATAAATAAAGAATTTTATATATTTTTATAATCACTAAAAACTATTTCGATATAAGTAAACATGTAAGCTGCAAATGGGGGTCACCCGGGGTGGCTAAGGTTTTTTGGAACTCCTTATATAAGAGCAGGAATTACCTTAGGCTAGAACAGGAAGGTCCTAGGCCCTAGCCCCATCAGTGCCATGTGAGTAAGGATGGAATACAGCAATGAAGAAGTGTATCTTGTATGGTGCGCTATTTCTTATAATAATTGTGAAGAAAGTTTGCGTTTATTTCAAGTAAAATATAATAAACTGCCACCAAATGCAACCACTCTTCGATACTGGAAGCTCAAACTTTTGGAAACAGGGAGCCTGGTAAAAGATCGTCCAAGAAGCGAAAGGCCAGTGACGGCGACAGGAGACAACGGCAAAAAATGTCCTCGCTAATTTTCAAGTCGATCCAACAACTTCAACGAGAAAAGTTCCAAAGCAATGGGTATTTCCAAATTTTCAGTAGCAAAAGTATTGAAATCACGGGGTTACCACGATCACAAACCCATTTACTCTCACCTCATATACGACCATGATTCTGATAGACGGCTGCAGTTTACGGAAGGAAACAACGAAACAAAAGTTCAACAGTGATCCAGATTTCCTTCGAAAGATCAGATTTTCAGATGAATGTGACTTCGGTTTAACGAGTAAAGGAAACGAACACAACGTTCACTACTGGGCAGAAAAAAAGTGCCAAAATACGATTGGGTAAACCCGTTAAAACGGCTACATTAACAGTTTGGGTGTGCGTTGGTTATTGAGGCTCTTTTCCTTTGACATATCGACAGATACGACGGATGGAAAACGCTATTGCCAGGTATTGAGAGAGAAAGTTTTGCCACAGTTTACTAATGGAGTTGGCAAGAATTGGCTTTATCAATATGATGGAACGCCGCCAAATTACTCCGCAGCTCTCTGTGAGATTCTGGATACGAACCTTGAAGGAAGATGGATTGGGCGGCGAGTTCCCATCGAGTGGCCAGCCAGATCACGTGATTTAACCCCGTGTGATTTCTGGCTTTGTGCTTATTTGCGTGACAAACTCCTGGTTTCATCACCCCGCAGAATAGATGAAAAACTAAAAAGGATCCCACTCACTCGATATGTTCAGAAGAAAAATGAAGAGTTTGACAGAGAGATCCACAAATGTATCATAGCGGATGGAGAACTCTTTGAAGATTAAATTACAGTTTAACAAAATATTTATTATATTAATAAATTTTTTTTTTAATTTGTTTCATCATTTGAACACTTACAACTATTTAGTTAACAACATTATTATAGAGATATGTATAAAATCCTTAAAAACTTTTCTCCCACCCTGTATATATAATCTTTGTTAACCTTAGTTTTGCTTCTACTCGAATTGTTCATTCTGATGGAGGTCAAGCTTGTTGCTCTACCTTGGACCTACAGCTTAACGATGAATCCGAACCACGACTTTGTAATGGCTGACCACGGGTGGTCAGATATTGCAAAGTCCTTCCCAGACTCGATCTCACGAGCTCCAGATTAGCAGCTCAGCGTCTTAACCGTTATCTGACCAGATGAGTGCCCTGGGTAAGCTCCGCGCCGAATGCGCATATATATATATATATATATATATATATATATATATAATATATATATATTTTACAAATAATAAAACAGTAACTTTACTGAACACATTTTTATTGCTCTTTATTTCGGCGCATGATCGTGAATAAAATTCTTTCGTTTTCATCACAAAAACTATATTCGAAGTTCATTCATTCTTCAAAGGCAAAGAAAACACTTTCCGCCCTTTATCATATCCTTACTTTTTCCTATATCCGGTTTGTACCAAAGGATCATATATATATATATATATATATATATATATATATATATATATATATAGGGTGTCCCATAAGTCTGGAACTATAGGGTAAAATAAGTAATTCATGTTTTTCCGTTTAAGCAAGTGCCCATGATGTCTTTGAGTAAGGAAGAACGCATCCAGGTAATTCTGCTCGTAGAAAATCGGAGTCAGAGGGAGGTCGCTGAGGAATTTAACAGATTGCATCCAGACCACCGCGCGTTGATAACACACAGCTGTGTCGGCAAACTTGTAGCAAAATTCAGGGAAACGGGATCCATAGGAAATAAACCACGCAGTGGACCTCCGAGGACATCCACCGACGATGACACAGCCGCTACCATCCTCGCTCATTTCAAAACAGTCCCCAAAAGTCTCTTCAGCGTTTTTATTGCTGTTTTTATCATTTTGGTCTATGGTTCCAGACTTACGGGACACCCTGTGTGTGTATATATATACACACACACACACCTCGTTAACCTTGTTGCGGTTTCGTGCGTCGGTCTCTCTTCACACGAAGGTCAAGCTGGTGGCCCCGCCTCTAGACCTGGCTTGATGGAGGAGCGAGTTGCTCTCTTGTGCTCCACCGCACACAACCAGGTACACCCGGCTCATCTGGTACCGTCTTGAGCCAGGCATCTAGTCTTCTCTTGAAGACTTCAACTTTGACCGCTGTAACGTTTCTGAGGTCCTTAGGAAGCTGGTTAAAAAGTCTTGGCCCCCTGACAACTAAGCTATTTTCCTTCAGTGTTGAGGAGGTCCCTTGTCGGGCCTTTAGTTTGGGAACACTACATATTCTGTCCTTCCTATTGTCCAGCGTTGTTTGGATGGTAATTCGGTTTAGTTTATGGTTTGGTACCAGTTTTTCGATTATTTTTTCATATGTAGATTATGGTATACCTCTCTCTTCTTCTTTCTAGGGAGTACAGATTTAGTTTACATAGTCTTTCCCAGTAGTTGAATTCTTTGCAGCCATCAATCTTGGCTGTGAAATGTGTCTGCGTTTCTTTTAGTTTATTAATTTCTTCCTTTTTATATGGGGACGTCAAAACTGATCAGTATTCAAGTTTTGGTATGATCAGTGTTCTCAGCAGGGGAATCACTACTGTCTTGCCCCTCCTTTTAAACGTTCTTAGTACCTGTCCCGCGACTCTTTTTGCTTTGTTTATTGCTCTCTGATTTTGTCTCGAATTTGGCATCATCGGTCATTATTACCCCTAAGTCGACCGCTTTCGTGCTTCTCTGAATTTCTTGTCTATGTGGAGCATAATATGCAGTCTATTTAATTTCCTCATTTCTACCATATCTCAAGAGCTGAAATTTCTCGGTGTTAAATGTCATATTGTTGTCTTCTGACCAATTGTATATTTTGTTTGTGTCCCTCTGCAAGACCTCCACTTCATTTGCCTCGCTGATTTTTCTGCTGAGCTTTGTATCATCCGTAAATGATGTTGCTATACTGTTGCTGTGAACTCCACTGTCTGTCTGTTAGCATGATAATGAATAAGAGTGGGGCCAGCACTGTACCTTGTGATACTGAGCTGCGTACTTCTGATTTTGATGATGATACACCTTGAATTTTGACGACCTGTAGTCGTTCTCTGAGGAAGTTATAGATCCATTTTCCCACTTTGCCTGTTATTTCCTTATGTTTCATTTTATGTGCTATTATACCATGATCACACTTGTCGAAAGGTTTAGCAAAATCCGTGTATATGACATCATAGTTTTCATTGCCTT
This sequence comes from Bathynomus jamesi, assembly GCA_023014485.1. Taxonomy (NCBI): domain Eukaryota; kingdom Metazoa; phylum Arthropoda; class Malacostraca; order Isopoda; family Cirolanidae; genus Bathynomus; species Bathynomus jamesi. The sequence goes on from JAJOZX010006168.1 coordinate 260,006, forward strand.
CAAGTGCATCTAGGATAGTTATAATGCTCTATAAGTTGTGATAAGCATGATCTTCCCGATCGGAATACGTGCTGATTTTCGTTGAATCTATCCAGTATCTCCAAGAAGTCGTAGATTTTCTCTGACTATTCTTTCAAGTATTTTCGTAAGGTGGGACGTCATTGACACTGGTCTGTAGTTCTTTGCTCGAGATCTATCCCCGCCTTTATATATTGGGACAATGTTTGATCTTTTCAAGATGCTCAGTATTTCCCCAGTGTCTAGGGATCTTCTCCATATCCAGTATAAGGGTGTTGCTATTTCATTTTTACAGTTTTTAATTAATAGTGCGTTCCATTTGTAAGGACGTGCAGCTGAATGTGATTTCATTTGTCCGATAGCTCTCGCTACATCTTCTGGGGTAAAATCAAAGTCTGTTATACATTCTCCTTGCAATTTCTCTCCGAAGAATGCATCTATGTCAGCTATCGCTTTGTCACTTTTTGTGGTACTGAAGACCGATTCATACTGGGTTCTCAATGCTTCAGATATTTCTTTTAGATCGTCTGTTAGTTCATTATTCCCTTTCCTTAAGGGCCCGATAGTAGCGCGCGTTTTTGTTTTCCTTTTCGCATAGTTGTAGAAGTATTTTCGATTTTCCTTTATTGCTTCTACCGCCTTCTCCTCTTCCCTCTCTGTATGGCCCTTTATCAGAGTTTGTATTTCCCTATCGATACTCTTCAGTTTTTCTTGCATTACTTTCCTGGCATTGTTGTCTCCGCAATTTGCTAACTTCGTCGCTACTCTCTTTTGCGGAATAATCTTTTCTTTTGCCTCTCTAGCCAGTTCCTCTTTCCTTTTTGGCTGTGCTTTCGGAGCATATTTTTCCAAAATTCTCAACGTCTTTTCTTCCAAGGTTGTTAGCATTTCTTCAGTTGTCTTATTCTCTAAAGCTGTTCTCCACTCTATTCGGGCCATGTGTGATCTGATTTCTTCCCAATTTATGGTCTTGGAGTTTAAGTTAAAAAACCCAAATTTGCTTCTTCCTTCCGTATGTGTATTGTCTTTTAAAGTTATCGCCATATTTGTTTAACTCGATTATATTGTGGTCTGAGATAATAGTTGGGGTTATTTTTATATCGGCAATCAAGTTCGTGTTATTTGTGAATACCAGATGTAGGCAGTTATTTTTCCTGGTATTTTCTGTTATCTCCTGTGTCAGCATAAACTCGATTGTGAGAGCCATCAGCATTTTTGCTTGCTCCTGGTCCTCTCTTGTGCCCTCCTTATCTTGTTGTATAAATATATTCGTACCCACTTTTTTGTATTTTATAAATGGAAAATTAAAATCGCCGCAGAGTATTATATTAGAGGATGGAGAGTTTATGGCCTTTATTAGGTTCTGATATCATGAATGGCATCTGAAAATTTTTCATTTGGTGAGTTTGGAGGTCTATAGATGACTATCATCAGTACCACGTTTAGTTTTTCTATTTTCACTGCAAGGGTTTCCACGAAGCTGTTGGATTTACTTATTACCGTCTCTGCCATATGCCTCTCGTGTATATAAATGGTACAGCCACCTTTACGTCTCGTTGTTCTATCCGCGCTTAGTGAGTTGAATCCATCGATATGCAATTCTTTCTTATCGATAGTGTTCGCAGTTATCGCAGTTTCCTTGGCAGTCTTTAAGATGTGTTTCTGTGAGGCATGCGATGTCCGCCCTTGTTTCGTCCATAAAACCTCTCAGGTATGAAACTTTGTTTAGAGAATTGTTCGGTTTTAATCCTTGAATATTTGCCAGGACAATGTTTGTTTTTTGTTTTGCATTGCCCCTTGTGCATTTTAAGTTCGTTGTCCTTTGGTTTCGCGTGTTTTGTACCGTATCCTTGTGGTCCTCCGAGATGGATCCGTTCCCGCCTACCTGTTCTGGTAGCTTCTTGCCATGAAGCGTTCCGGTTCGAGGGTTCTCAGTTGTGTCAGCTGCATATGCTGTATAAGTCTTAGCAGCTGTATTGTGTCCGAGATGTGCTATTTGTGTTTTGTTTGCTATTTGTGTTTTGTTTGCTATTTGGGTACATATTTTTTTTCTCACATTCCTTCTGTTGTTATTTGGAACTTCTCCTTTGAACTTGTCGGTAGATGATAGTAGTTGCACACAGGAGGGTGTTCGTAAATACATTCTCCTCCCTTATATCTGCAAATTCCTTTCACATAGTATTTACATATAGTTTCTTCCCCATTTTTACTTGGGGTCTTTGTTTTTGGTGGTTTCAGTATTGTTTCATTATTGTCTACTTTTTTTTTCCTAGTGCTGCTAATGCCCTTTGTTTGAAATCTTTGGATTTGACTTTGTGCCTCTGTTTTCTCCGTTGGTGCTTCTTTTATTTTTATTATTTCTGCTTTTTGCTTTTTTCTGCTTTTTTTTTTCTTTTTTCAGTTCGTTTTTCGCAGTTTCCTCTCGTATTTTCTCCGTTCCTTCTTTTTTCTCTCTGTTCGCTATTCATAAACAACTCTTTTGCCGTTTCGTCACAGTCTCGTTTTGCTTTAAAAACCGTAAACGAGCTTATTTCGATTATGCAGCTTTTGCAGAAGAACTTGATTCCGTTCAATTGTTTAGCGCCTGATATAAGAGAGATTTCTTCGTCGCTCCATCTCAGGCATTGAAATTCGACTAAGGTCTGGCAAAGATCGCAGCGAGTTGCCTTTGATTCATGTTTCTTTTTTACAGTATCCACAGGGTTGTACGAATTGATTTGTCATTGCCATGTTTCTCATGGTATGTAAATGATTGTGCACGAAATATTAACTTAAAATGGTAATTTATCTGGTCATCCCATAAGTAATGTCGTTTTTTACGATAGATTAAGTTTAAACTAGTCCTACTCGGTTTAAGCATAAATTTTCCGAAGGTTATATCTAAGAGGAGATCGCTACATACTTTACAGACCTTGACCAGTGAAGACGTGTATTTTGCTTTATGTGAACCCCTCAAAAACATGGCGGTATCAGAAGAGTATATCAGGCATATAATGCTTTACGAATTCAAAAAGGGAATAGTGCTACTGAAGCAACGCGAAACATTCAGGACGTTATGGCAACGATATTCTGCATGTGAGGAAATGTCAAAGGTGGTTTCAAAAGTTTAGGAATGGTGACTGCTGTTTTGACAGATGCAGCACGCTCTGGACGCCCTGCTGAGTTTGATGATGACCTGCTGTTAGCCGCCTTGAAGAAGACTGTTCAACAACTGTCGAAGAATTGGCCCAGAAACTCAATTCATCCCCGTCCACCATCCATCGACATTTGCAACAACTCGGGAAAGTGCCTAAGTTAGGAAAATGGGTGCCACATGAATTAATTATCGGTCGACAATGTGAGGGTGCGGGTAAACATTAGCACAGCTCTTCATTCCCGTAAACTCCAAGATCCGTTTTTGCACCGTTTAGTGACTGGTGATGAAAAGTGGATACTGTACCAGAATGTTAAGCGCCGTCGACAGTGGGTTTGTGCCGGAGAACCAACGACAGACACCACAGCCAAAACCAAATCTTCACCCTCGGAAGGTGTTGCTTAGTGTTTGGTGGGATAAAGGTGGTGTAATACACTTTGAAACCTTACCACACAACCAAACAATCACCGCTCAAGTCTACTGTCAACAACTGGATCGATTGAACACTGCACTAAAAGAAAAGAGACCTTTGGTTAATCGGAAAGGAATCGTGTTCCACCACGACAACACACGTCCTCATACCGCTCGGATCACTTCTGAAAAAATTAAGGAGCTTGGGTGGGAAAAACTTCCACATCCTCCATATTCTCCAGACCTTGCGCCTTCAGATTATCATCTCTTCAGGAGTCTGCAAAACTATCTTGAGAAACAGTATACTTCTTTAGATGACCTGCACACCAGTCTTTGTACGTTTTTTGCCTCAAAATCGCCTGAATTTTATAAACATGGCATTGAAAAGCTTGTAGGACGTTGGCAAAGTGTTATTGATTCCGATGGAAAATATATACTATGGTAGATTAAAAAGTTTCAATTGAGTTTTTTTTGTCCTTCAAATTCCGATCTAAAAAACGACATTACTTATGGGATGACCTGATATTAGGCGAGGTATTTGATTTTACTTTAAAAATGTGGGACGGAAGGTTTTTCCATTATTTCGTGGGGTGGGGGATGGGGGATGTGGCACGCTGTAGATTCTCACTGATTGGTGCCCTGGAGTGTACCGCGGGGGAGGGATATTTCCTTTCGATGGGCAGTGAGATTTCTTCCGAGAGAACACTCGGGGAAAAACGTTGTATAGATTAAGTTGCTTTATTTCGACATACACCGCTATTTCACCACTTAAATAGGCATACGACTGTGTTCACTGAATATTCACTCAAAAATTAGCACAACTTAAACAGGATTAACTGCTGGATTTTTATTGCAATATCACTTTTATTCGGACTTCAAACGAAACACGTGTGACCGTCACACTCCGGCGACATTAAGACTAATCCAGGCCCCACTACAACTTACACATGTCATCATACACAAAGACATAGACACAATAGGACCATGAGACACATACAGAAGCATAATATTAACATATTACAGTACAACGTAGATGGCCTCACAAACAAAATCATGCAGCTTAGGGAATTCGTACACAAACAAAACATTGACATAGCACTTATACAAGAAACAAAACTAAAACGCACACGCAAAACACCCACCATCCCCGACTTCACGGCGATCCGTCAAGATCGTACTGGGGGTCACGGGGGTGGACTCATCACTTACATATGTAAAAGCATTAGCTACACTGATGCCACCCAAAACATTACAAACACAATCCAAGCAGATAACACGATAGAAATATAGGCAGTTAACATTAAAACACACCAAAACGCAACACCACACTCATCAACATTTACATCCCACCAGATAGTTCACCTCAGGTGCCAGCCAATTACAATCCATAGTTACACAATCTGGCCTCTCTCACTAATGTCATCTTAGGAGGAGACTTCAACGCTGAAGACACTAGTTGGTACCTGCACAACAAAAGCAACACCAGAGGCGCCAACATAGCCACACAACTAAACAGCCTCTTCATTCTTAACAATACAGAAGAACATACACACATACCACATCAAGCAGGATACTCAAACTCCTCCCCAGACATAACGTTCTGTTCCCCCTCACTAGCAACACACACACACACTGGATAACAGAAGAACAACTCATCAGACCACCTGCCCATCATCATTATAACACGTCCTACACTCTGCCCCAACAGCCTTAGACACACTTACAGAAATTACAAGAAAGCAGATTGGGAACAGTTCAAAATACAGACTGAGGAACAATTCACCACATTAAACAGCACACCCATCATAACATCATAAACATCAATACAACACTCAAGACATTTAATCAGATCATCAATAATGCAAACAAATACATACCCGAGGGCAACATTAGGAAATACCACCCAAATTACACTAGAGAAATAGCCCACCTCATAAGGCAACGTAACAACCTCAAAAAATAACACACAAACACCACACACAGAAGCCGTAAAACAGCAGATACAACAGCTCAACACAGAAATAAACAACAAACTTAAAGAAAAACAAACAGAAACATTTAGGAAATTCATAACAACATTAAACCACTCCACAGATACATCCAGGCTATACAAGACTATAAACAGCATTACCCACTCTAATAGCGGCATTCACACCTCACACGTGGCTATCTGTCGCATCCAAAATAATATTCCAACATATACACAACAAGCTAACATTCTAGTTAATCACTACGCAAAGATAAGTCACTTAAACAGAGACAACAACCAGAAACACGCAGACAGACAAACAGCCAGACACAAGAAAACCTACAGACTCGACACAATCATTACACCCTTCAAACAGACCAGACCACCAAGATCATCAAAAACATTAAGAATTCGAAGGCTACTGGACCAGACAACATATCTAACATACCCCTTAAACACTTGGGCCCACAGGGAATACTAACTCTCACAAACCTCAGCACATATTCATACCAACACACTATTATTCCTGACATATGGAAACAAGATAAAATTATTACGCTACTCAAACTAAACAAAAATCCAACAGAACCAGCTTCCGATAAACCCATTACTTTATTATGCACACCTTCCAAAGTAACAGAAAGACTAATCTTACAAATCACCAACCCACACATAGCAGTATCGCCTACTCAACATGGATTCAGACCTCACCACTCAACCACGACATTACTCACTAACCTCACGCAGCACATCATGGATGGCATCAACTCCAGTCGACCAGCTCAACATACACTATTAGCAACAATAAACATTAGTAAAGCATTTGATGCTATCCCACGCTTCCCTCTCATAAACAAAATACTCAACACAAACATGCACAATAACACCAAAAGGTGGCTGAGCAACTATCTTTCAGGAAGATACTCGCATGTCACATTTAATGGCAAGTCATTCAAAAACAAGCTTTTTCCGAACGGGGTCCCTCAAGGCTCTGTTCTCTCTCCAACACTGTTCAACTTATACATGCATGACATTCCAACACCCATAGATAACAAGCTTACCTTATCGTCATATGCAGATGACATCACTCTAACATCCACCCACAACAACATTGACACCGCTACAAATAACCTACAAACATACATAAACAGTATACAAGGCTGGCTCACACACAAAAGACTCAAAGTAGCGCCCACAAAATCAACCATCACCTTGCTAACAAGCAACACAAAAGAACGCCAGATAACTTCACAGCTTACACTAAACAACACCAACATTCCACACACTCACAGGACCAAATACTTGGGGTCACATACAACACATCATTATCTTTTACAAACCATATTTAGGACATTAAAAACAAATGTACGTCAAGACTTAGCACGCTTAGGGTACTAACAGGCATAAACTTTGGACACCAGCAGGAAACAACATCACTCATATCCAAACAATATATTCGCTCAGTTATGGACTATGCTAGCCCATGCTGGGCACCCATTATCTCAAACACACACACAAACATTTTACAGACAATACAAAACAACGCATTTCGTATCATTACGGGAGGTATGGTGCTCAAACAACACCAATAGAACACCTGCACACAGAAACAAAAATACTGAAAATTAAGGAACATTTAGGTGTGAGGGGAACACAATTCATGGCGGCAGCGAAAACTAACCCACAACACCCTTGCCACTACATGTACAATCATGCACCAACACCGCACAATTAAGGTAACACCAGAGAGACATTATAACCAAATACTCCATTCCATACCACGCCCCACAGACATCTCACAGTACAGAAAACACATGCACACATACCTAACCACAAAGCACTGACACGACTCGGTCCGAATGCGATCCTAGGTTCGAAGTCGCCACCCAATGACGGGTCAGAGACCAGCCTGAGCAGATCGGATCGAGTTAACTTAGCACAATTCCGATGTGGACATCACCCCAACTTACAGATATATAAACACAGACTAGACAACTCCATAGACGACATCTGCCACCTGTGCCAGGACACACCACAAACAATTGAACACACTATGACAGACTGTACCTCTCTAGCACAACATAGAACACAACACAACACAACATCACTAGTGCGCTGAACCTCTGGTCCACTCCGGAGAGGGCGATCGGTTACCCGCGTGCCGCCGGCTTGCTCGATCAGGGTGGGCTGATTGGCTAAACAACAACAACAACAACAACAACAACAACCTGGGGACCTAATCAATATGTGTGCGAAGTTTCATGTTTGTAACTGCTTCCTTTTTGGAGTTATGGCTGGAACACACACACACACACACACACACACACACACACACACACACACACACACACACACACGTCCTTTTATTATTATTATAGATATATACTCCCAGTATTCAATAGTCTCCGTGTCGGACTCTAGGCGGTGAGGTTTTGGGTTCGCTTCCTGCCTCTGGCACCTGGGTTGCGTTGGGTCGGCTACTCGCCCTGTTAATGCTCGGGTTTAGGTGACCCTTGGGGCCCTTCATCCCCGAACGCGGCGCCACGTCTTATGAAATGGCGTCTTGCCAATTATTAAATCAATGGGAAATAAGGAATTAGGTTCTCGGGTCTTAGATTTTTTATAAATTTTTTTAAAAATAATTTTTTGACAAGTATTTAAGTACTTAAAATGGGTAATATTTATACTACCATTTTTAGGATAATTAATAATAATAAACATACAAACCTGTAAAGAATTTAATACAGTATAAAAATAAGAAACTTTTTACTTACCCTCGTAAATGAACATGAACGACTAATGGTGATGTTTGAGTGGGGGAGGGGGATTTTAATTGCGAAAGGGTTCAAGGTCATCTAACTCCAAATCTTCTAGGGTCGCCATGTCGACTGATGGTGGAGAGCGTGGAGTCCTAGGGGAGCGAGAAGCCCGTGTTGGTGAGGCTTCTGGAGTTGCGGTTGTTTTTGTTGTTGGTGAGCGTATGATAGAGTGAATCGCGTTATTCTATTTAGAATATTAGAAGACGGGAATGTTCCACCACATATGTTTTAATTAAATTGAAATTTTCGTATATTCACCGAACTTTTATTGTTAGATGAGGTAATATACTATCTGAATGTTTTGGGTCCTCGCTCTCTCCTTTGCTGTTTAATGTGTACATTGATGGATTAATTACTTCCCGTAATGAGGCGAGTGTGGGATATTGTATAGAAAACGTGAGGATAAATAACTTGGTCTATGCTAATGACGTATTTATAATAAGTCCTTCGGTTAAAGGTCTGGGTCATCTTATAAAAATTTGGCAGTCATATTTACAAAACCATAACATTAATTAAGGTCTTTCATTTTCATCCTTAAAAGCTCAACTCAAAGGGCTCGTATTATTTTCAAAATACGACACGAACCAATAGAGCGGGCGCAAGAATTTAAGTATCTGGATGAAACTATCACCAGCGACTTGAGTAACGACTCGGACATAAGGAAACAATATCGAAGTTACTGTACTAAAGCAAACATTATTATTAAGGAACTTCAAATACAGTACAAACGAAGCTAAACACGCGCTTTTTCATACTTTCTGCACTGATATTTATGGGCAGCAACCGTGGGTTAATTATAGAAAGGGTTCCCGCAGAAACCTCAGTTTGCTTTATAACAGAGCCTTTAGACTGCTGCATAAGTTACCTCCAAGACGCTCAGTCTCTCAAATGTTCGCTAACCACAGCGTCTCCTGCCTCCCCTGAGGTTACAACAGCACGTGCGGAATACAGTTTAATGTGAAGAATTAAAAACTTGGACAATCCAATTGTCCAAACCATTCACCAATCCTACTTTGTCTCGTAGACTGTGGACTTCTTGGTATAAAAGTGTTTGTCTATAGCGGTGGTTCCAACCGTGGGCGCCACCGCCCCCCAGTGAGCGTTTGAGAATCTTAGGGGGCGCTAGGAAACCAAAATTGTTACCTTCTCTTAATAAATCACTTATCCTGTTATATTATTATCTTTATGAGGGGGCACCAGCAAATATTGATGGACATAAGGGGGCGTTGACCTAAAAAAGGTTGGAAGCCACTGGTCTATAGTTACACCTGTATTGGTTTTTCCATAACGTGTACTTTTTTTGAGAGCATGCTCGACTATTCACAGAATAGATGGGACAGAAAAAGATCAGCTAAAGAGGGCAGTAACAGAAGAAACGGGAGTTCCAGCACTCCCTGTCTCCTGCCTAACATCCCCCTCTCCCCCCACCAGAAGGGAGGGGGAGGGGGATGTTTACAATCTCCTCCTTCATACAAAATATATATATATATATATATATACAGGGTGGGCCGAAAGTCTGGATCCATAGGAAAATATTTATTTTAATACATAAATTACAACAAATGGTAAATACTTAAAATGAATATCAACTTTAACTCGTAAATGCGTATCCGTGAACCGTGATACTGTACAGTGGTTCGTACTCCAGTATAAACAACAAATTATAACAAATGCTCAAATTGGCGGCCTCTGACATCGAGACACTTAGGGATGGAATTTATGATTTTTAATAATTCTTCGAATTGACATTCTCGAGATGCGTGTTTCGTTTGATAATCTTCTTGTTGACTTTACTGGACTATTCGTTAAAGTTTCACATACCATTGCAGAGGTATTTTCATCAGTTGCAGTTTTTGGACGACCAGAACGCCGTCGATCATGTACACTTCCTGTTTCTTTGAAACGTTTAAACAACTTGCCAACAGTCGCATGTGTTACTGGATGCTTATCAGGATGATTTCTATTGAATTCGGTAGCAACTTCTCTGTGTGTAGCGCCCTGTCTTGCGTACATGAGCGCAAGTTCTACCCGGTCTTCTGTTGTTAGATTCGAAGCCATTTCTGGGCTGAAATATAAAAAGTATTTGAGTATTTATACTGGAGTACGAACTACTGTACAGTATCACGGATACGCATTTACGAGTTAAAGTTGATATTCATTTTAAGTATTTACCATTTGTTGTAATTTATGTATTAAAATAAATATTTTCCTATGGATCCCGACTTTCGGCCCACCCTGTATATATATACTCGTACACGTTGATACAGCAAAAGGTCAGTCATTTTGACCAGAAACTTTAAATTATCTCTGGGAAAAAAAAAAGATATTTTAGTTAAATTATTCTGGGGTTCAATATCTGAATTTCGATTGAAGAAGTCCGTTCCTCGTGATATTTAGAGATGTTAGACCCCAAGGGGGTAACCTTTGTGCTGAATTCGGTGACGTGATGTCTGGCGACGCTCCTTGGCATGTTTTCTCGTATTGATCGGTCGTAAAGTGATGTAAGAAATTTAGCAATTCACCACCCTAGGTTAAATTGTTTCATTAAATGCCAAGCGAAATATTGAATTAAGAGTTAGTTCAGTTAATATAAAACAACATTTGAAATTTAATCCAGTCTCGTGTTGGATTACGACTATCAATTTTCTTTCTAAAATGATTAAATAGGAAATCGCTCGTCATTCATGGTTGATTGATCTCTCTCGTGTGAGGTTATTCCAGGTGCATCCATCCATCAGCTGTAGCGTCGGCGTCGGGTTAGCCAAATTGAATTGTATCCAATTGGATATTTATGGATGATGCCTCTCGAGACATCATTTCTGAAGAAGTAGAGACTAAGTTCTCTTATAGAAAATTTTCATTCTCAAAATTCGGTAGTTTCACCAAAAACCAAATAGTATATATACGACGTCCAGTCAGTAAATTCGCGGAATTATCATTACTCTTTTTAATTAAACAATTCCGCGGAGTGACTGACTGCGCCTTATGTACAATGTTTATATTGGATTTTGGGACAATTTGAATTTCTCCAAACTTTTATTTGTTTTCCAGTTTTCGCGCGTTATTCAGTGAATTCTAGCAAGTTTTGGCGAATTTAGACTCGTTATGCAAACTGTGCCAAACTTGTTTAATGGAAATTGAAGGACAATCGTAAAAAGATCAAAGAACATCGGAAAAATGTATGACATTTTTAATGACAAATCTAAATTCACTGAAGTTATTTGTATTTGTAATTAACATTGGACGTTCAATAATTTAATAATTTACAACGTCATCATCGTAAATAGTTATGAGTATTGCCTAATCCATAATCTCCCTCAGTCGTCATTAACTACAGCTCATAATCATTCTGTCTATATTGACTATTTGTCTATAGTACCGTAATCAACCGTTTGAGTTCTTTTGGTCTATATATATATATATATATATATATATATATATATATATATATATATATATATATATATATGATGCAAACCCACAAGGAAAAAGAGAAATGATTGCAAGGCCTTTCGTGTATTCAGAAGTACACCTTGTCAGGGAATGAAGGTGGAGGCACGATAACCAAAAATATATAGAACGGGACAGAAAAACAAAAAGGTTGAGGTGACGGATCTTCAGGTGATCCAAATATTTTAACAATATCACCTATAAATTTGTATCGCAGTTGTCCTCATGAACGTACAGTATAATCGTGCGTGCGACTTTTGCCTTATACTGTAATCGCCTTTGCTTTATCCTCTCCTACTAGTTATATTGTTTTCATTCTAGTACCTAATGTCTCTCCTTTATGATACAATTACGTACATAGACGCTGTCGATTTCGTGATATTCGATAAACCGCACTGCGTCTGTCATTTGAAAGGTCGCTTTCATGTTGCTCTTTTCATGTTATCAATAGATTAGTCATCTCTGGAAATTCTAAGATTTTAAACCTTAAATTAGAGAATGCATAATTTGGGTTTTTAAGGTTTTTTTATATACTCTATATATTTCAATTAAAGAAAAAGTACAAACTTGGTACTTTTGCCGATTTGGCTTTGCGTTTATAAACCACGTATAACCCACTACACGCTTTAATATACGGTATATAGTTTGTGTTGACTAAAACTTTAGACTGCTAATCAAATTTTAAGGTACATTTATTTTATTGGTTCTTTACGTAAATTGTGGTGAAACGATTCGTATGAAGCTCAGTTTGATCTTAGTGTTTTCATTTTTATTTATTCAAATAACCGTTTAAAACCGTTTCTTACAAATTGTGTCGAAGGCAGTTGTTTATGGTTTGGCACTCCGTAACTTCCCGCGAAAGTGGGGAATGGATCATGCGGCTTATTCACCTTCCCCTACCAAGTAGCACCAGTATGAATAATGATGAAAAACTTCGTTTCAGTTATGCATGTACCCTGTCACAATTGAAAAGAAATACAAAAACATCTTTCCTACAGCACACACACACACACACACACACACAGTTTATGGTAAAGAAAAGAGGACCAGCAGGTAAGAGATAAGTGCTAGTCATTTCCGTGTATTCTTTTGTTATTTTTAAATTGAAACTCGGTCGTAATAGGCTTGTAGCGGCTTCAGCCTTCATTGAAGTTCAGTTTTGAAAACAAATAAGCCGCATTTAATATTTCTATTATGCGAGAGCGTCGGGCACAGATACTTAATTTATTGAATTCACCTGAATATTAAGAAACACCAAATTGGAATAAGGTTTCTACCTATGTCAGTTTGACACATTAAATGAACAATAAAAATTCAGCTCAAGAATATTGCAGGATTCACATGATTTTCCACTTTTGTAACATTTTCACACACTTCTTGTTCAAACATGTTTGTTCTTTCATTAAAACCTTTGGTTGCCACATTGGCAACAAAATTAATTAATTTAAAAAGTTAAAATTTATAAAGTGTACAAGTGTGTGTGTGTATATATATATATATAAAAAATTCGGACTTTCAGTTGATCTGTCACTTTCACATGAAAAAAATTGCCGACACTTTATTAATTAAGGTATTTAATCTCATTTCAGTTGCCAATGAACACTTTCCTCACACAATTTACTCTAGTTTTTGTAATGAAATATAAAATTTAATTTATATACAGTATGTGAATAAAATTGCTGAGACGGTTGCCAGTTATTTAATTATTTTTTAGTTTCAAGTTATTGATGTTATTTATTATTATAATAATTGTTAATATTATTATTATTATTATTGTTGTTATTATTGCTGACTTGCGGTTGCCAAGTTTTCTCCATACAGGTATATTGTGTACAGGTGACACATACAGTATATATATCTGTGTGTGTGTGTGTGTATATATATATATATATATATATATATATATTATATAATATATATGAGCTTGTTCCTAGGGCACAAGACCCTCAATAAAAAATCGGATTACAAGAAAATCCAGATATCCATATATCATTTTATCAGGTGGGCATATTTATTAAGGAGGAGTTGCCACATTTTCACTGGAGAAGTCTTAATTCGATAATTAAAACCCACTCTAATAGACAGAGTTTATTTCCACAACAGTTTCGATGTATAGAACAAGAAGATAGTTTTAAATTTGTGCGAATGTACTTATAAGCGGGTCCCTTTAATAAAAATGCCCTTTCAGTGTCGGGAGAACGGGATCTAACCTAGGTGCGAATTTCTTAATGATCCCTGGACTGTTTTCCCTCTTGTTTTTGGTTCATTCGTTTTTTCTATATCCACCCGAAGAGGATGCCAGTGGGCATCGAAATTGTTGTGGAAATAAACTCTGTCTATTAGAATGGGTTTTAATTATCATATTTTGACCTTCAAGTAGAAAAAAAAGTGAAGTTTTTTGCAAGTCTTAATTCAGGTAATGACATTTCTTTGTATTCACACTGAATAATCGCTTGAAAGCGACTTCCCCTCACATGATGAAAATGCTCCATGTTCGGTAATATTCTGTCATTCAGAAGAAGTGTCATTCCGACAGTAGTTCTGATACTATTATGTTCAATCTCGGGGAAACCTGTGATAAGGATAAGGAATTAAAAATAATTAATAATTTATGAATTAAAAAGCCTCGGCTAAATGATTATTCAGTATCTATTCAATTAAATATCTTTGCCTGAATTAAAGTATCTACCTGGGTTATCTGGTGTCTGTGTGTATATTATGTTGTTGCTACCGCCGAGGCTTTAGAATAACGTAATTAGGTCAGACTTTGTGATGACACTTCGGAATTAATGGCGCAACAAGAATAATGAATTTTAAATAATAGGAGAACGCGACTTCTTTTATTAATTTTGTATAAAATTACCGCGATATTATTTGACGAGGTTTACCACCACTGCCATGGTGTTTCCTGAATAAAGCTTTTCCTCTTTCAAATAAATACTCGTTCCTATGCGGTAGGCGAGCCCTGGGCCAAGGAGACGGTAATATCCACTGTAGGTAAATGCCAGTTTGGCCTCTGGCTGCCCGCCATCTTTCTCATGTGACTACTCGCAAAACGTACGATCGAACGCACGCATCTTTCGCCACGCCCCCAGCAGGCGTATATCTTTGTCGCCAAAAGGTATTTTTGAATGGTGCAGTTTTATGGAAGATAATTTATTACTCTCTTTATTTATAAATAGATCACACAGCCCAAAGCCTTATTTTAATTTTGCATCGGAAAATTTGCTTTTTCTTTTGTTATTGCTTACATTCCCTAACTCGTATATACCTCGCGGATGTTCCACGCGTCGCTCTCTTCACACGAAGGTCAGTCTGGTCGCCCTTCTTCTAGACCTGACTTAATGCAGGATAGAATTGCTGTACTGAGCTCTCCACCTCGCTTAGCCAGGTACATCCGGCCCATCCGGGACCGTCCTGAGCCAGGCGTCTAGTCTTCTTTTGAAGACGTCAACTTCGATATCGGTAGGGTTTCCGATATCTTCGGGTAGCTAGTTAAATAGTCTTGGCCCTCTGACGACAAAGCTATTTTCTTCCAGAGTCGAGGATGTCCCTTGTTTGGGAACACGACACATTCTACTTCCCTTTTTCCAGTATTGTTTGGGCGGTTATGCGGTTCAGTTTAAAGTTAAAAGTACAATACTAGTTTTTCTATTATTTTTTCACGTGTATATTATGGTGTACCTCTCTTCTTCTTCTTCTTTCCAGCGAATATAGATTTAATGTAGTCTTTCCCAGTAAATGAATTTTTTTTGCAGTCGTTGATTGTGCCTTTGAAATTTCTTTGGATTTCTTCGTTCATTGGTTCCTTTTTATAGGGGCGTCAAGATAGCAATATTCCAGTTTTGGTATGATCGCTGTTTTCAGCGAGGGAATCATTATTACTTCCTCGTCTCTTCTTTTAAATGTTTTCAGTATCTGTCCAGTAATTGTCTTCTTTAGCCGTACCTGGTTTTGCGTATCAAATTTCGTATTGTCGGTCATTATAATTATTAAATCCTTTGCTTTTGCGTATCTTTGGATTTTGTGCCTATTCAGGGCATAATATTCCGTTTGTTTTAGCTTCTCATTTTTTCCATATCTTGAGAGGTGAAAGTTTTCGGTGTTAAGTTTCGTGTTGTTTCGTGTATATATATTCTCTTTGTCGTGCCACGAAACTTATTCCGGCATTGCGCAATAAGCCTTATGAAGATAGGATTAAAGTGTTAGACTTGTATTCACTCGAAACTAGGAGATTAAGGGGGGAGCTTATTGAAGTTTTCAAAATCGTTAATAACATCGATAACGTAAATTTTGACAAATTGTTCACTTTCGATAATAGTAATACTCGCAATAACGGATTCAAGTTGCGTGGCAGACGTTTCATTACTAATATCGCTAAAAACTTCTTTACGTTTAAAGTAATTGATAAATGGAATAATCTTCCCGCGGTCGTCGTTCATTCTACCAGCGTTAATGTGTTTAAGAACCGTCTTGACAGACATTTAAATATTACGTTGTTTAAAATTAAAAAAGAAAGTTAACAACAGGAGCTCTGGTGGTGGTGCTCGAGGATGATCTGTTGACGATGAATGCCAGCTTGTGACATGCCAGCGTGATGCCAGCAATAAAAAAAAAAAAAAAAAAAAAAAAAAATTAGACTAACACGAATGTAGATGTAGCTCATAGCGTAAACTAACCACTTTTTGTTAACTTTACCTACTTTTTTTTTTTTTTCTTATCCTCCTTACTTTGCATGTCTCTAACTCTTTTCTTGCATGTTTGTAGTTTGCATGGTATGACAGTGAGTTAAGACTGTGTTGCATGGTTTGTAAGCGTTCTTATTTTACTTCTTTTCATCTTTCCCCCTCTCCTATATTCTCCGACTATTTTTCTGACTTGTCGGCAGTGGCCGGCGGATGATGATGGTGAGACTTTTTCCCTCTTTTTCTGAATGAATGTTAACCCACGAATGATAGGTGTTGCTCCTTACTTAACCCCTTATTCTCCTCTCTTCTCTTAACCCCCTACTCTCCTTTCTCTCGGGCTAGCCTTAGAGTGGATCTTAGGGTCTTTGTTAGCCTTAGCTTCTGTAGATCTGTAGATCATCATCATTATCATTATTATTTCGAATTTTTCTGCAAATTTTTGTAACGTAAGCAAAGGATGTTATGTTGAAGCTGGTTACTTTGTTGTTTATATCTGTTTGCATAATAATAATGAATAGGAATGAAACCAATACTCTTCCTCGTGGTACTGAGCTACATACTCCCGATTCTGTTAATGATATTCATCGCATTTTAACGACTCGCTGACGTTCTTTGAAGGAGTTATAGATCCATTTTCCCGCTTTGCACCTTATTCCCATACGTTTTTATGCGCTCTTTTACCATGATCACACTCGCCGAACGCTCTAGCAAAATCCATTTATATATATATTGCATCATAGTTACCAATGTTTTTAAGCGTATTAATTATAATGTTATAATGCTCTATTAGCCGTGATAGGCCCGATCTTCCCCCCGATTGGAAACGGTGCTGGTTCTCAATGTCCCTCCCCACGTCTCATTAACTATTCTTTCAAATATTTTGGTGAGACGAGATATTGATGACGCTGCTGGTCCGTAGTTCTTTGCTCGAGATACGTCTCCTCCTTTATACGTAAAGACAATGTTCGCCCTCTTAAGGATGGCCGGTATTTCTCCCGCGTCCAAAGATCTTCTTCGTATCCATTATAGGAATGTATCTATTTCATTCTTAGTTTTTAATCATCGAAGCGTCCTATGTGTCGGGACCCGCAGCTGGATGCGAGTTCACTCGCCCTATGAAAAAAAACACGTTTTCAGTTCGATGGCAGGCACTCGAGTTTGGTTAGGTTGTTAATTCATAGAATTAAAATTAGGTACCTCGTTTACGCGTGTGTGTATTGATTAATTTTTGTGAGGTAACGCTTTTGATACTTTGGAACATTAAAAAATTATACAAAATATACTAGCAAAGTTTTTATTGTCGGGAAAAAGATACGTTGATCCTAATTAGGTTTGGTTAGGGTAAAGTAGCGAGTACCCCACTATTCAGTGACCTAACAGATACCACACTTCGATCCCTCAGGTGCAACCGAAATGCTTATCACGTATTTTATTCGATGGCACTAAGGTTAATTTTATAAATGTATAGATTAAAAAATGTCGTTATCTCGCTTATGCGGAGATGCGCACGTGTGTGTGTGTGTGTGAGAGAAACAAAATCTACGCTCTTTACTCCCATTATTTCAGTAAAGATATTTAATAAAAATGTGAATATGGTACAAGTTTAGACACACTACGGACGAAAATTATTTTAAACGATGACATTTGTGTGATAATTTCGTTGGAATAAAACGTTGCCACTTAATCTTAAATCGAATGAACTCGAAACATGGAGTTAAAACGTTTTGTAAGTCAGTTTGGACACAATTCACTAGATTCCTTTCCAAGAAGAAATCAAAAAGTAAATTAGTGGAAGAAAGAAACGAAGTTATTCATGCCTAAAGGTAGAAAATACCTTCATTCTTCAATCCATTCATAAGCTCCACACGAAACTAGTTGATTTTGTATATACGGGGTGAATAAAAAGTTCCGCCCGATTTTGGGTGAATTGTGGAAACCCAAAAGCGGGCGGAACTTTTTATTCACCCTGTATATATTCTACAACTCGGAATTACCCCCTGAGAAACTTTTATGTTACACGCAGACCGTGCGTGGAGTAAGGAACTCTTCTGGGAAAATGAAACCCACTATAATCTGAATAAGTAATCATAAATGACAAACACTATAATTTTTCTTTTTTATGATGGAAGCCAAACGTGGGCAAAGAGTCACTAGCAAAGAGGCCCCAAAATATAGACAACTCCATTCAGAACCTCAATATAAGCGAAAAACTAGTTGCATTTACGTCGAATTGAATACATCAAAGAAAAAGGGGTAACTATTGTACAGGGTGTTTCGGGTTGACCCTAGAAATACCAAAATACCAAATACAAACTACAAATTCCGTCAATTTCCATATTTCTAGGGTTGACCCGAAACACCCTGTATTTCTAGCCAAAAAACCAAAGCTGAAACCTCAACCAGAAAATTTTGGTCATTTACCATTACTTATTCGGACTATAATTTTCCCAGAAGAGTTTCTTGTTCCACGCACAGTCTGTGTATCGCGCGTGTCTAAAATATTCGTGGATGGATTTGTGCGAGAATTATATGGACGAGGGCGACTACATAATTATATAGCTTTATCGCAGCGAGGAAGAAAAAGGGTTATTCATTGTTGTTGGAGAGCGGAAAGAAGACCGTCTTGAAGGGGTTAAATTAAGGAGGTTGAATCAATTATTACCCGCAACACAGTTCGGAAAATAGACCGTCATGAATAATGCAAAAAAATAAATAAATAAATAATCCTCTCATGAATTCTCGTTGTGTTATTAGACTATTATTATTATTAATATTATTATTATTATTATTTTGTTTTTGTTTTTTATCCTTTATTTTCTCGCTAACGGGTCTGCAGTTTTACGTTTACGGACGAAATTGATTCGACCCAGTCATCATTCACCTTTCGTTTCGTCTTCTCCCCCCCCGAGTTCGTGTAAATTTCCTCCGTTCTTCCATTTTCGCCAGATGGAATGGATCTCCGTGAATACCTCGACAGAGAACGACTTCCCACACCGAAATCGATTCTGTAAACAAATAATTAGTTTAAAAAAAATTTACGCAAACATCTTACGCTCGAATTGCAGAGTAACAAATAAACAAACATCACAGAGCCCACGAAAACTGTGTGTGTGTGTGTGTGTGTGTGAGAGAGAGAGAGAGAGAGAGAGAG
>JAJOZX010006169.1:0-2500 GCA_023014485.1 Bathynomus jamesi
GCAAAAAATCGAAATGGGATTAAATAATTTAAATTTTCGGTTTACTGAGGTGTAATTTTCTTTTTTTTTTTCTTATCAAGGCTAGATGGATTTTCCCTTGTTTGACCTAGGGGCGAAACGCGCGCGCGCCACACACACACACACACACACACACACACACACACACACACATATATATATATATATATTATTCACTCCTCAACTATTAACCTCAAATGTAGTGTCCAAAAAAGTCTTAAAAATTCAGTGTATTTGAAAGAAAGTTAATCCCATTCATTTGCAGTTTTTATTATTTTGAGGTCTCCTTACATTTTATTTCCTTTATATCATTCCAGTAATCTCTCTCTCTCTCTCTCTCTCTAATATATATATATATATAATTATATATGTGTGTGTGTGTGTATACAAGGCAGGGTATATACTGCAGAGCTCTGCAATAGAATAAGAGGAGCTAATAACTAATGATGAAGAAGAGCAAAGGCGTGGCGGATTTTCAGCTCTAAGTTATTGTTGTTGCTTTTTTTTTACACGTTTTTATTTTTTTTATCTTATTTACTTCTTTTTTCTTGTTTTTTTAAATTTTCTTTAAAGAGGAATGAAAGAGAAGAACAGGACTCAATCTGATAACCTGGAAAAAATTTAAATGAAGACTTGGGATAAACGCAGTTCAGAAACATTCTAATTTGTTATATATATATATATATATATATATATATATATATAATATATTATATATAATATATATATATATATTATGGGATGAATTTCACAATTAAACACGTGAAGTAAATAAGTGATACAAACCCACAAGGAAAAAAGAAAAATTGGATTTGTGGATTTGTATTATATATATATATATATATATATATATATATATATATATATATTATATATATATATATATATATAATATATATATACAGGGGGTGTAGCCAGAATTTCTTTTCGGGAGGAGATAATATATATATATGCTGGCGAAGTTCGGATGAAATTAAAGTCCAACACACATAACTGAAATAAGACCAAATTACCGTTTAATGCCCGGTTGGGTGCTGTTAAAGTAAATTAGATTAGGTTAGGTTAGGTTAGGACAAAGTCGGTTAGGTGGGAACAAAGTCGACCTGAAATTAAATGGCTGACACGAAATGAAATCGAATTCGGCCTTATTAAAATTCGCCTAATACATGGAAGTATATATATATATATATATATATATATATATAATATATATATATACTTTAGGTGAGTTTGAACGACGGTTCAGGATCGACCTGCGGTCGACCCCTCTGCAGCATCCCGCCTCATTTGCGGGGTTTGGTGAAGGAGGGAATTGCTGTCTGATCTCCTCCAGCCCTCGTAGCCAGCCACGCATGGCTGGTCAGGGACTTTGCACAGGAATCTGTCCAGCTGGTTCTTAAAGTTATTCAGGTTGGTGTGCTGGAGAGTCCTCACTTCTTTTGGTAGGACATTGAAAAATTTTGGCCTCATATTCTGAGGGTATTTTCCATCCTCGTTTTCATGGCCCTTTGTCCTACCGCAGCTGGGATCGTACAAAATCTGCCTCTTCTCTCATTCCAGTTTGTTTCTATTTCATCTCTAAGGTTAAGAACAGAGCCCTCAAGTATTTTCCATATGTATATTATTGTGTACCGCTCGCGCCTTCTTTCGAGAGAATAGAGTTCCAGGGATTGTAGTCGAGACCAGTAGTCTTCACCTTCCGTTTCCTCTATCTTAAACGTAAAAGTCCTTTGTATAGCTTCAATGTTGCAATGTCTCGTTTTCTGTATGGGCTTGTGAGCACTGAGCAATACTCACTTATTGGTAGGACTAGAGTCTAGACTCTTCCATAATTTGAGCATGATGTTTGCTTTTCTGGTGCGGAAGCTCCTCCAGATGATTCCCATTATTTTTCTAGCTGTTGTAATTTTGATGTTATAGTGCTCTCTGAATTTTGCATCCGACGACATTATTACTCCAAGTGTTATCTGTTTGGCTTGCATAGTTTTGTACCCTTTTTTCTGTAGTTCCTTATTATTACCATATCTTAGAAGTTGGAATTTTTCTTCGTTGAACTTCATGTTGTTGTCTTCTGCCCACTGGAATAATGTTTCAATGTCGTTTTGTAATTTCCTTATGTCACCTTCGTTCATTATTTCCTTACATATCTTTGTCATCTACGAAGCATGCTACAATACTGCCCTTAATATCTGCATCAATATCTACAATCATTATTATGAACAGCAAGGGAGCTAATACTGTCCCTTGTGGGACAGCTTACGACTTCCGAGACTTCCGATTTAACTCCGTTTACCACATTCTTTGTGTTCTTTGCGTCAAGAAATTAAATATCCAGCTTCCTAGCTTTCCAGTAATTCCTCTATTCTTAAGCTTGTGTGCTATGATTCCATGGTCACATTTATCGAAGGCTTTAGCAAAGTCCGTATACATTACATCTATATTTTGTCCTCGACACAATGTTTCTAATATTTACTCCTGGTGG
>JAJOZX010006169.1:7500-130000 GCA_023014485.1 Bathynomus jamesi
CGATTGAGGATTGCGTAATCTTTGCTAACATTCAAGAAAGAAAATATTAATTTCAATGTCTTGTCCGCGCCCAGTTGAAATTCTTCCTGGCATTTCATATCCACCTTGCCCATCAACGCTAGCTGGAATGCAAAGGCTTCATTCTGCCATTACAGCTCTACCAAGACAAACAACAATGGCGTCTTTGCGTCCTCTTCCAGACCTCCTCCCTTCCCCGAAATCTGGAGCTACTTGTCCCGAGTTCCATTCCAGTGAAGGATATGCGGAAGAAATGAATTTAAAAGATTCTCGCCCCAACACACACATGCCTTTTGATCTTTCAAAAGGATCTCGAGAACCCTCAATGTCTCCCGCTTCTCAACCTCAAAGTTCTTTGGATTTGGATCAACCTTTAGATTTGAGGATAGACTTTAAGAAAAGGAGGGAAAATTTAAACGAAAGAACTGATATTGTTGAGTCCAAACAACGCGAAACTCCAGACAGTGCGAAGGAAGAGACTAATATATCACGAAGTAAACAGACTCCGAGTCCACAACGCTATCAAACTCCGTCATCATCAAGAGACAGCGAATCTCCAACATCGTCTGATAAAAATATTAATAGTTGTTTGGATGCATATCGATCACCGTTCTTATTCCCTCCAGCTTCGCCGTCCGCGTCTCTCGCTCTTATTTACCCGAGACCTCTTCCACCTACTCAGTTACCCTTCCATAATTTAACAAAAGCCAACCATTTCATGCAACTCGACCAAAGATCTTCACCAGGAATGTTTCCTCCAACTACCCAAACGTCTCCTTACCCTTCATTGTTACCACTTACGGCTGCAGTACGGTCGTATCCCTATCCGGTGCTGAGGCCGTATCAAAATGTAGCAAATTCTCATAGTCATTCGGCACTTTATGATGCGATTACTGAAAGAAGGCAGGCTACAGAACGGGCAGCAATTTCTGTACCGCTAGCTAACCTTTCTAATCCTTCAAGGATTCGAGAAAGATATGCTTGCAAATTCTGTGGAAAGGTTTTCCCCAGATCCGCAAATCTGACGAGACATTTACGAACTCATACTGGCGAGCAACCTTATAAATGCAAATTCTGTGAACGCTCCTTCAGTATATCTTCTAATCTTCAAAGACACGTTCGAAATATCCACAATAAAGAAAAACCTTATAAATGTCCTCAGTGCGAGAGAGCGTTTGGACAACAAACAAATCTAGACAGACATCTAAAGAAGCACGAAAACGAATGTCCGACTATTCTGGATGGCATTCCCAGACACTTAGAATTTCCTTTACGCGCCGCAGAAAGACTCTTATCGAAGCCTCTTCCCTCCCTTACGCCACTCCTTGGAAAAGCTTCCATATTTTCACCTGGAAATTCATCGACAATGGCGAGTCTTCCACACCCTTTCCCTTCTCTTCTTCATACGTCGTCTTCTATGTCCTCCGTTGACTTTTCTACTTCTTCTTCCACTTCGTCAGTTCATTCTGGCGCCTCGAAAACGTCCATTACCTCACACGATAAGACTTCTACCTCTATATCGCTACCTCCATCTCCTTCACGACCTCTCTCGATGAAAGTGAACTCACCGGAGGAGGCATCAAAGAAAGATGATGAAGAAGATGAACATATAGACGTAGAAGAAGAAGATGATGATAAAGATGTAGTGAAAGAAAACGCCGGCGAAAAGGTTAAAGAGACTGAAAAAGACGATAAAGACAGCTGTCCTCGTCCGAAGACTAACGAAGGAAGAGACAAAGTACAAAAAGAAGAGAGTAATGAAACAGACGGGGAAAACTTGGAAGAAGAAGATGATGATGATGATGATGATGATGAAATTGACATGGAGTCTACGGATGAACCCCTCCCTCAGGGGCTGTCCTGCGAAGTAACAATAACTTCTGCAGTTATACCAGAGGAAACTATACAAGAAAGTCAAGAAAATACATCCATCAAAGTCTGAAAATATAAAATTTATTGTACAGTACTTATATATATATATATATATATATATATATATATATATATATATATATGAATTTAAAAGAAATAATATATCGTAAATTTTATATTTTTATATAGTAACTTAGACTGAGCATTGAATTAATGACTAACTAACTAAAGTTTAGGGGCAGATGTTCTTTCCTAGAAACGATAGTACAATATGCAACAATAGATTTATAATGTAGACATAATAAATGCCTTTGGAAAAAAATCAAATTTATATATATATATATATTATATATATATATAATATATATATATATATATATATATATATATATATATATATATATATATTCTTAAAAAAATGTCAGTGCTTTTGAAGTAATTTAGTCATTGTATTTATAACTAAAATATTACATATTAAAATATATTATTGTTATACATTTGGTAAAAGACATGTACTTCATACATATATATATATATATATATATATCTATATATATATAATAGATTTGCATATAATAAGTAATTAAAGTTACCTAGATTTATAGTACAAGATATATATATGTGTTACTTACGAATAATTATAACCGAATCACTATTTTTATAACGAATATATTCCTTTACCCAATGTTCTTCTCAATAAATGCTTTATTTAATTTGAACAAAAAAAATTTTTTTGAGGGGGGGTGGGGGGAAGGCGGATTTTAGACTAACGAAGTACCGCGTTCAGAATTATTATGAAGATCAGTTTTTGTTAAAATTAACATGAATAAATGATGTTACTTCAAATTAAATTTGGTTTACATTAAATACATATAAAATAATAATAATAATTTTTATTCAGAATTGAGCTTCACTTCACGTGCTAAATTTGAAAACTAGCAATTCCAAATAAAAATCTTATATATATATATATATATATATATATATATATATATATATATACAGGGTGGTTCAAATGTCCTGCCTCATGGGGAGTATTTGAATGCCACAACAAATAAGGCGGGATTTCTGAACCACCCTGTGTATGGGCCTGATAATTTTGAAGACAGTTCTTTGTTAATTTAAAATTCAAACAAATTTTGTTTGTTTGAATTAAATAAAGAGATTTTTTTTTTTTTTGTAAGTGTAAAAATGAGGATAAAGATTGTAATGAACCGAAAGCTATTGCCAAATTCACTCCTAAGTAATATTTTATATACAATAGATTAGGTCTTTTGTAAGTAAGTTTCTGTGTAACATAGTATATCATAAAAGACTTATATATATATATATAATATATATATATATATATACAGGGTGTCCCGTAAGTCTGGACCATAGGGAAAAATAATAAAATTACAAATAGTCCAAAAATTTATTACATAATCTGTTCAAAGTGTCCGCCGTTGTGTCGCACACATAGTTGAAGACGTAATCTCCACTGCGACAGCACTTTCTGAATCACAGTCGCAGAAATTTCTTGACACGCCCTCCACAATGCGTGCTTTAAGGTGGAAAATGTTCTGAAGTTTGACCTCGTACACTTTGGCTTTCAAGTGGCCCCACAAATAAAACTCCAGCGGAGTAAGATCATAATAAAAAAATAATAAAAATAATAATAAAAATATAAAAAAATATATTATAAATAAATTTTTAGACTATTTTGTAATTTTATTATTTTTCCCTATGGGTCCAGACTTACGGGACACCCTGTATATATATATATATATATATATATATATATATATATATATATATATATATATATATATATATATATATTCACGTTTGGTTTTATTTTTATAATTAATTGAATATATTTTTATAAAAAATGTGTATAGTATTGTAATTCCGTGGCTTATAATGGTTTGTTTGTGTGTTTGTGCCTGTAATTTCCCTATTTATTTGTATTATGAGTATTTTCTTTATTTTTTTTCTTTGGCCGTTTTTCCTTTTCTCTCTCTCTCTCTCTCATCTCTCTCTCTCTCTCTCATCTCCGACTCCATTTGAACAAGCTCACCAAATCTCCTGCTGTTCAAAATGAGCAAAAACCAACTATCGAAATAGGAAAACAAGAAGACATTTGCTCGCTTTTTTTTTTTTGCACCTTCTCAAAAGCAAATTTTACTCATATCCTTTAATATTTTTTCATTTTTTACTAACCAAAACGTTTCGATCCCCCCCCACCTAAAAAACCATCTTTCTATTATGTACGTTTTTTTTTTAATTATAGATATTTATTATTACTGTAAATGATGTTGTTCGTTCATTTTGTTCGTTCTCGCCTTTTCGTTCGCCTTCGTGTTATCGCGCGCGTTCTCTCTCCCCCTTCCAATTTGAAAAGCTTTAAATAAAAGTTTTCTTTTTGAAAAAAAAATAAAGGTTTGAAAGACAAACTGTTTTAAATTATTAATTTTTTTTTTTTTTTTACGAGAAACTGTTTCATATATATATATATATATATATATATATATATATATATATTGTTCTGTATTTTACGTTATTGTTGATAAGTTACTCATTAATTATGTTAATTTATAATTATCTTTTATTATATATATATATATATATATATATTATATATATATATTATATATATATATATATATAATATATATATATATAATATATATAATATTATTATATATATATATATATATATATATAATTTCCGGTACCCTTATTCCAACTAATTATGATATATGTATTTCGCTGTTGAAAAAAATTAAAAAAAGAAAAAAAATTGTGCCTTAAAGAGAATTGATTTTAAAGGGAAAAAAATAAATATTTTTAAAAAACAAAAAAACCATTTTAATGTTAAGCTCCCCCTCCCCTCCCCTCCCCCGGCATCAACCCCTCCACCCCTAAAAAAATAAAATAAATGAGCATTATTTAAATATTTTCTCCACAAACTCCATATATATATATATATATATATATATATATATATTCCCGTAGTTCAATAACTTTCTTGCATTATTTTATTTAAATAAAAAAAAATGTAATTAAAAAAGGCGTAAAAGAAATTAGTTCATCAAAGAAAAGTGAAGTTTTGCGCAAGCAAAAATTTACTATCAGTTAGTCTTTCTTCGATATTTTCGTTACAAAAAAAAAAAAAAAAAAAGGTAAACAGTGTTCATTAAGAAACATCGTAAGTGTAAGTTGATTATTAAACAGATAAGATGCTCTAATTTCGGACACCTCCAATATACCAGTATATATATATATATATATATATATATATATATATATATATATATATACACACAGGGAAATCCAAAAATCACTTAACACAACTATTTTTGTATACCAAAAGTATTAAGTGGTTTTGGTTCACCCTGTATATATATATATATATATATATATATATATATATATATATATATATATATATTGTGTAGAGAGAAAAATCAAAATAAATGAAGTATTATATTTTGTATTTTATATTGTTAGAATAATACCATTTTCTTCTTGTTGAAGGAGTAACTTAAGAAAACCATACGACCATTATATGCTGCCGAACTCCGGCAAAGATACCTGAAAATTTAATAGATTCGATATGGAGTTACCCGTCCGTTAGTAGAAATGTAGTTTTTGTATAAGTATTTTTTTTATTTTTAATATATATATATATGTTTAATATTCAAATGCACTTTTTTGTTGAATTGAACACTTCTTCTGTTGAAAAACTGCTGTTTCCATATAGTTAAGCTGTAGTTACTATACTAAAGCTTAAATAAAAGACACTCGTAACTCCATCTCTGTTTTTTTCCTTTTCTTATGAAGCCAAAGAGAGAAAAGTAATCGTCGTGGAACCACAACTGACTTCCAAAATCTCTTTATTTTTGGTCTTAAACATTATTGTACAGTATCGCAGTAGTGATAATAATCAGCGAGGCGGGCCCCAAAACTGGCACATCGTTCAGGCCCAAAAGGTTCATTGCGCTAACTCCTGGATTATTTTTAATAACCAGTACCATCGAGAATCGAATCAACCCCGGATCTTAGGACCTTCACTTCGCTTATAGGGAAACGATGTTATCCTCCGAGCTACTGGCTCTGGCTATGACGAGTTCGTTATAGTAAGGAATATCATCTACTAAAACTATTTTTCTAGAATAGTAAAGAACGTTATAGAGATATTTTCATAAATGTATTAAAGAAAAAGTTAGTTGTGAAACCCGTTTTACACAACTAAAAATGGGACAAAATGGATGTCATCGTGCGAAATTAATTTACGTACAAAAACAGGTTTGGTTTTAAAGTCTAATTCTGCGGAATTGTAGAAACCAAGAGCAAATAGCTGTATACCTTTGCCCTTGGCACCTCTTCTTGCATTAGAAAAGGAAGATGATTAAGGAATTTCTTATATGAGTAAAGATTAACTGAAAAATTATTCCCATATCCACCGAATTTTGAGGACAGAAATGTTATACTAAAAAAAACCCCAAAAAAAACCTCTATTTAGTTTTAAATCAGGAACTTGCTCGTTCAAAATTATCAAACCTAGTTTTGCTAAAATTTAACTAAATAGATGATGTTACATCGAATTAAATTTGGTTTAGATTAAACACGTACAAAATTATATGGATTTAGGCTCGACTTCGTGTTGGAAATAAGAATAAAGAGTAATTTCAAGTAAATATAATGATATACAGTACGTGTTTAATGTAAACCAAATTTATATTTACTTAAATTTTAAGAACAATGGGCCTCATAATTTTGGACACGGTATTTATTTTTGTTAGTATAAAACCTAAACAAATTTTTTGTTTAAATTAAATATGGAGTTTTCTGAATGTGTTTTATTTTGTTTGAAGATGAAAATAGAACTTATCAGAATAGAAAATTATTTGTTTCGGCAGAAATGCGTGTCACGTGTTTTTAAGTTTTTTTATTAAGACATTCTGGTTTCGATGTTAACCATAAGAAAATATTTGTTAACTTCGAATGAATTGTAATTTATTTACATCGTTTAATGCCGGAGCAAAGAAAGAAAAAGACATATAAAGATTTATAATATCTTTTGACCAATACAGAAATCAGTTTCGGAAATAAGTTGATCTAAAAATAAAAATAAAAATTCTAAAAAGCATAAAAAATTACTAATTTGTAATATTTCTTTTCTGTTGATATTTTCAAAAACAAAAAACAGATATTATTGTTTCGTATATTTTTTGAAAGGTCTAAACATTTCTAGAAATGATTCTGGCCGAACTTTTTTCCGGAATTATCTGTTAACTATAACATAAATTCATTGTTTAACCCTTAATCCCTACCCATTATAAAAGTTACCCGGGGTACTTGGGTACACCAGTACCCCTGGTAGGGTTTAAGGGTTAAATACTCCTTAGTTCGGTATAGGGGCAAGTACTTCAAAAATTTCATCTACGTCTCCTGTAATTATATGATTTTTTCATATATATATATATATATATATATATATATATATATATATATATACAGTATATATATATGCTTTGAAATTGCAAATAACTACAATCCAACAGTGTTCCTGCCTGGCACACGAAAAACCAAAGTTACTCTTGTCCTCACCACTCTACAGGAGGGGTGCTAGTTTCTGCAGGAGTCGTGTGCCAGGTAGGAACGTTGTTGGATTGTGGTTACTTGCAATTTCAAAGGATTGCCTAAGTTCCTGCTTTTATTGCGGATTTCTCTTATATATATATATATATGTGTGTGTGTGTGTGTGTGTGTGTGTGGTTACCTTTTGAACTTCATGGCGCATGAAACTCAATCAGGTATTAAGTTTCATAATCATCTCTCTAAAAAAAATAAAAAATAAAAATTCCACTGAATTTTATTTATGTTTTTTTCCGACTTTCTACCTGACCTCGTTTTGTCGTTTTCACATCAAAATCGGGAAATTGCATCGTAGTTTTCTTTCACTAATAATTTCTCACTTTTTTTTTTTCGCCATTTTTGCTTTTATTTTGGTATAAGGATTTCAAATGTTTATATTTGATAGTTGTACGTTGAAAACTTGTTTACAGATAAGACTTTATTCCATGTACAGTTTTGTTACATAAATTAGTTTTACTCCTGCTGGTGAAAAGTGAAAAAAAATGTCGAGGAGAAAAAAATTAGCCATAATTCTCGACAGTATTTTAAGTTCGATAATGATGTTTACACGAATAAATACATAAATTACCTCAATTTATATTTTAAATAAGTTGCTATTCCAATAACATATATATATATATATATATATATATATATATATATATATATATATATATATATATATATTTTAACAGACTTGATAATGGCTAAAAGAAGTCTATAAAGACAAGTATTTTCCTCGTGGACCGCCATTCAGTTTAATGCGGGTTATTGCTTCGCGCTTAATCCCGAATTTTAGGGAGAGATAAAATTTCCTATTACCAAAAATTAATACTCCGAAGGAACGTTTTCCCCAAACGAAGCAACGACGATGATGTCTTTGAGGGACGATTCTATTTTATATTCGAGTTTAATCCGATATAATATGACATTTTAAACTAAGATTGCTTCGTTGTCATAAAAACTGGCGATTTTAAACCAAAACCAAATATATATATATAAAGATGAGCTGAAGTTTTCATAATAAATCTCGTTCTTAAGCTCTTTGACACTACTTGATATTATATATATATATATATATATATATATATATATATATATATATATATATATAAAATATTGCGTATGAACATGCATGATTTTTACATGATGCAAAATCATCCCTCCCACCAGGATTCGAACGCAGCACCTCTTCAGTAGAAGGGGAGGTTGCTGACAACCGCATTACAAGGTGAAAGTTAGCACATCCTGGAGCATATTTTATCATCCGAGAAAATACAAAGCGTTTGTGTCCAGAGGTATTTTTCGTGCAAAACCCCTCTGCAGTCGAGCAAATGGCATCATTTTATTCAAATCTCTGATGTAACTCTGGGGTGTTCCTGCGTGATATCCCACTTGTGGTCACCACTGTTAACCAGAGATTTCAATGAAATGATATTATTTCAAGTGCAGGGGATTAGCACGAAAAACACCTCTTGACGTGAAAGCGTTATGTGTTCTCTCGGGTGATGAAATACGAGTCAGGTTGTACTAAGCTTTAACTTGTAGTGCAATGGTCAGGGCCCTCCCTTTCTACTGAAGAAGTGTTGGGTTCGACTCATGATGGGGTTAATTTTACACACACACACACACACACACACACACACACACACACACTTCGCAAGTTAGCCTGGTGAAGTTGAGGGTTGGTTTTTTGCGCTCTCTACTTCACATAGCCAGGTACGCTCGGCTCATCTGAAATTGTTCTGAGCCAGATGTTTAGTCTTCTTTTCAAGACTACCAAAGCTTCACCATTCGTGTTCTGTAGTTCCTTGGGCAGCTGGTTGAACAGTCTTGGCCATCTGACAACAAAACTATTTTCCTTTAGGGTTGAGGATGTTCCCTGCCTAGCCTCTGGTTTGGGAACACGACACATGCTTTATATATATATATATATAATATATATTATTATATATAATATATATATATATATATATATATATATATATATATATAAGAGAGAGAGAGAGAGAGAGAGAGAGAGAGAGAGAGAGAGAGAGAGAGAGAGAGAATTACATTAACTAAAATTTACAACAGACACATAGTCATTTTTCAAATCCTAACGTTAAATTTTATTGGTCATGTAGTGATGAAATTAAATGAAACCAATTACAGAGGATTAACAAAAAGTAAATAGACACCTTCGGTTTTTCCCATAGTTTGATTTGATAAAAAGTTAATAAATAATGACAGATTTATTGAATCAATGTATTTAGAATCGTGTTACCTTTCCCTTTTGAATTATGTAAAGCTGACACACAATCTGGCATTCCATTGATGAGCTTTGCCATTTGATCTTGAGGACAGTCATCATGGTGTCTATTTACTTTTGTTAACCGTCCGTAAAATTTACTTAAAGTCGGCTTCATATACATATCTTCTATACCCACGTGACATCCCTTGGAGGGAAAAAGCGAAGACACTATGTAAATACGAGTATATTTAAAATCATTGACGAAAGTTTTACTCGATATTTCAGAAAATTTCAGCTTAACTGGAGATGAACCTTTTCTTTACAAATGTCTATCAAGTTAAAGGGTTGTTCATTGTAAACAGAAACTGGGTATAAGCATAAAAACCATGATATGTGGCGATAAATTTTATTTTCAACAAAAAGCAAAATGTTTGGTCACGTGTAAACCGATATATAGGGCATTGGTTTCTGCTCGTATGTAGGAGAATTACGACTTCTGATTGATCGAGGCCCATGGTGTAGTGGTTAGCATATCTGACCGGCAATCGGAAGATCCCGGGTTCGATTCCCGGGTGGTTACCTCATTTTTCATTTGTTCGTTCTCCCTCCTCATCTTGTGCGGAACGTTCTTCTATACAAGCGTCGTTCTTTACATTAATTATACTGTGTTGTTTGCAGTTAAAATGTGTGTGTGTATATGTGTATATATATATATATATATATATATATTATATATATATACGGTATATATATATATATATATACGGTATATATATATATAGACTAATATATAGGCTATATAATGTAATGTAATATATATATATATATCGTATCGTATCGTATCGCGATACATATATTATTCATATATCTAGTATCGTAACGAGATACATTTTTGCCAATGTATCGAGTATCGAGTATGTATCGAGTGTATATATATATATGTATATATATATATATATATATATATATATATATATATATATAGATATATATTATATATATATATATATATATTATATATATACACATGACATATTATGAAACAACTTAATTACTTTCTAATTTTATTGAATTTTACAAAGAGTGACTTCTCAAACAATTCATCAGACATTCTGTTTCTCTTTGAAGAAAGAGATTTCCAGCTATGCGAAAAAGTCTCTCAACCGGAGCGCTTAATGGCAGTGTAATGTTGTATTTATGAACAGTTCTTTTATCAGAGGATACATGTGTAATCGTTGAATGTCTGATGAATTATTCGCTAAATAATTAGATAATTTCTTAACGAGGTTTGTTCTATGATAAAGTATCGCGTTACTGACACTTATTTGTATCGTATCTTTCGATACGATACAAGATACAGAAAATGTATCGCCCTGTATTGCGATACTACCTCACCCTGTGTGTATATATATATATTCCCTGAAACTCTAACCCTTGGAAAGAAGACGCGAGCGGTACACGATAATATACGTATGGAAAATACGTGAGGGTTGTGTCCCTAATCTTAGGAATGAAATAGAGACAAACTGGAATGAAAGAAGAGGTAAATTCTGTATTGTTCCAGCTGCGATGCCCATGAAAACGAGAATGGAAAATACCCTCAGAATACATGGCCTAAAACTTTTTAATTTACTGTCAGTAGATCTGAGGAACCTCCAGCACACCAACCTGAATAATTTCAAGAACCAGCTGGACAGGTTCTTGTACAAAGTTCCTGACTAGCCATGCGTGGCTGGCTACGATGGCAGGAGGAGATCGGAAGCCATTTCTCTCCTCCACCAAATCCCGTAAATAAGGCAGGATGCTGCAGAGGGGTCGAACGCAGGTCGATCTTGAACCGTCGTTCAAAATCGTCATAAGGTATCATGAGGTAAAGTAAGGTGTGTGTATATATATAAATATATATTTTGACAAAAGTCGAAGATTACTTCACTCAGAGACTATTTTATGTCTCGAAAACATTCTCTTCTGTTGCTGCAATTGACCAAACCTTTTAACTTTTTTATTTGCATATTTTCCTTCATTCTGGAACAAATTTATGCTTGATTTTTGAACCTCGATTTTATTCCTTTTAATTTCTGATTTTACATAAATTTATTCATGGAATTAATTATATGTCCTACCTAAAGCAGAGAGAGAGAGAGAGAGAGAGAGAGAGAGAGAGAAGAGAGAATGGGAAAAGTCTATGAGAACCACTGAACAATAGAGATTCTGATTAAATTGTCATAAACGTTTTCAGTTGTCGTTTATTTGCTAGTGAGATCGTGCACCTGTCATTCAAATTAACGCCTGCATAGTTCAGTGAAGTCACTAAGGTCGAGGGTTCGACTCCAGCCACCGATGGTGCTGGCAATAATAATAATAATAATAATAATAATAATACAGGAGCTAGCGCAGTGGTCCACACTCTTCTGGCCTGAGAATGGTGCCAGTTTGTGGCTCTCCTCATTGATTATTGTTATCTACCATTCTGCATCAGTTTAGGCGAGGATTCGTTATACGAACGTCACTAATATCGTTTACGAAAGAACCATGAATAAAAGGATTGCAAAGATTCGGCTGAATTAAATCACGAACGGGGGGGGGGGGATGAGGGGGGGGTGACTCGATTTGGTCATTGTGGTAAAGAAGCTAAAATGGTAAAGAGAAGTCGCCTCAACTACGTCACGTTTTTGACTCGTTACCTTCACGTTTGGGAAGTTTATAAAAAATATTAAATATTTATCGACTTCGGTTCTATATATACATAAAATCTTTTTGAAATATTTCTTTTAAAATACAGATTGCGTTTACTTTACCTTATATGGATAATAGTATATATATATATATATGAGGTTTGTTCAAAAAGTATCCGAATTGATGCGATTATAATAGACAGAATATGGTACTTGCAGGGTTTGGGTTTAATCTTTCTCAAAGTACGCTAATTCTGAAGCTATACACTTTGCTCAACAATCCTGCCACTGTTCAAAACATTTTTCGAAAGCTCTTTGCGGAATGGCCAAAAGCTGCTTCGTCGAATTTCTTTTAATTAATGGTTTCAACATCGTCGATTCGGCGTCTTTTTAGGGTTTGTTTGAGCTTCGGAAACAAAAAAAAGTCGCATGGAGCCAAATCTGGCGAATGTTGGCCAAACATTGCTGGACATGTTGCGAAGAGTGAGATGGCGCGTTATCGTGATGAAGCATCCAGTCTCCAGACTCCCACTTCTACGGCCATTTCCTCACGAACTGCTTCACGTAGACGTCTCAAAACTTCAATGTAAAATTCCATATTCACCGGATTTGGCTCCATGTGATTTTTATTTGTTTCCACAGCTCAAACAAACCTTGAAAAGACCGATTCGATGATGCTGAGACCATTAAAAGAAATTCGACGAAGCAGCTTTTGGCCATTTCGAAAAATGCTTTCGAAAAATGTTTTCAACAGTGGCAGGATCGTTGGGCAAAGTGTGTGGCTTCAGAAGGAGCGTACTTTGAAGGAGATTAAGCGCCAAATCCTGTAAGTACCATATTCTGTCAAAAATCGCACCAGTCCGGATACCTTTTGAACAAACCTGGTGTACATAGACCTTTGGTTAGCTTCCGCCCGAATTGTTCATTCTAACGAAGGTCAAACTTTTCACTCCACCTTAGACCTACAGTTTAACGTGAAATCCGAACCACGCCCCACCAGCAGCCGAGCGTCTTAACCACTAAGCCACCCGGAGTACCCATTTATCTACCAACCACTTTCTTTATTGTGTGGAAGGATGAACAGCTGGGTTTTGCTGCGCGTCGGCTGCCGTCACTGGGTCTCGATACCGGGGCCGATGGATTCGTAGTCAGCGACGCTAACCATTACATCACATACTGTATTTGGCTTGGTAATGTTGCTGCGAGTTGCTTGTACCCTGAAATGGGCTTATGGGCAGAATGATGATGCGCTAGGTGAAAAAATGTTTAACTCTTCATACTTTCACTTAAACTATGAATGCAGCGATGAATAATATATATATATATACATACATATATATATATTATTCATGAAGAGTGAGTATACAAACTTAATAATACAAATGCAGGTGTTTGAAAAGCCCGTTGTACCCAATGAAAAAAAATATGCATTTGAAACTGGTAACCCAACAAAAAAATACATTTATTTATGGAATTATATCATAAATGGCCAAAACACGAATATATAATTCAAATAATAATTTGTCATGGCTGTATTATCAGTGTATACCACCCTTCACACTACGAGGGGAAGAGTTCATTGATTGAAGCTTTATTTATTTAATTCTACGAAGTTTGAAACAAAACGAGACAAAAAGAAATTTAAAAAAAGCAAAACAACTCACGACGTGGTCTTACCTAAACTGAAAATAATTGCAGATTTTATACACCTATCCTCAGTGACCTTGACAGGAAGTACATTATCAGTGTATACAAAGAAGAATGCAGCCCTAATGCGTACATATTAAGTACACACGGTATTTTAGGCTTGTGCAGAGCAGGTTTTGTATTACAGTGGTTTTCCACAGTGGGATTAACTGATTTTGAAATATGTTTGAAAAGGGACCTTTAAAATAAATTCTGGTAAAAAATCATAAAGCTATCTAAAACATTTCCGTCTTCCGTTATATATATATATATATATATATATATATATATATATATATATATATAGAGAGAGAGAGAGAGAGAGAGAGAGAGAGAGAGAAGAGAACGGTATCGAATTTACAGTTAAATGCGTAATATCGAGTATATAGAGTAAAATTTCAAAACTTTACTTCTCAATATCAAATATTACAGTAATAACGCAAAGTAAAATTTATTACATGGATTAACGTACATTATAGAAAAAAACTTATTTTGAGGTTCATAAATTAAGGAAAAAACCGCTGAAGAAATTAAAGAATTTTTTTTGTTTTTTTAGCTCATTTTCCAAAATTACTTTTGCGAATTAATTTGTTGCCTAATTTTCGAAATCAGAAATGATTTTTACTCCATTTAAAAAAAAAATTTAAATTCATTTTAATTATTTTTTTTTTTTCATTATTTTAACTTGTAGATTCACTTAAAATATTTTTCCTCAATCTTTTGTTGCTGTTTTAAAATTTTTACCCGTTTTGCTTTCAAACTTTTTCAGAGATTCCCTTTTATGCCTCTTTTTCATTGTTTTGGTTGGTTTCTTGTTTAATTTCGTTCTCTCTCTCTCTCTCTCTCTCTCTCTCTCTCTCTGAACCTTTTATCTCCGCCTCTCCTCGCCATCTCGTGCCTCTGAAATGAACAAAGAAGGCATTTGGATCAAGGTTTGCAACTGAGATGACCTGCGCCCTTTCTGCTCTCCTCGTGCGCGGAGATGCCTTGAATAGCCACTGAGAATGGCTCCAAATCCGCTCCAAATCCGACCCTGCAGGATTTACGACGCCTCGTTAACAACTTTGACATAAGTTATGGCAAGATTTTAAGTCGGAAATGTGCGGTATATACCTGTAGAACTACTCATGCATTGTGTATATATATATATATTTTTTTTAAACGCATTATTGATGAAGAACATTAACTTTTAATTTTAGAATAACATATCTCTCTATACACCGTTTGCATAACCAGCAAGGTTAGCCTGCATTCCTGTGTTGGTCTGAATAGACAATTATGAGGCGAACAGTTATACAGTTTATATATATATATATATATATATATATATATATATATATATATATATATATATATATATATATATATATATATATATATATATATAATATATATATATATATATAAAAGAAGATATTTAACATAAGGAAGTACGTAATTTATATTAGGGAATACATGCATATCAGCTAAATGCCATTTGATTTTCTACCCAGCGAAGGATACCGTATTAAAAATGCATTTAAAAAAAAAATTACCGTCAGCTGCATAAAAATGTAGATAGGATCTCTGCTTCATTTCTTACATGTCACTCCTTTATGCCACAAAATGGGATTTTGTAATAGTACCAGAAATGACTATTTCTTCTATACTTATTTTTCTAAGGATCATTCTAGAAGACCTCATTACCGAACGCAACCTCTCCTTTGGCAAACTCTCAGTGCCACCCAAGTGCCCCTAATTAAGCACTGCCAAACAGCGACCCGAAACTATTGAATTGTGACCTAACACCTTTATCCGAAATTCACGCTCGAAGGGCGTGGCGTGGTAGTCTCTGCAGCAATGGTGGGCAGGCTTGCCTGGCACTCTCTGGCACTCTTTGGCCACTTGGGCAGGGCTTCTTCCTCGTGAGGTGCTTACGCAACGCAGGTGGAAGGTAGAAGGACAGATGTTACGGCGTGGCGAAGGGTGGTGCCCGGGCTCGCGCCAAGAGACCAAGAAGAGTCAAAGGGCAAGGGTTAACAATCAACTCTATTTATATATCGTGTCGGCGTGTATGTAAACATTATATATATATATATATATATATATATATATATATAAATAATGTGTAGTAGTAGTTAGTATCGCTGACTACGAATCCATCGGCCTCGGGTTCGATTTTTGGTGACGGCAGTCTGCGCGCACCAAATCCAGCTGTTCATTTTTCCATATAATAAAATTGGTTCGTAGATAAATGGGTACCCTAGATAGCCAAATGGTTAGGATGCTGGGCTGCTGATCGGGAGGTCGTGAGATCGAGTCCGGGCAAGGACTTTCTAATTTCTAACCACCCGTGGTGGGTCGTGGTTCAGATTCCACGCTACATTGTAGGTCTGAGGGAGAGCAAGAAGCTCGACCTTCGTCAGAATGAACAATTCGGCCGGAAGCAAAGCCAAGGTTATATATATATATATATATATATATACACACACACGCGTGTGTGTGTGTGGAATATCATGCATGAATCCGCACGTTTTTCACGATGAAAAAACGCCCCCACAAGAGTTCGAACCCACAACCTATTGAATAGAAGGTGAGGGCGCTAGCCACTTCGCTACGACGAAATAAAAGTTAATCGATCATGCATTTAAACAGCCGAGAAAACGGATGAAGCTTTCGCATCCAGAGACATTTTACGCGTTAACCCTCCCGCACTCGAGGTGCATTTAATTCAAACTATCTGGTGCAACGCTAGCGTCCTCACCTTCTATTCAAAAGGTTGTGGGTTCGAACCCGAGCGGAGGCGAATTATATATATATATATATATATACAGTATATAATAAAACAAGTTGACAAATTAAACTATTGTAGGAAGGTTTAGAAGTTGCAAAAACTTTAAAACAGAAAATTTATGAAGTTCGTAAAAGCAACGTAAATATGTCGTAGTTTTAAAAACTTGATAAGGCGTTACAGTGGTTTGACGAGAAATGTTCAACGTTTAAAAATCATCCGATTTTTTTTTACTTTAAATCATTCTTAAAAACATGATATATATATATATGATATATAGATATATATATATATATATATATATATATATATATATATATGATATATATATGATGATATATATATATGATATATATATGATATATATATATATATAATATATATATATATATATATATATATATATATATATATATATGATAGATATTATATATATATATATATATATATATATATATATATGATATATTATATATATATATATATATATATATATATATATATATATATATATATATATATATATTGCGTGTATAATTTTCTTATTGTCAATATATATTTTTTTAAATATAGGTCAACACGTTCCACAAACACTTCCTCACAAGGTCAGTTTGTATCATAAATTTCGGGACTAAAATACGGCAGTTATTTCTTATTATTAATGAGAATGTTTTCTTTATCTGGCTAGAAATGGCTTGAAAATAGGCCTGTATAGAAAAGGTTATGCTTTATATATCTATATACAATGACTGTATGTATATATATTATATATTTCTAATAAATAACATCAGGTTATATAATCTAGAAATGCAGCAACTTTGGCGTAGAATATATATATATATATATATATATATATATATATATATATTCTACGCCAAAGTTGTTGAATTTCTAGATTATATAACCTGATGTTATTTATTAGAAATATATACATACAGTCATTGTGATAAGGATTCGTCCTTGTTAACTGGATTGCTATATGTGTGTGTACACGTGTTATATTATATAATATATATATATATATCTATATATATATATATATATATATATATACTGTGTGTATATATATATGAAGTGTATATACAATTACCAAATACCTCAAAGCGCAGTATAAAACTTCAAAATTATAGGAATTTGTACAAATATTTTATAAGTAATTTTCGTCACAGAATTACATTCAAGCTACATTTGTCCGAATGTAAAAAAATAAAATATACGCTTCTACTCTCTTGACTGTAAAATTACAGTTTTCAGACGATTTACAGTGTTCAATTTTTTTCCCAATGTATTCTTGACTGCGCATCTTATAAATATAAGGAATAAGAAAATTAGTCGGTAGGCAATCATTTAATGATCAGCGTTTTTGACATTTTTGAATATCATCTTCAGATAAAATAAAAAAATATGTATTTATAAAGCCAAATATGAAGTTAAGTTTTAATTATTTTAAATATTGAAGGATCATAAACAATACGAAATGTTGACAGCTCCCATTATTAAATGTTTGCCCTACGGACTAGTTTCGTTCCTTATTCGACTGAAGTTTTTTATCGCAAAAGTCAATCACTTTCATTGTATATATATATTTTTTTATATATACGGAGAGGGGGGGGCCAAGGGCGATGCCCGCAAAAATGCCCCTCTTCCTCATAGAGGAAGAAGGGAGACAAATCAAGGTGCGAGGCTTTCGAGATGTCTGGACATTCTGCGTTTGAAAAATTGGAGGTCAAAGACAGGGGGAAAGATGGATTGAGGAAGATTGTTCCAGAGATGGACCGGTTGAGTAAATGAAAGATTGAAAATACCGATTAATCCTCGCGTTAGAGAGATGGAAAAAAAAGGAATGAAAATGTATGTCTAAAGTCTGGTATTGCGTGCCCTTCTTAAAGGAGGAGACACGCAGTTCGAAAGTTCAGAAGAGCAGTGTCCGTTATAATTGCGATAGTAAAGAGAGTTTGGTAACATTGCGGCGAAGAAAGCAGATTGAAGACAGTCAGTAAGAGGCAGATAATTGATGAGACGAAAGCTTTTCATTCCACCCGGTCAAGTATAGCTGTGAGGGTTGAGCCACCACACGCATGAGAAGTGTACTTCATACAGGGGCGAACAACACCCCTGTACAGAGAAAGCAACTAAGTGGAGGTGAACAAACTGCGGAAGCGTACAGCACCAGTGGTGGCCAAAAGTAATCGATTACAAATTAAAGTTACTGATGTCTGAAAAGTAACTAAAAGTATAAAGTAGAAATTACTTCTCTGGGTTAATTACATTATAATTAATCCAGAGAAGTAATTTCTACGTTATAATTTTAGTTACTTTTCAGACATCAGTAATTTTTATTTGTAATCGATTACTTTTTGCCCACCACTGTACAGCACACCTAACCTCTAGGAGCTTACAAAGGAGCCATAACTGAGTAAACAGTTATGGCAGTAAGTAATGAAACCCCATTTACGTTATTAACCCTCTATCCTCTGCCTTCCTAAAGATCACGAGGAAAGGAAACATAAAGCATGTTAAGAGAAGAGGAGGGATTGAGTTGTGTATTGTTAAAGATAAGAGAATAGTCGTGTGGAGTGGAAGATTGTGAAGAGTAGGCAGATGAAGAAACTGAGTTTTTGAAGCATTGAAAGCAACGAGGTTTTCTCTGCCCCAATCAGAGATAGTAGAAAGACGAGAGGTCAGGTGCACCATAGCACGTCCTACGCGAAGCATGGAGTGACTGTTGAAAGGGGCGTTTTGTGAAGGGTGGAGAAGAGAAGTTGGGAATCATTGGCATAAGAGTGGATAGGACAGGAAGTGCGACTTTATATAAGATCATTGATAAATAAAAGGAAAAGAGCGGGTGACAGGACAAAGCTTTAGGGGAAGAATAATGGCCATCTACAGTACAACCACAGCTATAGATCGGCCAGAAAGGAAATCAGAGATGAAGGTACAGATAGAAGGATAAAAACCAATGGAGGGTAGTTTGGAAACTAAGGATTTGTGCCAGACTCTATCGGAAGTTTTTGATATGTCTAGCTCAATAGCAAAGGTTTCTTTGAAATCTCGAAAGGAGGATAACCAAAAGTCAGATAGATATGTAAGAAGATCGCTAGTGGAGTCCTTTGTTACTCCCATACTGACGATCTGAAATAAGATTCTTATTAAGGATAGATTCAAAAACTTTAGAAAGACAAGAAATCAAAGCAGTTAGACGATAGTTGGAGGGTTGAGTGCGGTCACCCTTCTTTGGGACAGGTTGAATAAAAGCGAACTTCCAGCAGGAAGGAAAAGTACCAAATGAAAGACATAAACGAAAGAGTTTACGTAAGCAGGGTGTCAGCATAGAAGCACAGTTCTTGAGAACAACAGGAGGGACACCATCAGGACCATATGCATTCCCAGAGTTGAGTTCAGTTAGGGCAGAAAAAAACATCTTTGGAGGAGATTCTAATTTCAGACATAATTGAGTCGGAGGGAGGAGATGGAAGAACAGCACCAGAATCATCCAGGGCTGAGATGGAGGCGAAAATCTGAGAGAAGGGTTCGGCTTTATCAGGAGAAGAGACGGCAACTGAGCCGTCGGAATGGAAAAGAGGAGGGAAAGAAGAAGTTAAGTTGTTGGAGAGGTTCTTGGCTAGGTGCCAGAAAGAGCGAGAAGAATTAGAATTTGATAGCTCTTCACATTTTCGCCGGGATAAAGTAATTTTTAGCGATTCGAAGAACAGACTTCGCACATTTCCGGACAGAAATATAAGCTAAGTGAGAGTCAGGAATTGGATGGCGACTGTACCTTCTGAAATCCTCCTCTCTGTTGCGGATATCATTAGAGGAAACAAAGTTAAACCAAGGTTTTTTGCATCAGTATTAGGAATAGAATATGGAATGTACGCTTCCATGCCCGAGAGAATCACCTCCGTGATGCGCTCAGCGCACCCGGAGAGGCCTCAGCCACGGAAACAGTAATCATTCCATGGGAAGTCAAAGAAGTAGTGTCTAAGGGCCTTCCAATCATCATTGTCAAAGTGTATATATATATATATATATATATATATATATATATATATATATATAT
The DNA here is from genome assembly GCA_023014485.1 of Bathynomus jamesi. Classification (NCBI taxonomy): domain Eukaryota; kingdom Metazoa; phylum Arthropoda; class Malacostraca; order Isopoda; family Cirolanidae; genus Bathynomus; species Bathynomus jamesi. The sequence goes on from JAJOZX010006169.1 coordinate 28,437, forward strand.
ATATATAAAATGCTCAAATATTTGACAAACGTTCTGTAACATATACAGGGTGTCTCAAAAGTCACTATCTATTTTGAAAAATAATGGGAATTACGAAAAACTGGTTTAAGACATGAAAAATATATTTATTTTAAAGTAAGTGCCACAAAGAATTAGTGCTATTTATTTATCTGTCTCCACATGGCGACCATCAGTGTCTCTACAGAGCTCAAAGCGATAAGTTGTTTCCCGGAACACACTTTCCAGCATTTGAGGTGTTATTTTCTGAACTGCATCGGTAATACGATTTCGAAGTTCGGCTACATCACTAATTCTTCTACCAGTGTACACCTTAGACTTAATGAAACCCCAGGCGAAAAAATCTAATGTGTTAAATCGGGTGAACGTGCTGCCCATGGTTGTGTTCCTCCACGACCAATCCAGCGACCGGGGAAGCGTCTGTCAAGATAATCACGTACAATTATTGCATAATGGCACGGTGCTCCATCCTGCTGAAAAACTACTGTGTCAAGAATGCCATCTGTAAGAAGTTGAGGTTCGAGGAATTGTTCAAGCATGTCAAGATAATAAACCAATTAATTTTTTTAAATACACAAATTTGCACCAGAAGTACATATCTTTATGCCAGCATAGCATTTTTAAAAAAAAACATCTAATGTCACCGAAATAGATAGTGACTTTTGAGACACCCTGTATTTGCTGTAAATATATGATAATAATTATAATCTGTCAGGAGGGCCAGAAAATGGGCACAATGCTCAGGCTATTCTAATGCGGCTAGGGCCCGGGCATCAAGGGGGGCTGGAAGATAGAAAATAGAGGGTAGAGGGTAGAGAAGATCGAGGATAAAGGGGCCCAGATCAAAGTAGCACCAGGGCCCGTGATTCTCTCCCGGGCCTTGAATGTAGCCCATTGAGTTAACTTCCAGATTACTATTAGCAGCATCCTCAGCATCTCAGTGTCTTTGCTTATAGGGGAACGGTGTTACCCACTGAGCTGCAGGCAGTGGGTTAATTCGTGAATGCTTCGGATAAAAAATGGCCGGACCCGGCGATTTATTAATTTTTAACCTATCTTGCGTGCAACTCTTCTGGGTAAACAATTATGGCAGTAAGTAATGAAACCCCATTTACGTTATTAAGCATGCTATCAGCTTCTGGAATAAGAGACGTATCCTCAACAGTAAAGATCGGTGTACAAAAGTTATTTAAAATTACAGTTATTTATTTATTAGGTTGCCGCATGACCCAGTATTGTCCATCCCTCTAATTAAACGTTTAGCATTTCTACGTAAATATACAGGGTGTTCATAAAGTAGCGCAAGTGAATATGGTAGTGTATATGCATATTCACTTGCGTGACTTTATGAACACCCTGTATACAATTATTACACTGCCCAACACCAATTTTGCTGATTTAATTCTAACACCTGTTTTTAGGTAACTTTGGTGTGCTGATTTAAAAAATCACCTTAGTTTTTGCCTATCACGTCAGGTTTTCGAGCAATCAAATACGGAGATATCGCATTTTGGCAGGGTTATGCCCAATTTTTTTTCTTTTCAAAAAATAAGTTTTTACATACTCAGAATCAGCATGGAAAAGTAAACAATTGTGCAGGGAGTGAACTTTAATATACAATGGTAATATTGACACATAAAGTGATTAAAAGTGTTTAAATAAGCAAAAAATGAATCCATGATCATGACGTCACGCTCACACCTGGGGAAATCACAGATACCCAAGATTTTAATATGTTGTACATGACCTTTAGATTTAATGCACAGATTTGCGTATTCCACAGATAAAATTTTAACAGCAAAACAGCTGTTAACAGGTCTCAAAAATCATCAATTTTGATAAGTGCCCTTCATGGATCACCCAAAATAGGCATATTGCATTGCACATTGCACGAAAATCTGATGTGATGGACAAAATCTAAGGTGACTTTTGAAATCAGCACATCAATATATCCAGAAACAGGTCTTAGAATTAAATCACCAGCAAAAAACCTTTTTTTGTTGGGCAGTTATCGTTGTTGCTTAAGGTTCATTTTTCAATGAGTTTCCTTTATTACTTTTGTAGGTTACATTTCTATCCCCGATTACTTTTCCGATATCTCTATTCCACTCTTCGGGCTGCCACCTTTTAAATACATGTTAAGTACGCTGTCTACCACTAACTCTTTATTCCAATTTATTAAACTTAATGAAACTCTAAAATCATGGAAATTTGCCTTCCTAAAGTCAAGCACTAAAGTTACTTAATTCTTTATAAAAACGATATAATAACATGATTACTGAAAAGAATGTAACAACATGATCAACATGATCACATTTACATTGTGAACTAAATTTTGATAAGTAGTTACGACTAAGTCCAAAATATTCTCGCCACGCGTCGGCTCCAATACCTTTTGAAAAAGAAAATTATCATCTAAAAAAATCTATAAAAAGTTTACTCTCAGCATTCCTGTTCAAAATATTATAATTAGCATTTGGCCAATTAAAGTCCCCAATTATATAATTGATGTCTTGGCCAAGGTTAAGAATAGTGGACAAATTTTGGATCACCTGAAGCTCAGGCACCCCAGCCTTCTTTAGTTAGCCTTATAAGGCTAACTAACGAAAATATCACGACTTAACCTAACCAATCGTTAGGTCAACTGTACGCCCTTGACGAGTGGTTAGGTTAGGTCGTGATATTTTCGTTAGTTAGCTTTATAAAGCTAACTAAAAAAGGCTGGGGGCCCTGATCTTCAGGTGATCCTAATTTTTTTTGTTTCATTTAAAAAAAAATAAATTGCTATGTGTTTTTTGTAGGTTAGGTTAGAGTAATTATCTTAAAATTTTTGCTTTCCCATGCTAAACATGGGACTAGTTTGTGTATCGTATACTTAGATATCTGGGCGATTAATTATAGTAACTGAAATCCATATTGGGCTCCAAATAAATCGCCCAATAGAGTATACAACCACAGGGAATTTTTTTTTGTAAGTTAGGTTAGGTTAGGCTAGGTTAGATTTATTTGGAATCCAATATGGTTTTTGGTTAATATAATTAATCGCCCAAATATCTAAATATCTAAGTAGACCTTACCAAGTTATGACTTGGAACGCATATCCAAACGTTTAAATCCGTTTACAGTAAAGTTCATTTTTCAATTAACTTTAGTGGCAAAATAGTCTCTTATTAAAATCGGTGTTCTATACGCTACACCAACTAGTTCCATGTCTAACTATTATTTATAGATTTATTTACAATTTCTATTTAATCAAACCACTTATTCGTGGCAATTTATTGATCTTTTTTTTAAATGAAACAAAAAAAAAATTGTCCACTATTATTAACTTTTACCTGATTCCTTATGTGTGACCACTGTGCTTAAGCACAGTTTACATACTTCAGCGTCTAATTCCATTCCTTGTAAAGGTAGCCTATATACATCCACCAAATTAAACACTAAATTATGCGCCCTAATTCCTGCAAAAATTGTATCTAAATGGTTTACTAAAATTCGCCGTCCTTTGAACTGGTCAAATGGGATCACCTGAAGATCAGGGCCCCCAGCCTTCTTTAGTTAGCTTTATGAGGCTAACTAACAAAAATATCACGACCTAACCTAACCAATCGTCAAGGAAGTACAGTTGTCCTAACGACTGGTTAGGTTAGGTCGTGATATTTTTGTTAGTTAGCCTTATAAAGCTAACTAGAGAAGGTTGGGGGCTCGATCTTCAGTTGATCCGTCAAATGTCTTCTCTGCAGTATAAGAGAACGCCACTACCTCTTCTACTTATTTTGTCCTTAATAAAAACTTTGTTACAAAAATGAATATGACATTCGCCTATAAGATCCTTGGCTGTACTTTGGTGCTGGTTAAGTATGCGGTCTACCATCTGACCGAAAATATCACGACTTAACCTAACCTATTATATATATTATCAAGGGCGTACAGTTGATCTATTATTAATTATAACATTGTTTGTTTCTGGAATAGTATTTACTACTTACTAATAGATCAACTGTACGCCCTTCATAATTGGTTAGGTTAAGTCGTGATATTTTCGTTAGTTTTAACGAAAATATTCTGTCAAAACTCAGATGGTAGACCGCATACTTAACCTGCACCTGTACTTTTAATCCACAACTCATTTATTGCAATAACGTCATAATTTTCAAGGAAAATTAAAATTTTAATTCGTTAAATCTTTCACGCACGCGTCTCGCATTAAAGGACAACACTTTTAAACTATTTCTATGTTACTATTCGTTCCCCTGTTCGCGTTAAGTTTTCCTGCCAATGGCAAGACACATTATTTAAAAGTGAGAGTACTATTTCACAGCTCAATAGCCTTGAAGTTATTGAGTTGTGAACTATGTTTTTCATGCCGTATAGAATCGATCCAAGCACGTACCTCGGATCGAGAGAGACAATTTGGATTAAATAAAATATTTTTAAATGTTTACTATCTTAATATAATTTAAAATCTAATTTTAAATTAACTTCAACGCATGAAAGAGTGTAAATCTAATAAAATTCACAAACGCTTCAAAATTGAACATAAAAAGACAACTTACAAATGAAATTATTAAAAAAAAACTTTAAAAACCGGAGAATGGGCTATGGAGTTATGGGTTTTGTGTGTTGTGGTTGTGGACGTGAGCTTTGGGAACATGGGAAGGAGAGAGAGAGAGGTATTAGGGAGCATGGATGAAACACATACACACGTTTCAGTACACACACACACACATATTTCAAAGTATATATATATATATATATATTATATATATATATATATATATATATATATATATATATATATAGGGTGGCGCAAAAGTCGCGCATCATAGGAATTTTCAGTGTTGATTATAATATATATTTTTTTCTTTTAGGTAGGGGATGGCTGCGAAATTAACAATAGATGAGAGGGTGAGCTTGGTTTTACTATATGGAATACCAGTACTACAAATCGGTGAATGGGTACAGAATTTAAATCCGATTCATCGATTTGTTGTACCTGTATTTCATACATTAAAACCAAGCTCACCCTCTCATCTATTGTTAATTTCGCAGCCATCCCCTACCTAAAAGAAAAAATATATATTATAGTCAACACTGAAAATTCCTATGATGCGCGAATTTTGCGCCACCCTGTATATATATATATATATATATATACAGGGTGGGCGGAAAGTAGCTCCCTAATTTAAATTACATATAAATTATGTATAAATTGTGATTGTATTGTTATATTGTTATGGTGTGTTCTCTAAAGTGGTACAATTGTAACGGTAATCTTTTTTTCTCTAAAGTGTTCTCTTTGTGTTCTCTAAAGTGGTACAATTGTAACGTTCATTTTTTTTTTTCATTTCAGATTGAAGGGTAACATGGCTGAGCGTTTAACACTGCAGGAGCGTGCCCAGTTGGCGGCACGGTACGAAGTTTGGCAATCTGTCGTTCGAGTTCAAAGATGGTGGCGGGCCATTCACGGACCACGTGCCCAAGCCAAGTGGACCCGAAAACAATCAAGAACTGCCACTCGAAGCTCATGACCACGGGGTCTGTGGCAGATGTTCGAAGATGTGGTCGCCCTTCGACATCCAGGGCCCAGGAGACGGTGCAGGCAGTTCAGGAAATGTTCGCACGGAGTCCACGAAAGTCAATTCGCCAGGCAGCTCGGGAAAGTGGACTCTCCCGCTACTCAGTGCGAACTGTGCTGAAGAAGGAGCTGAACTGGCTTGCGTGGAAGCCGCATTACTGCCAATCTCTCTCGGACGAGGACTGCGACATTCGCATGGAGTTCGGGGAAATCATGCTGGCTTGGCATGAAGACTGGCCCCATCTCTTCCGCAACATCCTCTGGAGCGACGAGGCGGTGTTCCACGTCGGAGGCTTTGTCAACCGCCACAATTGCCACTACTGGGCAGGAGAGGATCCCATGGTTACCGCTGAAAAACGGCAGAATCGGTTCAGTGTAACGGTGTGGTGTGGTATGACCTCAGATCAGGTTGTGGGCCCGTTCCTTCTGCGCACACACCATGAATGCTGAGCGGTACCTTGCTATGTTGCGAAACGAGGTCTGGCCGGTTGTCAGCACATGGGAGAACATCGACGATCTGATATTTATGCAAGATGGCGCCCCTCCGCACTTCGCTCTTGTTGTCCGTGAGTGGCTGGATGCCCACTTCCCTGGGCGTTGGATGGGTCGTCGTGGTCCACATCAATGGCCAGCCAGGAGCCCCGACTTGACACCGTGCGACTTCTTTCTTTGGGGGTGGGTAAAGGAAGAAGTCTACCGCACCAAACCGAGGACATTGGAAGAACTGGAGGACCGAATTCGGGAAGTCATGTCTCCATCCCGCCGGAGTTCCTGCTAAAGTCAGTGGACGCCATTCCTGGGCGGCTCCAGAAGCTGGTGGAAAGAGTTGGAGCCCACATTGAATTTTAGAGAAAACCTACCATGTATGCCTACCTTTTCATATTATTTCTTCTGAAATAAATGGATAATATACGTATTTTTTTACCAATCCAAAATAGGGAGCTACTTTCCGCCCACACTGTATATATATATATATATATATATATATATATTAGGCCGTTTCGAAAAATCGAAATTTATGATGGCTCAACGCACACATACTAAAAAAGTAATATGTCATGAATAAAGACTTCATGAAAATATTAAGACAAGAGCTTATTGTTATCCCACCCCTCAATGCATATCTATTTAACCCTCATGAGAAAATTTTCATTTTTCTGGCAAATATATTTATTTATTTTGTGATGTCCTCTTAAATTTGGTATATAAAATTCATAAATAAAATTGGAAGATAAGTAGGTCATTTTCAGGAATGGTCCAGTAACCCGCCTATATTCTTTAGAGAGAATTCTAGAAAATTCTTCCTTCAGGATAACTATTTTAGAATTTCCATTTTTTCCCTTTATGGATTATATGATGTTTTATTTGCTTTTTCATCTATAATTACTGATATTTTCACAAGTTTACTGTTCTAGAAAGGTTACTTCATGTTACTTTACAACTTTCTTACAGTAATCAAGTCATAATATAATTTAGGTGAGTGATTAATGATTATATTATATTATTATTAAGACTAACAGGTGGTAAAACTTTTTCCCTCAGAATTATGGCAAAAACCAGAAACAAGTGTGAAGTCTGGTTGGTCGGACAAGTGCTGGAAGAAGGTTTTTCTGAGAAGCAGCTTCCAACTAACAGTGATGTCCTTAAACGTCTTTTTTATCACATTAAGGTGGGAAAGCAAAATGTCTCTGTAGCTTGCGCAACTGTAGCCAACGAAGTTATTGCTATGTGGGAAAAAGCCTCCTTAATTACATCCCACAAGCCTTATATTGTCTCAAAGCTTAAAGGCTTTACAATAAGCATGAAGGGCTGGTCAAGAACCGAACTCGACGAACTCCTACCCAAGAGAAGAATGAAGCCGAATTTGTCACCAGCTTAAAGAAGCTTTTCGATGTAGCTCATTCAGAAGTGGAAACAGAAATAAAATTGCAGGAGGATAAAGATTTTCTTAAGGATCAAAGGAACGATCGGAAAATGATTATGGGTCCAGAAGACAAGGAGTTTTCAAGAAAGGCAAAAGCACGACAGATAAGCATGGAAAGAATGGAAAAACTTCGCAGGAAATCAAGGAAGAAATGAAGCAACTGACAAAGGTTGTGGATCTCAACCAATTTGAAAATTCCGGTTCAGGAGGAAGTGAAGAATCATCTGGTGATGAATTGTTCTACAGAGCACTCCCATCATCATCTTCAAAACAGGAGAAGCTTGAACCAGGTGTAATTGTTAGGGGTAAAAAGTTCTTGGCTGCTCTGGACCGCACTGGAACATCTGCAAGAGCTGCTATGCACATTGTGGCACCTGCCCTTTCAGCTGCTGGAGTGGAAATTGAAGAGATCACACTTTCATCATCCTCTATCTACAGGTCTCGGCGATCAACACGGATGCAAATGGGAGAAGACATTAAAGCCAGTTTCCAACCAAATACCCTTTTAATAATTCATTTTGGGAAAGCTTCTTCCATCCATGCATGTGGGTAAGATTGATGTAATGCCCATTGTTGTGACTGGTGCAGGCGAATTAGAAAAATTACTGTCTATTCCAAAGCTTATTTCTGGAATGGGAGAAGAAATGGGGAGAGCAGTTTTAGATGTCTTGAAGCAATGGCCACAAGTAAATGAGTGGGTAGCAGGCCTTTGTTTTGATACTACTGCAGCAATACAGGTATCCATGCTGGGGCTTGTACCATCATCCAAAAGGCCCTTCAGAGATCACTCCTTTTTCTGGCATGCCGCCACCATATCCACGAGCTTCTTATCACTGCAGTTTTGACATGTTTTCTCTTCTTCGGGTCCACAAATTCCCTTATTCAATCGATTCAGAGATTGTTGGGATAACATTGCTCAGCAGAATTACAAGCCCTATAAGCCCAATGATCTCACCTCAGAATCTTTAGATCATTGGATCTTGAAGCACAGAGACAAGCTTATTTCTTTCATCAACTCCAAACTTCAAGAGGGCCACACTCGAGGTGACTACAGGGAATACTTAGAACTTGCACTTATCTTGCAGAGCTAGATGGATGGGAAAGGGCATCTATTCCTTAAAAATTTACTTATTTAGGAACCAATTCCTTCTCACCCCTCATGAAAAACAAGCTCTGATACGAATAAACGCCTTTTCAGTGACAGTTTATCTTCAAGCTTGGTATACATCTCCAGTTGGAATTGATGCTCCAGCAAATGATTTGGCCCTCCTCAAGATGCTACATATCTACAAGATCCAGGTTGATAAGGAAGTGGGTGCTACAGCCCTCAAAAAACTTCAGAACCATGGTTGGTACTTGAGTGAGGATCTTGTAGGATTTGGCTTTTTCTCAAACCTCGTGACTGAAGATGATAAGGTTCTAATGCTCCACAACCTTCACCACGCGCCTCCTCGAAAAGTGAGGGCAAGAAAGGTGGACCCCCGAATGTTGCAAAACCCCAATGACTTAAAGATTACCAGTTTTGTCACAACTCAAACACAAGACTTCTTCAAGTGTTTGAAAATAGAAATTCCCAAGAAACTTGAAGACATTGAGGAGCACCGTAATCGGGTCATGGCAGTCAAAGTAATCAACGACTGTGCTGAACGAGGAGTCAAACTGGCTACAGAGTTTAATGAGAAGCTCACAAAGAGTGAGGAAGAGAGACAACTGGCCTTTCAAATCATTGAAAATCAGAGAAAGGAGGTCCCTCAGCCACTGAAATCCCTATATTCTTAATCAATATATGTCTTAAATAGAATTTAAGTCGCTTTGTTTTAAAACATATTTTTCGTTCAGTCTTATATTTGCTCTAATTATCCATTAATGTAAAAGAAGTGCCATCTGAGGGGTGCCTTTTTATCATTCAAATAAAATGATATTTTGTCTATTTGTTTTTTCTTCCTTTATATAAAAAATAAAGTGTGTGCGTTTGTCAAAATTCAATTTGAAAAATTACCATATAATCGTGAAACGGTCTAATATATATATATATATATATAAGTTATATGATGAATAAAACCACGAAGGAAAGGAAACACAAAAAGGTGCTCAAGCGCTTTCGTCTAATGACATCCTCAGGAACACTGAAGTACATAAAAGGTTACGGCCTATATATAGGTTTACAGAAAGAAAAAAAAAAGAAAATAAATAAATAAATAAATAAATAACATACATACACACAAACATATATATATATATATATAATATATATATTATATATATATATACATATCCACCACACACACATATATATATAATAACAGAGAAGTAAAAATAAAAATAAAAATTAAAGGATTAACAACAAGGCATACAGATTTGTAAGGAAAATATCGATTTTTAGCACAAGATCAAATGAATTATAAAAATACAAATTTATACTGGAAATCTGCCCGGGTTTTAACACTGCCTTTTATAGTCAAGTTTCGATATATATAAAAATAAAATGAAGATTAAAAGTTAATAAAGTAGCATACAAGTTTACCAAAGATTTAGCGTCCTACCCTTTTTATCTAAATCTGTTTTGAAGGAATTCAAAACAACAGGATCGAGTTGAAAAAGACCTTTGCTTATGTTGAAGTTATTTGAAAGTTGGATAATGGCAGACTCAAGAATATTTCTATTAACAATGTTGCTAGAGTGAAATAAAACTAAAGCATTATTCCAATCAATACAGTGGGATAACTCTGACAAATGGACAAAAAGAGCACTGGACAACTGTCCTGTTCTAACGGAATATTGATGCTGTTTTATACGTGTGTGCAAATCCTTTCCCGTCTGACCTATGTAAAAGGAATCACATTGTTTTCACCCAATTTTATAGATAATGCCTGAATTATTGGTAGGGCTATTTTTTACTATGATATTTTTCACAATATTGTTATATGAAAATACTACATTAATATCCAAAAGTTTAAGTACATTAGCAATGCCTAAAAAGCCCGGGAAAAATGGAAGTACTAAAATATTTTTTGACAAAGTACGAGTGTTATTATTGACACGATAGAAAGTTCGTTTTGCCTTGTTGAGACAAGATTCCATAAACGCAAATGGATAACACAGATCACTTCCAATACCGTTGATTTTTTCCAATTCGGCATCGATGTATTCCGGACTGGCGATCCTAAGGGCGCGGAGAAACATTGATGAAAAAATGGCCATCTTAGTGGGGGTCATGTCCCGAGTAAAAGTGTACGTAGGACAAATTGTTTGTTGTTTTCCGATAGATACTAAACTTAAAACCTGGGCTTTCCCTATGTACACGCACAGCCAAAAATGGGATTGAATTGTCTTGTTCCACTTCTAAAGTAAACTTAATGGAGGGGACTTGATCATTTAACTGAAGGAGGAAGTTATCCAGATCACGATTCATGGGCCAGATACACAAAATATCGTCGACGTACCGCAACCAAGGGATGCCAACCCCCAGGATTCTCGGAATGTAAGTAATTTCGAAAAACTCCATATAAATATTGGAGAGGAGGGGCGATAAGGGTTGCCCATGGCCATCCCAAACACTTGTTGATAATACTCGTTATTGAAAGTGAATTTACAGTCTTTGATGCAAAGCTTAATAAGCTCCAAAACAATGTGTGAAGGTAGTAGCAGGTCATACCTATGTAATTCTTGGGAGAGAAAGTCAAGCATATCATCAATCGGCACTTTTGTAAACAATGAACAAACGTCAAAACTGATCAATCTATCGTTAGTTTCAGTACGTGCATTATTCAATTTTTCAGTAAGATCCATGGAATTTTTTACTGAAAAATTGAATAATGCACGTACTGAAACTAACGATAGATTGATCAGTTTTGACGTTTGTTTCATTGTTTACAAAAGTGCCGATTGATGATATGCTTGACTTTCTCTCCCAAGAATTACATAAGTATGACCTGCCACTACCTTCACACATTGTTTTGGAGCTTATTAAGCTTTGCATCAAAGACTGTAAATTCACTTTCAATAACGAGTATTATCAACAAGTGTTTGGGATGGCCATGGGCAACCCCTTATCGCCCCTCCTCTCCAATATTTATATGGAGTTTTTTCGAAATTACTTACATTCCGAGAATCCTGGGGGTTGGCATCCCTTGGTTGCGGTACGTCGACGATATTTTGTGTATCTGGCCCATGAATCGTGACCTGGATAACTTCCTCCTTCAGTTAAATGATCAAGTCCCCTCCATTAAGTTTACTTTAGAAGTGGAACAAGACAATTCAATCCCATTTTTGGATGTGCGTGTACATAGGGAAAGCCCAGGTTTTAAGTTTAGTATCTATCGGAAAACAACAAACAATTTGTCCTACGTACACTTTTTACTCGGGACATGACACCCCCACTAAGAAGGCCATTTTTTCATCAATGTTTCTCCGCGCCCTTAGGATCGCCAGTCCGGAATACATCGATGCCGAATTGGAAAAAATCAACGGTATTGGAAGTGATCTGTGTTATCCATTTGCGTTTATGGAATCTTGTCTCAACAAGGCAAAACGAACTTTCTATCGTGTCAATAATAACACTCGTACTTTGTCAAAAAATATTTTAGTACTTCCATTTTTCCCGGGCTTTTTAGGCATTGCTAATGTACTTAAACTTTTGGATATTAATGTAGTATTTTCATATAACAATATTGTGAAAAATATCATAGTAAAAAATAGCCCTACCAATAACACTGGGGAACAAATTTTAACTTTTTTTTTTGTTTCTTGGACGTGAACAGGTCGGTCTTATAGCATTTTTTCCGCTGATTCCGAATATAGCCGTAGAATTTCTCTATCACCCAAAGTTACTGAGAAATTTGTATTTTAATATTTATTCAAAAAGTGTATAGAAGTTAGTAAAAATACTTCATAAAAATTATATTAGTGGCAGATTGGCATTTAAAATATTCTTCTTAAAACTTCTTTGTCACTGATTTTCTCTTGTAGTTTTCATTAGGAGCTTCTCGCATCAATGTCCAGCAGTAATCAACTAACATTGCCGGATCCCACCTCCCTTAGTAGCGTTTCTCCATAGTAGCTATATTTTGGTGGAACCTTTCTCCATGCTCATCGCTTACGTCGCCGAGGTTTTCAGGGAAGAAATCTAAATGGGAGTGCAAGAAATGGATTTTTAGTGACATATTACATCCCAATAACCTATATGCTTCAATCATGTCCTGCACTATTTTTTCATAGTTAGAGGCTTTGATGTTCCCTAGAAAATTTGTGACAACATTCTTCATGGCCTCCCATGCCACTTTTTCTTTTCCTCTCAAGGCATCATCAAACTTTTGATCTTTCATGAGCTCTCTGATTTGGGGACCAACAAAGATCCCTTCTTTTGTCTTTGCATCGCTAAGTCGTGAAACTTTTTCTTCAAATATTTGAATGCCTCATCTTCCTTGTTCATTGCTTTGACAAAATTTTTCATGATGCCAAGTTTGATGTGAAGTGGCGGTAAGTATATTTTCTTGGGGTCAACTAAGGGTTCATGAGACACATTCTTCAGTCCTGGGATACATTTTTGACGAAGTGGCTAATCCTTTACAAAATAATGCGAATCTCTGGCTCTGCTGTCCCATTCACAAAGGAAGCAGCAGAACTTCGTATAACCGAGCTGCATTCCCAGAAGAAGCGCGACGACTTTTAAATCCCCACATATATACCAACGAAACTGGTCATAATTAATCTGCTGAAGGATGAGTTTCATATTTTCGTAAGATTCCTTCATGTGGACAGCGTGCCCTACAGGAATGGAAAGGGTATTTATTTCCATTGTGAAGTAGTACAACCTTGAGGCTTAGCTTCGAAGAGTCAATAAATAAACGCCAATCTTCAGATTTGTGCTCATGACCGAGAGCTAACAGCAGTCCATTTACATTATTACAGTAGCATAAACCACCTGACGAGGAGAAATACTGCATCAGATCTTTTTGGCGAGTGCGGAACGCCGATATGCTTGTATCTTTTGCCAGCAAATTCCATTCACGTAACCTGGAGCCCAATAATTCCGCTTTCTTTTTCGGAAGGTCCAAATCTCTCACGAGATCATTCAGCATAACCTGCGTTATCATACGTGGTTTATTTGATTCAGGTTGCTGAAAGTCTGTATCTTTAGTGTCATCAATTTCCATTGGTTCAACTTCAGACTCTTCATCCAGTGTCCATGACTTTGGGAGAGCTGGAATTGGGTTATCATCGTCATGTAGTACTGGTCTCATGGCAGATGCAAGATTTGGGTATTGAATTTTAGTTTATTTTTGGCAGAGAATCCTGAAACGTTACTCATACAAAAATAGCAATCCGTTAGGTGATCCTTGGGCTCTCTCCAAATCATTGGTATGGCAAATGGCATAGATTTGCGGGTACCTTACCTTTAATCCAACCCCTAAGAGTGACGGCACAGGAAATGCATGAGATATGAGGTGCCCAGGATTTGTCTTCGTCACCTACCTTACATCCAAAATAAAGTTCGTAAGCCTTCTTCACGAGTGGGGTCATCGTCTTCCTCTGTGCCATTATGGTCAGTTCTCCACATACGTAGCAAAATGTATCTCTGGGATTAATACAGTTTCGATTCATGCTGGCGGAAAATTATTGAAATCACGGAAAACTTTTTGGAATGAAAAACCAATTTTTTCTACTATGAAAAATTTTAAAATTTGAGCAAAACTTGAAAAAAAATTCTTTCTTTTTATTAAAAATCTGTTTGTTTAAATAGCTATATTTTTTTAATGCAAAAAATACTATTAAATATAGTTAACCTGGAAAAAAAAGAAAGTAAAATTAAATTAGTACACTTAATTTTAACTAATATTTTGGGAAAACCCTGAGTAAATGGAAATATTAATTTCTCGAAAACTATGGGTGATAGAAAAATTCTGAAACCATATTTGGAATCAGCATCAACAGTTCTATAAGAAACACCAAATAGTTTTCAAGAAACAAAAACGTTGTTCCCTAGTGTAATTCAGGCATTATCTATAAAATTGGGTGAAAACAATGTGATTCCTTTTACATAGGTCAGACGGGAAAGGATTTGCACACACGTATAAAACAGCATCAATATTCCGTTAGAACAGGACAGTTGTCCAGTGCTCTTTTGTCCATTTGTCAGAGTTATCCCACTGTATTGATTGGAATAATGCTTTAGTTTTATTTCACTCTAGCAACATTGTTAATAGAAATATTCTTGAGTCTGCCATTATCCAACTTTCAAATAACTTCAACATAAGCAAAGGTCTTTTTCAACTCGATCCTGTTGTTTTGAATTCCTTCAAAACAGATTTAGATAAAAAGGGTAGGACGCTAAATCTTTGGTAAACTTGTATGCTACTTTATTAACTTTTAATCTTCATTTTATTTTTATATATATCGAAACTTGACTATAAAAGGCAGTGTTAAAACCCGGGCAGATTTCCAGTATAAATTTGTATTTTTATAATTCATTTGATCTTGTGCTAAAAATCGATATTTTTCCTTACAAATCTGTATGCCTCGTTGTTAATCCTTTAATTTTTTATTTTTATTTTTACTTCTCTGTTTTTTGCATATACAGTATATATATATATATAATATATATATATATATATATATATATATATATGTGTGTGTGTGTGTGTGTGTGTGTGTGTGTGTGTGTAGATATGTATGTATATATATATATATATATATGTTTGTGTGTATGTATGTTATTTATTTATTTATTTATTTATTTTATTTTTTTCTTTCTGTAACCTATATATAGGCCGTAACCTTTTATGTACTTCAGTGTTCCTGAGGATGTCATTAGACGAAAGCGCTTGAGCACCTTTTTGTGTTTCCTTTCCTTCGTGGTTTTATTCATCATAAATATTTTTCACGTGTTACTTTCGTGAAATAATTTTCATATATATATATATATATATATATATATATATATATACCTTTCAACCTTTCAAAGGTTCTGCGCAATGATTCCTCATTTCACGAGTTGGCCTGGTGAAGTAGTGAGTTGGTTTCTTGTACTCTCCACCTCACAGCCAGGTACTCCCGGCTCATCGGGGATTGTTCTGAGCTAGGCGTCTAATCTTTTTTTGAAGATGTCCACTGCAACACCATTCGTGTTCCTTAGGTTTTTGGGCAGCTGATTAAACAGTCTTGATCCTCTCACAACAAAACTATTTTCTTTCAGGGTTAAGGATGTTCCCTCTCTCGCCTTTAATTTGGGAACACGACACAGTCTTCCTTTTCTACTTTCCACCGTTGTTTGGGGAGTTACAGGGTTCAGAGTAAGAGTAGGGACTAGTTTCTCCATTATTTTCAAAGTGTGAGTAATGGTGTATCTCTCTCTTCTCCTTTCCAGTGAATATAGGTCTAGTTCGCGGAACCTTTCCCAGTAATTTAGTTCTTTGCACCCCTTGATCTTGGCTGTGAAACTTCTTTGAATCCCTTCCAGCTGTCTAATGTCTTCTTTTTTATGTGAGCATGTTAGGACAGAGCAGTATTCCAATTTGGGTCTGATCAGTGTTTTCAGTAGAGGAATCATTACATTCCTATCCCTTCGTTTAAAGGTTCTCAGTATCTGCCCAGTTATTCTCTTTGCTCTGTTTACTGCTATCTTATTTTGTGTTTCAAATTTCGCATCATCAGTCATTACAACCCCTAAATCTTTTGCTTTAGAATTTCTCTGAATTTCCTGTCCATTTGGGGTATAATATTCCATGGGTTTTAGGTCTTCTCTTTTCCGTACCGTAACAGCTGAAATTTCTCAGTGTTAAACTTCATATTGTTGTCTTCCGTCCACTTATAGATTCTGTTCATGTCGGTTTGTAGAGATCCTATATCTTCTGGGTTTCCTATTTTTCTACTGATCTTTGTGTCATCAGCAAAGGATGTTACTGTGCTGTCTCTGGTAACGTCCTCATCTATGTCAGTTAGCATGATTATGAAGAGTAGTGGAACTAATACTGTTCCTTGTGGTACTGAGCTGAGGACCTCTAATTCTGATTTAGATACTCCTTGTACTGTAACGACTTGCCGCCGCTCACTAAGGAAATTATATATCCATTTCCCTACTTTTCCTGTTATTCCCATATACTTCAGTTTATATATTATGATTCCATGGTCACACTTGTCGAACGCTTTGGCAAAGTCTGTGTATTTTACATTATAGTTTTCATTACTTTCCAGTGCATCAATAATGTTGCCTGACCGAAACCAATTTGGTTATCATTTAATTTTTTCTGAGTTTCCAAAAAGTCAGATTTTTGTCTAACTATTCTTTCAAATATTTTAGTGAGATGAGATCTAAGCGACACTGACCTATAGTTTTTGGCCTCGGATCGATCTCCTCCTTTATATATTGGGACGATGTTCGCGCTCTATGTTCGTGTCTAGTGATCGTCTCCATATCCAATATAGGGGCTCAGCGATTGCATTCTTGCAGTTTTTGATCAGTGTGGCATTCCATTTATCCGGTCCTGCCGCTGAGTGTGTTTTTAGTTTCCCTATAGCTGGTGTAATATCATCTGTCGTAAAGTCGAAGTCCGTTATACTTTCCCATTGTAGTTCTTCAAAGAACGCGTTTCTATCGCATATCAGTTTGTCAGTTTTTGGGATACTGAAAGATGATTCGTACTGAGCTCTTAATATTTCAGATACTTCTTTAGATCATCAGATAAAGCACTGGTCTCGTTTTTCAAAGGTCCGATAGTCGCATGGTTTTTCGACTTTCTTTTTGCAAAATTATAGAAGTACTTTGAGTTAACCTTTATCGCTTCTATAGCGTCGTCTTCTTCTTTTTCTGCATGCTTCTCAATTAGTTACTATATGACGTCATCGATACTCTGCAGTTTATCATTTAATATTTTTTCTGATGTTGTTATCTTTACAGTTACTTAATTTTGTAGTCACTCTTTTTCTCTTTCGGAACAATTACCTCTTTTGTCTCTCGAACCTGCTTCTCTTTCCACTTTGTTGTATTTTTGGGACATGACTTTCCACAATTTCTAACGTCTTCTCCTCTAAAATCATTAGCATCTCTTCCGTTGTCTTGGCCTCGAAAATGGTTTTCCAATCTATTACTTCCATGCTGGATGCAACATCTTCCCAGTTTATAGCTTTGGAGTGAAAATTAAAAATTTCGAATTTATTAAAAATTATTACATTTATTAAATTTATTAAAATCTTATTAAAAATTAAAAATTTTAATATATATATATATATATATATATATATATATATATATATATATATATATATATATATATATATATATATATATATACAAGGTGTTTCAGGAGGAAAGGTCAATACTTCGGGAGGTGATAGTATCGGTCATTGTGAGAAAAAAAGTTCATATGAACATGTGTCTAATTCTGAATGGTTATGGAGATAGAGCTGTTTGAATCTGATGCGCGCGCAGCTCTTCCTTCCCCTTCCCTCTCCTATAACCTTGAACTATGTAAGCTGTAATGTAAGCATGTAACATAAGTAGACACATGTTCATATGAACTTTTTTTCTCACAATGACCGATACTATCACCTCCCGAAGTATTGACCTTTCCTCCTGAAACACCCTGTGTGTGTGTGTGTGTGTGTGTGTGTGTGTGTGTGTGTATATATATACACTGTATATATATATATATATATATATATATATATATATATATATATATATAGGCAGAAGGCATGGAGTTACATCTACCCTGTGATCAGTCCAGCACTTCTCTCCCTATTTTTCAGTACACATACATGCATTTTACACACTACACAATCTTTTAAAAAAATTATATAAAAAAATTGCATATTCTTTAAGAGCTTCGCAGTCCCCTGGGGAGGGGACCATAAATATCCCCACTCCTCCTGGCCCCCTCGCTGCCGATACCGGGAACGCAGACCCGGACAGTTGGGATGGTTCTGCTATTATCCATTCAAGATGCGGTGGACCTTTGACTGATTAACGTCTCATAAACTTCTGCAACATTCGTGGGCTTTACTCAGATTTCCAACCTGTTGAACACCACCTCTCCTCTGAACCTCACCTTCTCTTCCTCATTGAAACTCAGGTGTCTGGGACGACTGACAGCAACACCCTTTTCTGTACCCTCCTACTCTCTCTATATTAAATTTCATTTTAAAGGTGGATGTTGCGTATATGCACGCAACGACCTAACTTGCTCTCGTATTTCCGAATTTAAATCTTTAGAATTCTACACCCTCTGGCTCTGGCTTACATGGTAATCTCAAAATAAATACGCTACCCCACTCTCCTTTCGCTGAATCTCCATTTTAGGAGATTTCAGTGTTCACCACCACCCAGCATTCTGGATTTATTTCTCACCACTCGCCTGTCAAACTTTTTTTCTCCGTTGGGCTCCTCCGACCATAATTTCATATCTATTTCCTGTTCTATGCTCAGTTCGGCCTTTGGAAACTCCCAAGAGGACAGGCCTCTGGCACTTTGGCGCCGCCGACTCGGAGGCCCTTAGGCAGTACTTCTTTAATTTCACACGGAATGATCACTGCTTCCGTGGCCGGGGTATGGAGGCGTACATTCCATATTCCTTTCCTACTACTAATGCAAAAACAACCTTGATTTAACTTCGCTTGTTCTAATGATACCCGCAACAGAAGTCACCATCCACCTCCTGATTCTCACTTAGCTTATATTTCTGTCCCGAATCGTGCAAAATCTGTTCTCGACTCTCCAAATATTCCTTCATCAGACAAAAATGTGGAAATCTATCTAATTCTAATCATTTTCGTTCTTTCTAACAAGAAGCCAAGAACCTCTCCAACAACTTTATATTTCTTCTTTCCCTACTCTTTTCCCATTCTGACGGCTCAGTTGCTGTCTCTTCTCCTGACAAAACTGAACTGTTCGCTCAAACTTTCACCTCCAACTCAACACTGGACGATTCCGGTGCTGTTCCTCCATCTCCTCCTCCCTCTAACTTTATTATGTCTGAAATTAGAATCTCTTCCAAAGATGTTTTTACTGCTCTATCTGGAATCAATTCTAATAAAGCGTACGGTCCTGATGGTGTCCCTCCTTTTGTTCTCAAGGGCTGTGCTTCTGTGCTGATACCCTGCCTAGACAAATTCTTTCGTCTTTGTCTTTCATCTGATACCTTTCCTTCTTGCTGGGAGTTCGCTTTCATTCAGCCTGTCCCAAAGAAGGGTGACCGCTCTCGACCTTCCAACTATCGTCCACTTGCCTTGATTTTTTGCCTTTCTAAAGCTTTTAAATCTGTAGAGGTCAGACAAAGAAATTCCTTTGCCCGCCATTCTCAAACATCATGGAATCAAAACAAAGGCTATACACATTGGCATGAAACAGGCCCACACAGGAAACACAGGTTCTGTGGTATTTCCCGAACCACCAGAGGACGTCACCAAGGCCTATAAAATGCAGTTTCTTCCTCAAATCATTCTCACTTCTCACTTGCCATTTTCTCGTTTTGGTCGTCACGCCTCACTCTCAGCACCTTCGTCAGTAGGCCTGCTGTTCCTTCAAGGCTCCGGTCGAGCCTACACGAAGGCTATCATCAAGTAAGGCTCTCTACAACCTCACTCCGCTCTTTACTTCTCGTGAATCTCACCTCACGTAGCGCCGCTTCGACCTCAGCCGGCCTCAGTCCTTCAAGTCACATTTCAACCGTACATGAAACGAAGTAACACTTGAGGCGACTCTACAATTCCATCCTGCAAGAATAACATCACTGCTGTAGGCGCTTTCCGCTGGCCTTCTTCAACAAATCTCTACCGGCTGTCAACACTCATCCTCTCGCCGGCAAGGCCAGTCTGACTACAGTAGCTCCCTTCGAGGCCCAGGTCCGTAAACCTCCTATTAAGCTACGAGCCACAAACCCATTTCGCTCTTCACTCATCCTTCACCACAATTCGATCGGCGCCCGTTCAACAAGTACTTCAACAGGCCCTCTACAGTCTCGAAGGTCAT
Organism: Bathynomus jamesi; assembly: GCA_023014485.1. Classification (NCBI taxonomy): domain Eukaryota; kingdom Metazoa; phylum Arthropoda; class Malacostraca; order Isopoda; family Cirolanidae; genus Bathynomus; species Bathynomus jamesi. The sequence goes on from JAJOZX010006169.1 coordinate 48,921, forward strand.
CTTCGACGGGCGAAACGCAATACGGTCAACCCTTCACGTAGGTCCTCAATCTGCAGAGTTATTCATCATCTCGGTAAGCTACTTCGGCCCTCACTCGGGATACAGTGCTTTTGGTTACGTCGTGCTTCCACAAGCTCTGCCTAATCACGTAGGCCCTAAAAGTGTTCCCATTACCGTGCAAACTAACTCTCGCGTTAAGGCTGCAGTAGGCCTATTCAAGTGCTGTACCAATACCATAGTTTTGTATCACCCTGTTATTGTGTTCTTTCATATAACTCATTTTATTTTGCATCCGTTTATGTGCTCTTTTAATGCATTACATTTTTAGGACCTAATCCATATACTTGCCGTACCGTACTTCCATTATTTCTATTATCAATAGGCTTCATTATTTATTCTGTGTTCACTCGACATATCTCATTAGCCTATTTGAATTAGCGTATTTAATTAACAATTAGTCTGTATAACCATTCCTTATTGCTAAGAACCGGTCATCTTTAGCATAGTATAAATGCCGTTATATAATTGTTAATCATTATAAATACCTTTATTGAACTGTTAATCGCTGTGAACAAATAATTGATTTATTTTCCTAATTAAACACAAAACAACAAAGTAATTTCTCTTTCCTCGTTAAATATTGTTTATTTGGGTAGTAGGCCCAAATTGGTGACCCCTAATATTTCATTTCAATTTTATTCAGTAATTATAATAAGCCTACTTTCTTAGCCACAACAAATCCGTGATCCGTAGGCCACTGTAAATTGGTGACCCCGGAGTGACTATAAATTGGTGAGTCCAGCCTTATCATTAACAATCAATCATTAACAATCAATTAACCATTATCATTATTATAGTGCCAACTTTACGCTATAAACCGGTAACTATAAATCTATTCTTAATAGGAAAATTCTTAAACACCTCTCTACTTTCAGATCGTCAGCATGAGTTCAGCAAAGTACATTCTGCTGGCGATCTTCTTGCATATCTCTCTGACTCTTGGTCATTCTCTTTTCGGGATTTCAGTGAAACCTTTGCTATTGGGCTAGACATAGCAAACGCTTTTGATATAGTCTGGCACAAATCCTTAATTTCCAAACTGCCCTCCATCGGTTTCTATCCTTCTATCTGTGCCTTTATCTCTGCTTTCCTTTCTGGCCGATGTATAGATATGGGTGTAAATGGCTACTGTTCTTCTCCTAAAGTTATTAATAGTGGTGTTCCTCAGGGCTCTGTCTTGTCACCCACTCTTTTTCTTTTACTTATCAATGATCTATTAAGTCGTACTTCCTGTCCTATCCACTCCTATGCCAATGATTCCACCCTTCACTTCTCCACCCACCCGCTTCACAAAGCGTCCCTCTCAACAGTCACGCCATGCTTCGCTTGAGACGGCTATGATGCACCTAACCACTGCTCATTCGACTATCCCTGACTGGGGCAAAGAAAATGCACAACGATACACAACTCAATCCTTCCTCTTCTCTTAACATTCTTGGTGTTTCCGTTTCTCGTGATCTTTCTTGAAAAGATCACATATACTCTCTTTCTAAAACAGCTTCTTAGAGGCTTGGTGTGTTGTACCGGCTCCGCAGTTTCTTCACCCACACTCACTTGTTGTCTCTGCCCATGGTTCTTGTTCGCCCCTGTATGAAATATACTGCTCATATGTGGGGTGGCTCAACCCACACAGCTCTACTTGACCGGGTGGAATCAAAGGCTTTTCGTCTCATCAATTCCCCGCCTCTTACTGACTGTCTTCAATCCCTCTCTCTTCGTCGCAATGTTGCCAAACTCCCTCTTTACTATTGCTATTGTAACAGACAATGCTCTTCTGAACTCTAACTGCATGCCTCATTTCAGGGCAGCATGCAGTACCACACATTCGACACATTCTCATCCCTTTTCTGTCCAATTCTCTAACGCAAGGCTTAATCAGCATCCTCAATCCTTCATCTGCTCAACCGGTTAACTTTGAAACAACCTTCCTCAATCCATCTTTTCCCCTATTTATGTATGACCTCCAGTCTTTCAAATGCAAAGTGTCCAGGTACCTCGAAAACTTTAGTCCTTGATTTTGGGGCTTTTCTTGTTCCTTGGGGGATACATTTTTGCCCTTGACCCCCTCCTTCCTGCAGTATATATATATATATATATATATACCGTAAATTGCGGCCTGTAAGCTGACTTTTGAAGCTTAATTTTTTGTTTCCAAAATTAAGGGTCGGCTAATGTGGCGGGTATAAAATCGCAAACACAAAAATAAAACTGCGCCACTTTCGTCAGACTTGAAGCTTAGGCCTATATCACACGTTACTGGGTTACAAATCGGATTTTTAACACTCATAAATACTACTGTGGTACCTGCCTGTAGTATTTGTTACTGCTATTAATCATTTACCATTTTTTGGCAAAATATATAAGGTTCTGTTATAAATAATAGGCGAAATAGAAGGTGTAGGTTAATTTTTTGCTTAATTAGTGGTATTTTCGGTAAAGTTTGATGAAAGTGGTGTAGCCTTAATGTTGGCTTGTTCAGTGTTGTGGGTGGAGGGGGGCTTATGCGGCAGGTATAGGCCAAAATCAGAAATTTTATCTGAAAAAATTAAGGTCGGTTAATACGCCGGTTCGGCTACAGGCCGCAATTTACGGTCGGTATATATATATATATATATATATATATATATATATATAATATATATATATATATATACACAGTAATATATATATGGGATTGAACTCAAGATGGTCCCCTGAGGTTTTTTATGATACACACAGACCATGCATGGAACAAGGAGCTCTTTTGGGAAAATTAAATCCACTATAGTCCGAATAAGTAATGGTAAATGACAAACACTAGTTTTTTCTTTTTCATGATGTTAGGCCGACGTGGGCAACGGGTCACTCACAAAGAGGCCCCAAAAATATAGCTTTCCTCACCAGCTATCTGCAAAGCAGATAGGATTCAGCTTTGGGACAGGACCTAGGGTTTAAAGCATCCCAGCTCAACTATATTCAAAACCTCAATATAAGCAAAAGACTTGTTGCATTCACGTTGGATTGAATACATCAAAGAAAAAAGCGGGTAACTCTTGTATTTTTAGCCTCAACTGGCAAAATTGAGTGTCCACTTTTCAAGGCACATAACATGTCCGTTTCATGATGGGATAGCTGGTGAGGGAAGCTATATTTTTGGGGCCTCTTTGCGAGTGACCCGTTGCCTACGTCTGGCTAACATCATGAAAAAGAAAAACTATAGTGTTTGTCATTTACCATTACTTATTCGGACTATAGTGGATTTAATTTTCCCAGAAGAGGTCCTTGTTCCATGCATGGTCTGTGTGTATCATATATATATATATATATATATATATATATATATATATACAGGGTGGGCGGAAAGTAGCTCCCTATTTTGGATTGGTAAAAAAATACATATATTATCCATTTATTTCAGAAGAAATAATATGAAAAGGTAGGCATACATGGTAGGTTTTCTCTAAAATTCAATGTGGGCTCCAACTCTTTCCACCAGCTTCTGGAGCCGCCAAGGAATGGCGTCCACTGACTTTAGCAGGAACTCCGGCGGGATGGAGGACATGACTTCCCGAATTCGGTCCTCCAGTTCTTCCAATGTCCTCGGTTTGGTGCGGTAGACTTCTTCCTTTACCCACCCCCAAAGAAAGAAGTCGCACGGTGTCAAGTCGGGGCTCCTGGCTGGCCATTGATATGGACCACGACGACCCATCCAACGCCCAGGGAAGTGGGCATCCAGCCACTCACGGACAACAAGAGCGAAGTGCGGAGGGGCGCCATCTTGCATAAATATCAGATCGCCGATGTTCTCCCATGTGCTGACAACCGGCCAGACCTCGTTTCGCAACATAGCAAGGTACCGCTCAGCATTCATGGTGTTGCGCAGAAGGAACGGGCCCACAACCTGATCTGAGGTCATACCACACCACACCGTTACACTGAACCGATTCTGCCGTTTTTCAGCGGTAACCGTGCGACTTCTTTCTTTGGGGGTGGGTAAAGGAAGAAGTCTACCGCACCAAACCGAGGACATTGGAAGAACTGGAGGACCGAATTCGGGAAGTCATGTCCTCCATCCCGCCGGAGTTCCTGCTAAAGTCAGTGGACGCCATTCCTGGGCGGCTCCAGAAGCTGGTGGAAAGAGTTGGAGCCCACATTGAATTTTAGAGAAAACCTACCATGTATGCCTACCTTTTCATATTATTTCTTCTGAAATAAATGGATAATATACGTATTTTTTTACCAATCCAAAATAGGGAGCTACTTTCCGCCCACCCTGTATATATATATATATATATTATTTTTTTTTTTCGATACAAATGATCATGAATTTTTTCCTCGGGTCCTTGAGAAAAAAACTAACAGCTATTTTGTTTAGATAACCTTCAAAAGTACTGTGACTGGGTTTTATGTTTATGAATGAATGAATATAATTATACAGTGTATATATATATATATATAATATATATATATATATATATTATATATAATATATATATGTGTGTGTGTGTGTGTGTGTGTGTATATAAGGTAATGCATAAATGGGTTTCATAAATCGCAGAGTGTATTCTTGAGGCAAAAGTAAAGTAAAAAGATCATATAAACATAGATCGAGAAACCCGTAGGTTTCGAGCTACAGCACGCGACAGAGAAATGAACTCCAAAAGATTTTTTACATTTTATGCAAATAAAATTCAAGTGAATGTTTGAAATTCTTTCCTACTTCTTCAATACATGCCGCAGCACGTCGCACCACTGACTGTCTGACACACTAAAAAATTCCTGGAGTATTGCGGATCGTTTCGCAATTGTCTCGAACTCGTTGCCACAATTCATCACGTGCTCGGACTTCTGTAACATAAACTAGACTTTTTAAATGACCCCACAAGAAAAGTAATAATCAAGAGGATTTAAATCTGGTGACCGAGGTGGCCACGGAATAGGACCACCACGCCCTATCCTCCTGTCAGGATATACAGTATCGAGATATTTCCTCGTTAAACAGGGAAAATGAGCTGGTACACCACATGCGTGAACTACATTAGTCGTGGCCCCATTCCGTGGCCACCTCGGTCACTAGATTTAAATCCTCTTGATTATTACTTGTGGGGTCATTTAAAAAACCAAGTTTATGTTACAGAAGTCCGAGCACGTGATGAATTGTGGCAACGAGTTCGAGACAATTGCGAAACGATCCGAAATACTCCAGGAATTTTTTAGTGTGTCAAACAATCACTGGTGCGACGTACTGAGTGCATTCAAAAAGTAAGCAAGAATTTCGAATATTTACTTTAATGAAGCAAATGTATTACACTGCGTATTTGCATAAAATGTAAAAAATCTTTAGGAGTTTCATTTTTCTGTCGCGTGCTATAGCTCGAAACCTACGGGTTTCTCGACCTGTTTATATGGTCTTTTTTCTTGACTTTTGTTTCAAGAATACACCATGTGATTTATGAAACTCATTTATGCATCATCCTGTATATTACCTAAATAGAGACTCCTGCATTTCTGTCGTTTATAGCTCTCAAGGGAGTCGAACCCTTCGTAACTTAAATCGTCCCCATTTTATGACAGGTTAGGAATTAAACTTTTTACAAGGTCCAGGTATTACGTGCTTGTTGGCACGGAACATTTGGAATCTATTCAATATATATATATATATATATATATATAGGTTAACCCCTCCGTCTATGGCCTTGGGCGATTCGAAGTTGACGGGGGTTCTGGTTAGGTGGCAGCAACGGATTTGTTACTCTGGAGTAGCTGGTACCGTATAGGGAATCGCAGTAGTTTCTCTTATACTACTCTCCGATTTCTTCTTGTAGTGCAGGGGTTCCCAAATTGTGTTCCGCGGAACACTTCTCACGGTATACAAGTGTTCCGCGGAACACCAATTTGGGAACCCTGTTGTAGTGGATCGAAGGATTCTATAAGGCTTACTAAATTCTTTGAAGGTTCCCGATTCTTCTTGTAACGTATTGGGAAATTATTTTTCTCTGCTTAAGACTAAGTTCTCTGAAGAGAGCAAGGCTCGAAGGAGAAGACAAAGATATTCTCTTACTGTAGTTTACTGCTAAAATGTTACAGGTAATGCTCAGCCTCTAAGTTAGATCAGACAATCAGAATGATAATTTGAAAAATCGTTTGATTATTTATACTGAAATTTTGGTGACATCATTATTATTTAATGTTGACCTGTTTTCTTTTTTATTATCAATAGGCTGAATTATTTTGCAAATATTTGAAGCTAAGGTAAATATTTTAGCTGTAGCAATGTCTAAACAGATAAGCAAGATATTTGAAGATGAAGCCATATTTTTATTTTAAACCGCATATTGACAGATCTGATGTTATCATGATCTGCCGAGTTAACTAAAAGTGGAAATCAAAATATGCATTTTATTATGAATTATAATTAAACACGCATATGAGAAAAAATTAAATGCCTAAAATATAAAATTAAACGTTAAGCAAGACATGACTTCATCTTTTACAACGAAGAGAGAAGTATACAGAAACGAACATTGCAGAATTTAACAAGATTACATTATTAAGCTAAATCTAAAAAATGATTAAGTAACTTGAAAAGAAATAATTCACCAATTATTCAGCAGAAATAAAATAGAAAGCGATTCAAAAATCGTATCCGAACTTCGTCAGCAATATGCGAATTTGGACTCTATATGTAAAAATGAATATAAGAATATAAATATATAAGAATATAAAGATTATATATAGATATAAGGATTATATAAATATAAGGATTATATAATTATAGGAATTATATAAATATACGAATTATATGAATGAATATAAGAATTATATGGATGAATATAAAAATATATGAATGTAGGAATTATTCACTGTTCATTTTTACACACACACACACATTATATATATATACACCTCGTTAACCTCGTTGCAGTTTCGTCCGTCGGTCTCTCTTCAGACGAAGGTCAAGCCGGTGCCCCCCCTCTAGGCCTGGCTTGGTGAAGGAGCGAGTTGCTCTCTTGCGCTCTCCACCGCACATAGCCAAGTACACCCGGCTCATCTGATACCGTCTTGAGCCAGGCATCTAGTCTTCTCTTGAAGACTTCAACTTTGACCCCTATAACGTTTCTGAGGTCCTTAGGAAGCTGGTTAAAAAGTCTTGGCCCCCTAACAACCAAGCTATTTTTGTTCAGTGTTGAGGAGGTCCCTTGTCAGGCCTTTTGTTTGGGAACACTACATATTCTGCCTTCCTATTTTCCAGCGTTGTTTGGATGGTAATTGGGTTTAGTTTGAGGGTTGGTACCAGTTTTTCAATCATTTTCCATATGTAGATTATAGTTTACTTCTCTCTTCTTCTTTCCAGGGAGTACAGATTTAGTTTACGTAGTTTTTCCCAGTAGTTGAGTTCTTTGCAGCCATCAATCTTGGCTGTGAAATGTCTCTGCGTTTCTTCTAGTTTATTAATGGGGACGCCAAAACTGAGCAGTATTCAAGTTTTGGTATGATGAGTGTTCTCAACAGGGGAATCATTACTGTCTTATCCCCTCCTTTTGAACGTTCTTAGAACCTGTCCTGCGACTCTTTTTGCTTTGTTTATTGCTATCTGATTTTTTGTCTCGAATTTGGCATCATCGGTCATTATTACCACCAAGTCGACCGCTTTCGTGCTTCTCTGAATTTCCTGTCTATCTGGGGCATAATATACAATCTGTTTAATTTCCTCATTTCTACCATATCTCAAGAGCTGAAATTTCTCGGTGTTAAATGTCATAGTGTTGTCTCCTGTCCATTTGTATATTTTGTTCGTGTCCCTCTGCAAGGCCTCCACTTTATTTGCATCGCTGATTTTTCTGCTGATCTTTGTATCGTCCGCAAATGATGTTACTATACTGTTGCTGCTAACTCCACTGTCTATGTCTGTCAGCATGATAATGAACAGGAGTGAAGCTAGTATTGTACCTTGTAGCACTGAGCTGCGTACTTCTGATTCTGATGATGATATACCTTGAATTTTGACGACCTTTAGTCGTTCTCTGAGGAAGTTATAGATCCATTTTCCACTTTGCCTGTTATTCCCATATGTTTCATTTTATGTGCTATTATACTATGATCGCACTTGTCGAAAGCTTTAGCAAAATCCGTGTATATGACATCATAGTTTTTATTGCCTTCAAGTGCATCTAGGATATTGTTAAATGCTCTATAAGTTGTGATAAGCATGATCTTCCCGATCGGAATCCGTGCTGATTTTCGTTGAATCTTTCAGTGTCTCCAAGAAATCATAAATTTTCTCTCTAACTATTCTTTCAAATATTTTCGTGAGGTGGGACGTCAATGACATTGGTCTATAGTTCTTTGCTTGAGGTCTATCCCCTCCTTTATATATTGAGACAATGTTTGCTCTTTTCAAGATGCTCTGTATTTCCCAGTGTCTAGGGATCTTCTCCATAACCAGTATAAGAGTGTAGCTATTTCATTTTTACAGTTTTTTATTAATAGTGCGTTCCATTTGTTCGGACGTGCAGCTGAATGTGATTTCATTTGTCCTACAGCTCTCGCTACATCTTCTGTGGTAAAATCAAAGTCTGTTATAAATTTCCTTGCAATTTCTCTTCGAAGAATGCATCTATGTCAGGTATCGCTTGTCACTTTTTGGGGTACATAAGACCGATTCATACTGGGTCCTCAATGTTTCAGATATTTCTTTTAGATCGTCTGTTAGTTCATTATTTCCTTTCCTTAAGGGCCCAATAGTAGCGCGCGTTTTTGTTTTCCTTTTCGCAGAGCTGTAGAAGTATTTTGGATTTTCCTTTATTGCTTCTACCGCCTTTTCCTCTTCCCTGTCTGTATGGCCCTTTATCAGAGTTTGTATTTCCCTATCGATACTCTCCAGTTTTTCTTGTATTATTTTCCTGGCATTGTTGTCTCCGCAGTTTGCTAACTTCGTCGCTACTCTCTTTCTTTTGCAGAATACTCTTCTCTTTTGCCTCTCTAGCCAGTTCCTATTTCCTTTTGGCTGTGCTTTCGAAGCATATTTTCAAAAATCCTCAATGTCTTTTCTTCCAAGGTTGTTAGCATTTCCTCAGTTGTCTTACTCTCTAAAGCTGTTCTCCACTCTATATGGGCCATGTGTGATCTGATTTCTTCCCTTTTTATGGTCTTGGAGTTTAGGTTAAATGCCCCAAATTTGCTTCCTCCTTCTGTATGTGTATTGTCATTTAAAGTTATCGCCATATTTGTTGATAACGATTATATTGTGGTCTGAGATAATAGTTGGGGTTATTTTTATATCGGCAATCAAGTTCGTGTTATTTGTGAATACCAGATCTAAGGGGTTCCAAAAAGCCTTAGCCCCCATTTGCAGTTTACATGTTTACTTATATCGAAATAGTTTTTAGTGATTATAAAAATATATAAAATTCTTTATTATTGCAGGTATTAAAATTACTCTAGCTGATAAAGTGATAATATAATGGCTTCTCAATTAATTGGTGATTCGGAGAGGCAACGTGTGATAGATCGCATACGAGCAATAACATTTCGGGAAGCTCGTGATGCTGGAGCCACTTTATAACACGTTCATGGGTTGGCAAAAAGTTGCGAAGAAGTGAGGACTTCGTCAAAAGAAATTGGAATAAAACTTTGGATGAATGTGAAATAGATACAACCAAATCTGGCCGCCCAAATTTGCCACTCTCTCAGGAAACAAAGGACATCATTGAAAGCGGTACGCGTAAGCGGAAAAACAGCTGTGCTAAACTTTCTAGAGAGATCGAAGTGTTGAGAGGAAAGATCGTTAGTGGTGAGATCATTCGACTGTACCGTCATAGGCAAGGTTTAAAGCCTTGGCATGAACTTCCAAAGCCAAGAAAAACTCAACTTAACATCGATGACAGAATGTGATTTGCCCATTATCTTGAAGATTGGGATGTGGATGATTTCATGCATTTAGCTGTCTCCGATGAATTTTTTGTTTACGTAACACGTCGGCCTAACTGCCAAAATGATCGAGTGTGGGCCACAACACCAGATGAAATCATCGATGACAATGAACATTATCGCGAATTATTAAAAAGTCCAGACTGTGTTGGTGTGTTTGTTTTGTTCACTGCAAAGAAGCTCACGTGGGTGCTGAAGCCAAATGGTCAGAGTTGGGATGGACAGTATTTTCGTGATATTATTCTGTCCCAGCATGTCATTCCTTTTCTAGGAAACCCAAACAATGTTATGGATGTCGATCAGGTCACACTTCTGCACGATAAGGCCCCCTGCTTTAAGGCATTAGCCACACAACAGTTGTTGCGGAACCATGAGATAGATTTCTTTCGAAATGAAGAATGGCCAGGAAATTCTCCTGACCTGAACGTCTGTGAACACATTGGATCAGTTATAAAGGACAAGGCTGAATGTCTCTTGTTTCAAGAACCTGCAGCAAATCGATTTTCGAAGGATACAATGACGCAACACATTGAAACTGTTTTAGAAATTTGCGTAACGATCAAGATCTATTCACGTCACTTTTGGCAAGCTACCCAAAGCGAATTCAGGCTGTTTTGGGAAGCCAACGGCGGGAACACCAAGTTTTAATTGTTTCTCATTAAATGCAGGATTAAATTCTCTTTGTAAGGTATGTTTAGTTTTACTGTACCTCTAATGGTTTAGGCCATGGGGGGGGGGGCTAAGGTTTATTGGAGCCCCGTAGGCAGTTATTTTTCCTGGTATTTTCTGTTATCTCCTGTATCAGCATAAACTCGTTTGTGAGAGCCATCAGCATTTTCGTTTGCTCCTGGTCCTCTCTTGTACCCCCCTTATCTTGTTGTAATAAATATATTTACCCACTTTTTTGTATTTTATAAATGGAAAATTAAAATCGCCGTAGAGTATTATATTAGAGGATGGGACTAGGGGAGTTTAGGGACTTTATTAGAGTTCTGATATCATCAATGGTATCTGAAAATTTTTCATTTCCACGAGAGTTTCCACGAAGCTGTCGGATTTACTTATTACCGTCTCTGTCATATGCCTCTCATGTATATAAATAGCACAGCCACCTTTACGTCTCGTTGTTCTATCCTGTTCTTAGTAAGTTGAATCCATCGATATGCAATTCTTTCTTTATCGATACAGTGTTCGCAGTTGTCGCAGTTTCCTTGGCAATCTTTAAGATGTGTTTCTGTGAGGCATGCGATGTCCGCCCTTGTTTCGGCCATAAAACCTTTCAGGTATGAATTTGTTTAGAGAATTGTTCGGTTTTATTCCTTGAAAATTTGCCAGGACAATGTTTATGTTCTTTGTTTTGCATTGCTTCTTGTGCATTTTAAGTTCGTTGTCCTTGGTTTCGCGTGCTTTGTATTCTTTTGGTCCTCCGAGCTGGATCCGTTCCTGCCTACCTGTTCTGGTAGCTTCTTGCCATGAAGTGTTCCGGTTCGAGGGTTCCCAGCTGTGTTAGCTGCATGTGCTGTATGAAACTTAGCAGCCGTATTGTGTCCGAGATGTTGAAAAAAATTTTGGTGTGCTATTTATGTTCTGTTTGCTATTTGGGTACATTTTTTTTCTCACATTCCGTTTGTTGTCATTTGGAACTTGTCCTTTTTCCTTTGAACTTGTCGGGAGATGATGGTAGTAGCATTTTCTCCCGTACTGGCAGGTTCCATATGTTGCGTAGGTCTTGCAAATGACCGGATGGTAGAATTTGCATTTTCCACCAAATTTGCAGTGACCATTATTGTAAAAGTAGTTGCACACAGGAGGGTGTTCGTAAATACATTCTCCTCCCTTATATCTGCAAATTCCTTTCACATAATATTTACATATAGTAGTTTCTTCCCCATTTTTACTTGGGGCCTTTGTTTTTGGTGGATTCAGTATTGTTTCATTATTGTCTACTTGTTTTTTCCTATTGCTGCTAATGCCCTTTGTTTGAAATCTTTGGATTTGATTTTGTGCCTCTGTTATTGGTGCTCTGTTGGTGCTTCTTTTATTTCTATTATTTCTGCTTTTTCTGTTTTTTTTTCAGTTCGTTTTTCGCAGTTTTCTCTCGTATTTTCCCCGTTCCTTCTATTTTTTTTCTCTCTGTTCGCTATTCATAAACTCCTCCTTTGCCGTTTCCTCATAGTCTCGTTCTGCTTTAAAAACCGTAAACGAGTTTATTTCGATTATGCAGCTTTTGCAGAACTTGATTCCGTTCAATTGTTTAGTGCCTGATATAAGAGATTTCTTCGTCGCTCCACCTCAGGCATTGAAATTCGACTAAGGTCTGGCAAAGATCGCAGCGAGTTGCCTTTGATTCATCCGTTTCTTTATTACAGTATCCACAGGGTTGTATGAATTGATTTTCCATTGCCATGTTTCTCATGGTATGTAAATGATTGTGCACGAAATATTAACTCAAAATGATAATTTATTAGGTGAGGTATTTGATTTGACTTTAGAAATGAGGGAGGGAAGGTTTATCCGTTATTACATCGGGTGGGGGATGGGGGCTGTGGCACGCTGTAGATTCTCACTGATTGGTGCCCTAAAGTGTACCGCGGGGGACAACTGAGGGATATTGCCTTTCGATGGGCAGTTAGATTTCTTCAGCGAGAAAACACTCGGAAAAAATGTTGTATATATTAAGTTGATTTAATTTTATTTGCTTTATTTCGACATACGGCGCTATTTCACCACTTAAATAGGCATACGACTGTGTTCACTAAATATTCATTCAAATATTGGCACAACTTAAAAAGGATTAACTGCTGGATTTTTATTGCAATATCACTTTTATTCGGACTTCAAACGAAACACGTGTAACCGTCACACTGAGCAGGAAAACATATATATATATATATATATATATATATATATATATATATATATATTGTCAGAAAGAGACCAGGTTCTTAATTAATTATGATTAGAATTTAAAAATTCCACTTAGTGGTTAGGATGAAGAAAATATACAAAAAGAAATGTATATTATATTTATAATGAAAACTAAGTTACTAAATTAAATGGGTATGACATCAGATATATAATTAAACTATGAGGACATTAACTTAAATGAAGGGTTAAAGTGACTAAATGAAATGGACAAAAAATGAATGACAAGATAAATGATATATATATGACTAAGGGCAGGAAAGCTTATTGCTCAATTTAGGAATCTGGTGGATGCCGAGATGTATCCGACAGCCTCCAAGTGTCTCTCTCTTAGTGAATTATTAACAAAACGTTTTTTTATAACTTCGCCGATGTGGTATCGGAGAGTACCAGCATTCAGGAAAAACCAGGAGGTAATGTATTTCTAACAGAAGTGAGGTTAGAGACGACTTGTCATACAAATCACATCGTTTTTTAGGAAACGAACGTATGAATACATTCTGATCGTTTAGAAAAGGGTCAATGTGGGTGTAGAATTTTTATTTTATAAGGAGTAATCCTTATGGAAGAATGTAGTCTACTCTGACGAATCCTTCTTTACGCTATTTCCATGTTCCGGTCGAGTTTACGTCTGGAGACAGCCTAAAGATGCTTATGACCTGACCCCGACTGTCTGACCCCAACCGTTAAGCATGAAGCATGGAGGCGGATCTGTGATGGTTTGGGCAGCAATATCGTGGAATACTCTTGGCCCAGCTGTAGTACTGCATGGTAGGGTTAACCAGGTCCATCCCATGGTCCAAACGCTGTTTCCCAATGGCGGCGCCGTCTTCCAGGATGATAATGCACCAATCCACACCGCTGGGGTCGTTAAAAACTGGTTTGAAGAGCATGTTAGTGAAGTAGAACGCTTGGATTGGCCTCCACAATCCCCGGATCTTAACATTATCGAGCATCTGTGGTGTCAGTTGGAGCAGCAGGTCAGAAGTCGATTCCCACCGCCGGCGTCTTTGGAGGAACTGGAGCAGGGTTTGCTCGAAGAATGGCTCAGGATTCCTCTAGCCACTGTCCAAAAGCTGTATGAATCAATTCCCCGACGCATTGCAGCTGTTATTGCCGCTAAAGGAGGACCAACTCCATATTAAGAATAAAAACCGCCATTTATCAAGGTGTTCATATTATTTTGTCTAACCCCTGTAAGTTCAAAATAGTTCGCGGTTATCTCATCGGGTAGCATAGTGTAAATTTCTAATGCTTTCCCTCTTAAAAGTGAAGCTAATCTAACTGCACCCTCGGATTCTAAATCCCAACCTTTAAGTTCAGCTACTCTTTCAAATCTGGTTATATAAATTCCTAAATCTTCACCGTCTTGGAAAAATTGGAGTTTAATTTCACTCGTGCATGAAGTTATATTAGCTGAAGACCGTTGACTAGCTGACTGATGGTGCATTTCTAAAACTTTAAGTTCGTGCTCTCTTTCTCTCTCTCTTCCTATTCTTTCGTGTTCCTTTTCTTTCTCTCTCTCTTTCGTGCTCCCTCTCTTTCGTGCTCCCTCTCTTTCGTGCTCCCTCTTTCTTTCTAATCTTTCTCTCTCTTTTTCTCTTTCTAATCTTTCTCTCTCTAATCTTTCTCTCTCTCTTTCCTCCCCAGCTTTATTTTGTTGCTCTTTTATAAAAGTACCTACTTCACTACCATCTAACCCTATGGTTTTAGCGATTTCCATAAGTTCAACTAAAGATGGTGTTGCCATATTTGTAAATAGAAAGGATCTTACAATATAATGTAAATTTACAAAAAAGAATTTTACTCAGACTAAATTCTAAGTTAAACCTCACTTCTGTTATTAAATTACGCTCTTGTAAAAAAAAATTAATCAAAATTATAACCACTCTCCCTAATTGAATTTCCCGAAAGAAAAAGAAGGACCAAAAGGGGCTTAGCTGGTTATAAAGCCAGCTTCTTAGAAGGGGAGGATTTATGACTCTCTTCCTGTGACTTCGCTCCGCTTCGACAGCCACAGTCAAACTCCTAAGGCACTGAAAGAACCTTTGAACCCGGAAGGTGATAAGGTACAGCACTGACCCGACTTGTCTGGTGCACAAAATAACGGACTGCAAGTAGTCCACACACAGGAAGGTAGGACAACCGGTGCTACTGTAGTATGCGGTCTACCTACGATTCGGCGGTCTACCTTTTAATTATAGCTTCTTATCTTGTTTACTAATTGTTTGTTTACATCCCATTGTCAATCGCCCTTGACGATTGGTTAGGTTTAGTCATGATATTTTCGTTAGTTTTGACGAAAATATCATGATTAAACCTAACCAATCGTAGGTAGACCGCATACTACAGTAGCACCAGGACAACCTTCCTGAAAAATCAAGAGAAATATTAATACAACCTAACTTTTAAGCTTAAACAATCGACAAACTAACGACCAAGTGAAACTATTCTAATCCTGTCCATTGCGCCAAATATGTCAGAAAGAGACCAGGTTCTTAATTAATTTATGATTAGATTTTAAAAATTCCACTTAGTGGTTAGGATGAAGA
Source organism: Bathynomus jamesi (assembly GCA_023014485.1). NCBI lineage: Eukaryota > Metazoa > Arthropoda > Malacostraca > Isopoda > Cirolanidae > Bathynomus > Bathynomus jamesi. Next base: position 64,367 of record JAJOZX010006169.1, read on the forward strand.
AAATATACAAAAAGAAATTTATATTATATTTATAATGAAAACTAAGTTACTAAATTAAATGGGTATGACATCAGATATATAATTAAACTATAAGGACATTAACTTAAATGAAGGGTTAAAGTGACCAAATGAAATGGACAAAAAATAAATGACAAGATATATATATATATATATATATATATATATATATATATATATATATAACTAAGGGCAGGAAAGCTTATTGCTCAAGTTAGGAATCTGGTGGATGCCGAGATGTATCCGACAGCCCTCCAAGTGTCTCTCTCTTAGTGAATTATTAACAAAACGGTTTTTTATAACTTCGCCGATGTGATATCGGAGAGTACCAGCATTCAGGAAGAATCAGGAGGTAATGTATCTCTAACAGAAGTGAGGTTAGAGACGACTTGTCATACAAATCAAATCGCTTTTTAGGAAACGAACGTGTATATACACATTCTGATCGTTTAGAAAGGGTCAGTGTGGGTGTAGAATTTTAATTTTATAAGGAGTAATCCTAATCAAGAAGAGTATCTTCTTGACATATATGATGCAAAGCCACAAGGAAAATGAAAAATGATTCCAAGGCCTTTCGTGTATTCAGAAGTACACCTCGTCAGGGAATGAGTCGTGACCCCCTGACGAGGTTCTTCTGAATACACGAAAGCATTGGAATCATTTTTCTTTTTCTTTGTGGGTTTGCATCATCATTTCACGTGTTTAATTGTGAAATTCATCCCATATATATATATATATATATATATATATATATATATATATATATATAAATGGCGGATGGTGACTGTGTGAATTGGGTGTGCAGAATATCATGTGGAGTAAAATTAATAACTGAAATTCATGTTAACTTAGTTATTAATAAATCTTAATAGTAATATGGTAAGCATACGCAATCCACCTTTCAGTATTACACTAAACACTTGGAGAATTTAGGTGAACTAAAAAATCTAACACCAATTTCCTACGGGCTCCTTTAAGCATCGAACTTATTTACACATAAACTCGAGTCTTCTTTTGGAGCAAAAATAGTGAGCAATAACGTCCTCATATAAGGAACTCTTTGCTTCACATGTATAAACAGTGTAATATGTTAAGCATATAAACATAAGTAATCCACACTCTTAAGAATAAAACAAACACTGGAAGAAATAGGTGAACCTTAATTTCAAACGTAAAAACAGAAAACTAACACCAATTTCCTACAGCATCCTTTCAACCAACTTTATTTATATATAAACTCAAATCTTCTTTTCTGAGAAGAAAAGTGAGCAATAACGTCATCATAGAAGGAACTTCTTTGCTTCAAGTCTATTAGCAGCCATTTTTCTATCGAAAACAAACTAAGAGCACATAGCCTTTTCCTGCCCTTGTGTCCCCCGGTAGCATGTGTTTATTCGTTTTAGGGCCGAGAAAGAACGTTCTACTGAAGCAGTTGGTGCTTGGAATTGTTAAGATCAATTCTGCTAGTTTATAGACTTCTTTGAATCCGCAGCTGAGTTGATTTAATGTCATTATGTTTATTAGTTCATGAACATGTTTGCCCGAGAACTCTGAACTTGAATAGAGTACCATGAGCTCATTCTTGAGACGCACATACTCAAACAGTGTTCCATAAAAGTCTCTTACTTTGTTCAGTAGGTTATCCGGGAAGCTTACCTCATATTTTTCAGGCGAAGAAGGTGAAAAAACTCTAATTTAGAGAGAAAAGAATATCTAGTGTGAATCTGATCAATGATGCTATTCATGATCTTGCAAAACAACTGGTGATAAGCATCTTTACGTCATTTTCTATCTCTCGTCCGCATCTTTTAAGATGTGGATCATGAAGCTCATCTTTTTCAGACAAAACCGAAAGCCAGAGCTCTTCAAAACTGTGACCCTTATCATATTTCAGTTGTTGTGTAATGTCACTTATTTTCTTACTACAGTACAGCACATCAAACGTTTCACTCTAATATATTGTACAAAACATCAGTATACCCAAATACTTTTGAAAAAATCTCAAGGAACAATATTGTTTGAAAATCTTCCAAGAATGACAAGAATCCCCGTGCTTTTACTACTGCATCCGTGTCCCAATCTGCAGAATTTTCGATTACATCCTTAAAGAAATCAGTAAGACTGCTTCTGTAACTTTTTACAGTATTTACTAAACGAGATGTGAAGTTCCATCTCGTTGGAGCAACAGAGGGCAATCTTCTGGAAACAAATTCATTTAAAGCATGTACTCTTTTAGAAGACTTGGAAAAATAAGCAGCTACTCCACTCAGAATTTGGAAAAAGTGTTTGCACTGTTTGATACTGGAAAGGCTTTGCTCTAAAACTAGATTCAGCACATGAGCATAGCAATGCGTAAAAATGGAAAGGGGATAAGCTTCAATGACTTTTTTCTGCAATTCCATTTACATGTCCACTCACTACACATGCTCCGTCATAAGTCTGTCCAACTAACTTGCTTTCGATCTGATATTCCTCAACTATGTTCACTACATGCTTAAACAGGCCACCAGAGGTTCTGTCGCTACTAACATCAGTAAATCCAATGAATCTTCCATATACTTTACCTTCATGAACAAAACGCAAAACTGTTGAGAGCAGTGATTTTGATGTAACATCTGAGGTTTCATCGAGCATTATAGAAAGAAATCTTGCTGAATCAATTTCCTTTTTTATATTGTCTTTCATTACAGAGGCTATAGCTTTGATTATGTCATTTTGCACAGTAGGAGAAGTTCCCTGAAACACAGTGGATGTATTTAAATGATTATCTAGAAGAGAATCATACTCCCGAAGCAATTCTAGAATTTCTATGTAATTTCCTCTGTTCACTGAAATTGAAGCCTCATCATGACCTCGCAGAGGAAGTTCTTGTTTAGCAAGATAGCATATTGCATCAATAAGCCGTTTTAGAATTTCTCTTTTCTTCTTTACTTGTTCATTGTGTCTGCTTACTTCATGTGCCTTTTGCTTATCAATTAATGTGTCAATTCTTTGCTTGCCAAACATTTTATTGCTAAGAAAAGACTGAACATGGCCTTGCGATCTCTCATGCTTCTGCTGAGCAGCAGACAGATGATTGAGATCAGAATATCCCTGTTTACTCCAGATTTGAGAACAATAAACATGGCCAACAGAAAAGTTTAGAACGCTCTTCACAACCAGTCAGCCACTCAAAAGATTTATACTGAGAAACTGAAAAATTTCTTGTATATCAAGACTTTTTATCTTTGTGTTGACTAAAGTTTGGGAGTGCTGGACATGGCCTTCCTTCCTCTAACACTTTCAACTTGTCCTCATAACTAAGTATTGAAAAAGGAGTGCTTAATATACTTTGTACAGTGTTTGGCATGGTTATGGAAGGGACCAAAAAGTAATAGGGCAGTACTGGATAGAAAGACTTTCGCCCATTAGCTCTGACTGGAAACTGACACTCAGTCACTGACTCGTTCACTGAGAAGCCGTCTGACGCGGGCCATGGCAACATAGGCCCAACCCACTTTACCATATATGGAGGGTGTTCTGTCCACAGACCGCACACTATCCACCCTGATCCTTCGCTCTCTCCTTTTTCCATTTGATTTGGCATGGGGTAAACATAAATTTATATTCCCATAGTAGGGGAGAAGAATATATATATATAATATATATATATATATATATATATATATATATATATATATATATATATATATATAGGGCGTCCCAAAAAAATGTGTATACACACTTTAAATAATTATAAAGGCAGTGTTTATTAAAATACATTTCATTTTCAAAATGTAATAGAATCTACAGACATTATTTAATTGTTTTGTCAACGCCTGTTTTCAAACTGACGTCCGTTCTGGTCCAGGCACTGCTGATAACGCGAAGCAATGGAATCGCAAACATCACGAAACATTTCGTTTGGTATTTGTGTGCATTCTCGTTCAATGGCTGCTCTCAATTCAGCGACTGTTGCAGGTTTTATAGCGTAGACTTTGTCTTTTAAGTATCCCCATAAAAAAAGTCTAGTGGTGTGAGGTCTGGTGAACGCGGAGGGTATTCTACGAAACCCCTTCGTCCAATCCACATCCACATCGTGCCAAGTACCACTCGCAATACTCCACTCTTCGGTCCGGATCATCATCTTCATTAATAGCATGGACTAATCTTGGAATGTACTTTTCCATTGACAGCGCTTCAAAATGCGTTGGACAGACGATTCTGAAATTCCTACCTCACGACTCGCTTGCCGCACAGATTTTCTTGGACTTTGGTGATACGTTTCCAGTACTCTTTCTTGCTTTGTGGGGCTTGTCGATGTCCGTGGTCTTCCGGAACGCTTCTTGTGGACATTCTGAACAGTTCCATCGGCTTCAAACTTATCTCTAATTCGGTGATGGTAAGTCGCGTTGGTGGATCTGTTTGAAACTCCCTCCTAAACTGTCTTTGCACTTCAACTGCGTTTTCACACTTCCAGTAGCATTTTAGAATGAATTTCCTTTGTTCAAAGCTTAGTCTGACTGCCATTATTAATTCTAATGGGTTTAACTTGGAAAGGAAGAAACATCAATTGAGCTATCAGCTGTTAAAGTGTACTGAAATTTCGCACCTCAAACAAGCTCTAAGGACGCTTCTATCGCTCAGTACCAAAATTTTACCGAATGGTTGTGAAGACAATCCGAACAACTGAATTGAATTAGTTCATTTCTCATCTCGACTAGTATAACACTCGAGCGCGGAATTAAGGGTTAGGCATCTTTTTCGTCTCGACTAAAGTTGAGAGAGGGAGACGAAGGGTTAATTAAATATTAATTTACAGAAAATCTATTGGGTGTGCGGCGCACACGTAGCACACCCTGAATTTACGCCCCTGATATATATATATATATATATATATATATATATATATATATATTGAATAAACTTAAGAAGAAAAAGTCAATTAACAATTCTAGTGGTGTGTGTGTGTGTGTGTGTGTGTGCGCGCGAACACACACACACTCTGTATATAAAATATATAAGTTCTTTAAGCATATAAAAACTTTTCTTAATGTTTTGTATTTTCATTCGTACATCGTATTCTCTTTTCTCCTAAAATTATTTTAAAAATGTTATTTATTTAATTTTACTCTCTACTGTCACAAAGGTTTTATTTACAATATTTATTGTTTTCAATTGTATTACTTTAACTTTATAACATAATTGTATAATTGTGTTCATTTCAAGTTTTTAGTGTTAAAAACTATTTTAAATATTAAAAGGTCATTAACTTCATGTTTGTTTTTAACTGTATATACAGGGTGGCGGAAAAGTCGCGCATCATAGGAATTTTCAGTGTTGACTATAATATTTGTTTTCTTTAAGGTAGGAAATGACTGCGAAATTGACAATAGACGAGAGGGTGAGTTTGGTCTTAGTATGGAATACCAGATACTACAAATCGATGAATAAGCACAGAATTTAAATTCTGTACCCATTCATCGATTTGTAGTACCTGGTATTCCATACACTAAAACCAAACTCACCGTCTCGTCTATTATTAATTTCGCAGCCATTCCCTACCTTAAAGAAAAAAAATATTATAGTCAACACTGAAAATTCCTATGGTGCGCGACTTTTGCGCCACCCTGTATTTCTGGTTTTACCACTGAAGATGACATTAAAAAGTGTCGAAAACTCTGATTATTTATTAAATGTTTGCCAACGGTTAGTCTTGTTGTTCATTATTATTGAAAATGAAATGAAAAGGTTTATTGGCAGACTATAGTCCATATGACAAATATTATTAATATAATGACAGTTCACATACTAAGGATAAAAATATATACAATTGATTAGAAATAATACAGTAATGTCGAAGTTAAGTGGAGCTACAGACAGACGTTTTCATACCAAGAAGTCCATAGCTTAGGCCTTAGAGGATAAACGGCAGGACTCATGGATAGCTTGGATAATCGGGTTGGTTGATTTTTTAATTCTTTGCATCTTGTTACCTCCGAGAAGCTCGGGACATTGCGGGTAGCAAACATTTGCGAAGATGAGCATCTCGGGGGGGGGGGGGGGGTAATTTATGTAAGAGTCTGAAAGACCTGTTGTACAGCAAATTTAGAGTTCTGCCAGAACCTTTTTTATAATTCACCCAGAGTTGCTGTCTGTGTATATAAGGTTCTAACATATAGTCTGCTCGATTTTTTAGTTTAGTCAGAACAAAAATTAAAGGATTTATAAGGACAAATTTCCTCGAATTTTTAGTTTATTCACAACAAAAATTAAATGACTTATAATGACAAATTCATCATCAATATAATTCCCTTCTTTTTCTATAACCTCCCACCTGTAGAAAAGTTTTTATGCCACGTTCGAAGAAATCCCTTGGTTTCGAGTTAAAAAAAGCGATCACTTCGTTTTCGATAGCTTCCCTGGATTGCAACTTTTGTCCATCTAGGTGGTGTTGCAGACTTCTGAATAAATGGTAGTCTGAAGGTGCGATGTCCGGAGAATAAGGTGGTTGAGGCATTTTTTCCCAACCAAATGCCTCCAATTGGGCAGTGGTGATTCGAGCAGTGTGAGGGCGCGCGTTATCGTGGTGGAATAGAACACCTCTGCGATTAATTAATGCGGGACGTTTTTCTTGTAATGCCATCTTCAGTCGTTGGAGTTGTTGGCAGTAGACTTCAGCTGTGATTGTTTAGTTATCTGGCAGAAGCTCAAAATGAATAATTCCTTGCATATCTCACCAAACGCATAACAAAATTTTCTTTGGATGGGGTCCATTCTTTGGCTGAGGTTCAGGCTTTGTTTCACGGCTAAGCCACTGATGTCGACGCTTAATATTGTTATAGAGGACCCATTTTTCATCCCCAGTGACGATCCGATTCAAAAACGGTGACTGCAGTTGCCGAGAATGCAGTGATGTGCAAATATCGATTCGATGTTGAAGATTCGCTTGTGACAAATCATGCGGAACCCATTTTCCAACTTTCACTACTTTTCCTAACAGCCTCAAATGACGATGAATGGTCATATGGCATCCTCCCCCGACACCACATCGATTGTCGGAGGGAGGACACTTTTGACACCCGTTTGATTCTTAACAAATTTCCAAAATTTGTTATTATCGTTATTTATGCGAGCTTCACAGGCTTTTGATGCTCGAATAGACTCTTCTTTCTGTTTACATCGCCTTATGGCCGCCTTATACTGACCCCTACTTCTACACATATTCATGTACACTGGTCCTAATCTGGGTTTACCATGAATGCACCACAAATCGTAGGCGTGTTTCGATTCCCTCTTCAGGGGGGGGCAATAAAATCATTCCATCCAGGAATAATCTTAGTATGATAGTTGTAAGATTTAATCAGGGGGCTTCCTGCTTCTCTTAACAGGGATACTATCTTACTATAATACCTATCTATGAGTTTACAGTGAGAACCATTTGAACAAGGATTATTACAGGCAAGATGCAAAATTTCTAAATTATTAAAGCGGTGACCTGTTCTGTCTTTGTATTCTCTTCTCTGTTGCATATTAACATTAGACCAATCGACGCGATTATTCTTACCTATTGAATTCTTGCTATGTTGGGTTGCACATAAATTGGTAAAATTAATTAATAGTTCTAATGGTCTATGATCAGAAAGAAGGAAATCATGCAAAATATGAGCTCTAACAATTCGATCCTTTAGATTATTACTAGTGAGACAATGATCGGTGCTACTGTAGTATGCGGTCTACCTACGATTCAGCGGTCTACCTTTTAATTATAGCTTCTTATCTTGTTTACTAATTGTTTGTTTACATCCCATTGTCAATCGCCCTTGACGATTGGTTAGGTTTAGTCATGATATTTTCGTTAGTTTTAACGAAAATATCATGATTAAACCTAACCAATCGTAGGTAGACCGCATACTACAGTAGCACCCAATGATCAATCCACCTGATGGTACCACTCATATCTCTAACGTATGTAAAATTACAACTGGTTACCCCTCTAATATATCTACATCACTTATACTTAATTTGGCCGACTCGCACATGTTACCCAATTCTACAAAGAATTCCAAGTTCAAATGCGCGTTAAAGCCCCCATTATTATATAGCGAGAATATTTGGGGTTATCTGATAATGACTTAATTTTATACAGCAAATCAATGTATTCATCTAGATTACTGCCATTGTTATATGGTAAATAGCAGTTTACAATTAATATGCAATCATTGTTCACTTGTAATTCAATGTCTAACAACCTTACATTATCGCTTGTTAAAAATTTTATGTTTTGACAAATTTTTCCTTATTAAGAAAACAACACCACCAAAAGGCCTACCGCACATTAATTCATCTGACAAGTCTAATGCTGATGACGCATGGTACATAAAGTCATCATGGATGGTAGAGAAGAATTTTAGCTCTTGCTTAGGTAGCCAGTGCTCTTGCAGGAGTACCAAATCTGCACTGTCACAGATTTTATGAACATCTACAATTGAATTCCTCACTGACCTTACGTTATATGAGTCTATTCCGCCATGACTGATATAAAACTTATTAATCTGATTATTATTATACACAGTACAAATTTCAGGCATTACCGTTAGGGCGCCTATTATTATGATTATTTTGATTATTATTATTATTATTATTATTATTATTTTACCTGTTATCAAATCTCCTGGGAAAGTAAATAAACTCCTTAACAACAATACCTTCTGGCCACTAACTCATATTGTACTGGTTGAAATGCGAATTTACACCTCTAATTATTACTTTAAATGAGTTATAATACGGAGATTTTGTGTTTAGTTTATTAATTAACAATATACTGTTCACCACAGACCTCTTCCATCATGTGTCGAATATCGCTTCCTTCGTTCGAGAGCTGAATTCGCGACACAAAGAGGGTGAGATTCCTCACCGGTGGCCTTGCCGCGCTGACAGGTTGAGGAACCCTCTGTGGAGAGCGCCTGTTAACTGTGACCCACCCGCCCTCTTCCCACAATCTCCCTGAGGCAGGGTTCACCTGCCTGTGGGATGGGTGGCACGACCTTGGGGGGATAGGAGGCCCCTCCCCTACTCTGTGGCTTGGTGAGGGTCTGTTAGCGGTGTTTATATCCTGACGGACGTGCGTGCCCCTCCTTCTTCGGTAAGAGGGAGGGGAACTGAACGCCGAGCGAGGCGTTTGAGTAATCGAACGCCTCTCACCTTCAGTGGAAGGTAAGGAAGAGGGCATTAATGCCTCGTCTCTTGGCATCGGACAGTCCCTATTCCTCATTGTGAAATCGGGAGCAGGAGTCCTTTCCTGAACGGGAGGGAGGTTGACCGCTTCCCCTGCATGCTGCGTTTCTACCCTACATTCAGAGGGGGAGGTGGGTGAGGGGATTTCGTTTCCCTCGCTGCCCGACGCGCTTCTTGGGGTTCTCTGACTTGCTGAACAACTTCCGAGTAACTGGGCTATGGGAGGAGCGTCTCTTTCAACGCATCTAACTCTGACCGGAATTGTTCTAGCGAAATCGCATTTTTCTGATTTGACACCACGCGTTGGTGTTTCAGTTCAACTAACGACTTTTATACCTCATTGTACTGTTTGAGGAGCACCGAAATGTCTACATCACCCATAGAGATTACCGGTATTCTATGGAAATTAGTAACGTAGAAGGTAATATTGTTCTCATTATCCCGGAGGGTTGACACTTTATTTATAGTGTCTTTTATGATATTCTCGTTTCTAGAATTACCTCTACGAGTTGGGAGAGTAGCACTGAACGGCGTGTTTAACTGTCCCCTCGCATGTTCTATTTCTTCCGAATCATAGAAATCATGACAAACAGATACGAGAAGGTCTGACCTAATATGATCTACTTTGTCAGATATAAAACATAAAGAATTTTCTACAAGAACACGATTTTCAGCAGACGATCCCATTGCATCTGTATCGATGGAGGAGCAGGCTTGCGGGGTGGGTGGGTAGATGGTGGGGGGGGGGGCTGAAGATGGAGAGAACGCCGATAGGGGTCCCACTTCTCGTCCCTTTAAATAATGGTCCAGATACCACCGGTTCGATGCTCAGGCATCTTTTCACATTAATTATGTAATATTATTAGCTATGACACATAAAAGTATGTACGCGGAGTCACTGTACGATTATAACGTAATGAAACATACATTTCCCGCGGTCACCGTCAAAAACTTTTACTATTAAACGGAAGATTCGCAGTGTAGACAGTAGGGGTGGGGCGGGAGGAGGGGAAGGGGAAGGAGATGCTGGTAGGAGTGCCCACTTCTTGTCCCTTTAAATCACGTTCCAGATACCACCAACTCCATGCACAACCATCTTTTCACATTAATTATCACGACACTATTACCCACTATAACATGCTAAGTATACAGTATACGCGGGATCACTGTGTGTTCATGAACATAATGATATCTAAATTTTCCGCGAAAACATTCAAAAACCTTTACTATTTAACGAGAGACGAGCAGCCCACCCGTGAGGCATCCTCTCGGTAGCATCCTCTCGCTATATTATTATTATTATTATTATATATACGAGGGGCGGTCAGAAAATAAGTTTACACGGCGTATAATTTCGTAACTAAAAGACCTCCATTGATTATGTTTGTATCAAGTGAATTCGTTAATCATTGTTGGCAATACTGCACGTCGATTCGGCTGCCATCTACCGTACATTGGTTATATGAGTCAGTTGAACATGGCGGCTCGACTGGAACAGTGCCCTGCCCTACGGAGCAGTCCACGACGTTTACGTTTAATGGCCGCTCGTAAACGTTCCAGTGTTGTGCCTTTTTGCATGAAGTCTGCGAGCAAAACGCCTTTGTGGTCCCAAAACACGGTAACCACCACTTTGCCAGAGAACCTTACAATCTTGAACTTCTTTGGTCGCGGGGACCCAGGGTGTTTCCATTCCATGCTGGCACGTTTTGTTTCCGGAGTACGGTGATGAACCCATGTCTCGTCTCCTGTGACAATGCGCTAGAGAAATTCTTGACCAATGACACACGGAATATCGTTACAGAAATGACAGGGCACTGTTCCAGTCGAGCCGCCATGTTCAACTGACTCATATAATCAATGTATGGTAGATGGTAGCCGAATCGACTGCAGTGTTGCCAACAATGATTAACGAATTCACCTGATACAAATATAATCAATGTCAGCCCTTTAGCTACGAAATTATACGCCGTGTAAACTTATTTTCTGACCGCACCTCGTATATATGGGATGAATTTCACAACTATACACGTGAAATGAATGAATGATACAAACCACATATACTGTGTGTGTGTGTGTGTGTGTGTGTGTGTGTGTGTGTGTGTATATATATATAATTTAAAAAAAATTAATTAAAACGAAATCTTAAGAATTTCATAAAGTTGTACTAAAAATATACTAAGCTGAAAGGGAGAGAGAGAGAGAGAGAGAGAGAGAGAGAGAGAGGAGAGAGAGAGAGCAAATACAGTTATTGCAAGGTTTAAGAGGAAATTTAAATTTATGATACTCACTTTGAATAAACTTAACAGGTATTATTATAGTAATAAAATTTAAATTGGTTTACAACACTAAAATAATTACATTCCGGCAGACTGAAGTAGAGAAACTATAATTATATTTAGTTTTGTTATGTTTTAGACGAGGAATGGTATACACTATACAACATTTTAGGTTTCTTCTTCCTCTTTGGTAAATGTCATGTTTTAATGTTCTATGGTATGAAAAAATTGTTGGTGTTCTTTTCCTTTATAAAAACGTATCATTTACGTATCTCGTTAGCGTCCGTAGCTCAGTAGCTAATACCGTTGCCTTATAAGCTAAGTGAAGACACTTAGGGAGGGTGTTCGATTCTCGATGGTGCTGGTTAATAATAATTATTCAAGAGTTAGCGCAATGGGTCGGATTCGTTTGGCTTGAGCGCTGTGCCGGTTTCTGGCCCTCCTTACTCATTATTATTGCGTATCTCTTGTATAGGGTGTGGTTTGAATTCATCGGGGCATTGTTGTAGTAGTTAAAGGTTTTCACGGTAACAAAAGAAAAAGTTCACTAAAATAGCTCTAAGGAGGGATCTCACTGCTAGGGAGTTAATTTGTTCATAAACGTGGATATTAAAGAAAAGGAAAGTGTGTCAGAGGCTGCAAATACTGTATTAAGAGTTCGGAGAATTCTTAGTTTGGAAAGATGTTCTATATTAATATTGTTGTGATAAAGTTTGTCAACACCCATTTTGATGACTTCATTAATGGAAACATTCGTGTATAAGGACATCATATAATATAGTTATTATAATAGTTATAATATAGGAGAATAAACGGGAGTAAGACGAAATCTTAATATCTACAACTTAAGAATTTTAACACTTCAACTATTTATTAAACAATTTCTTCCAATTTTGAGAAAAGTTCGCACAAGTACACCAAATGCTTATAAGAGTATTGTTGAGATTGCACACTTTGTGCTTCACGGTCTTAACTTTGTGTTGCTAAATTTCAGCGAGGTCAACTGCAAAAGGTGGCGCACAACTATCGTACAGGAGAGACTGTGGGTATTGATAAGAAGCCTTCACTATATACAGGGCAGGGTTGTGGAGTCGGTCCAAAATTTTCCGACTCCGACTCCACACATTGTAAAAATTCGACTCCGACTCCGACTCCACACATTGTAAAAAATTCGACTCCGACTCCGACTCCACACATTGTAAAAAATCTAAAAATCCGACTCCGACTCCTCACATTTTAAATATACGACTCCGACTCCTCTAGTGTTTCACTCTATAATTATCATAATAATAAGACATTTCATCACCACCACATGAATCGTCAGGTTACTTTCTAGGATAAGGGAACATTCAAATATTAAGAAGGATATTGACTTGTAGATATTATCATATTAAGGGATTTTTATTTTTCCAATAATATATATATATATATATATATATATATATATATATATATATATATATATATATATATATATATATATATAAATGAAAAAGATTCTCTTAAACATAATTAAGGTCTAACCAGTAGTAGTCCTACTTAAAATTGAATAACCCTTCTTAACCTAGTGGCTATAACCAGGGTTGTGGAGTCGGTCCAAAATTTTCCGACTCCGACTCCGACTCCACACATTGTAAAAATTCGACTCCGACTCCGACTCCGCCCTGAAACGTGCGACTCCACGACTCCGACTCCGACTCCACGACTCCGACTCCACAACCCTGATACAGGGTGTCTCAGAAATCTGGACCCATAGGCAAACTTCACTTTTTACTTTTATTTTAACAACTGTTCAAATAGCATGCCATTAACTTGTATACACATACCATAGGCTCCTCTGAATGTTTCTTAGTTCCCTCACACTGATTTTGGCACCCAAAATTAATAAATACCTATGAGTCCAGATTTGAAACACCCTGTATAGGTGTCGTTTCGCTCCAAGGCGAACCACTAACAATAAAATTCTAAAAATGCTTATAGTATATGAGCAAAACGTCAGGAAATCGAGTAGAAAAGAGAAAAATGAAGGAGCAAGAAGAAAGCTCAATATATAGGGTGACCCAAAAAGGTGTTCCCAGAAATAACTTGTTACATACATATAGTATTTTGGGAACATTTTTGTGGATCACCTTGTAATTACCATTATGATATCCCTAGAGAACTCCAATGAGTTAATTACAAGAAAAGTAGTCAAGACTACAAAAAATATGTTGAACCGTTTTTGGACGGACAGTTTTGGAAAAAGGTCCAAAAAACATAATATTTATAAAAAGCATTAAAAAAATCTTTACGGATCAGTAATAACTGGGTTTGGTTTTTAGAAAATTGTATTACCATTACCAAAGAGAATAAAATACCCCCAAAAAACAAGACAGTGTGACCAATTACTAATTTTTTATACTCTTTAGAAATTTTAACCGAAACTGTACATTCTTTACGGAGAGAACCTCTGCCAGGGTATGATTCAGGTGTCACCAATGAAGTCCTCCCAGGTCGTTTTGTAGCAATAACTAGATTCTCGATATCATATATAACGTAATTTTAACATATGTACTTTAGAATATTAACATACATATATACGAATAATTCAAAACTTAGAACTGGTGAACTTTTTCCAATACAGTGTTCAAGGGAAATTATTGATGATGTTAATTATTGTTAAACTATAAAATTATGAAATAGAGTTGAAATTAAAAGTAATAATTAAATAATTGGAGTTGGAAAATGTCAAATACAGAATGTGAAATAAAAGCGACATTCACCAGAAAAAAGTTGAGCTGAAATTAAATTAGAAAAAAAGTATTCGTTAATTTATATTCTGATCATAAATTTATGTAAATACACCATGTCATAACTTTATGATAGAGAGTTCAAATGTCATATATATATATGTGTGTGTGTGTTGTATGTGTGTGTGTGTGTGTGTGTGTGTGTAAACTTTCCAAATCTCCAATTATAGAGCATTGTCTTTAACTGGCAGAAGAAGAGACTTGTCTAGCCTACACTTTACTTAGTAAAGTTTACCTCTAATATTATTTCTGTGTGAAGCTTTACATGTTTACGAGTAAGCGTGGTATGAGAGTTTTCAGTATTCTCTATTCTCATTTGCTTATCTTCTTTTTGCCCTTTTTCTATCTTCTTTCTTGATCTAACCCGTTGTAGATTTTATAAGGTCACTGTTAGTACAGGGTGTCTATAAAGTAACGCAAGAGACAAATTGATTTGAACTGGCTTTAAAAACTAGTTTCGTAACGCGAGTGAAAAGTTTTCTAACTTGTAAAGCAATTATTTCAATCTGTTATAAAGTTATTATAAAGTACGTATAATAAATATTACTTGTCCACGTTCACTTCCGTTAATATAATTCAAATCGGATTTGTCTCTTCACACGCGTTCCTTTATACACACCTAGGGTGGCCAGATGTCCGGCTTTAGGCGGACATTCCGCCTTTTGAGCACTTTGTCCTTAGAGTGGCCATTTCCAAATTTCCAAAAAGGAGGACACTGCGTATGTGGCCGTACGTTAACATATTATATATATGTTAACGTACGACCACATACGCAGTGTCCCCCTTTTTAAATGGCCACCCTATACACACCCCCAGTATTTAATTTACTTCTGTAACTCATGAAACTGGAGATTCAGGAGTTTGTTTAGGAAATATGAAATTCTGTTTGAAATGCCGCCAAGCGCATGGTCCTAACTTTTATTAACCCTGTTTATAAAAATGTCACAAAAGTCACAAAATTAGCTACGAATTCAAGTGGACTCATCAACTAAACTGAATTGTGTAAACTCACCTTCCGCGAGATGAGAACTTTTGGGACTTCGTGGCTAAATCTGTGATTTTCGTGACATTTTTATAGTCACAGTTATTAAATGGTTATGGGTAATCTAACGCGTCTAGTCTACCATAAGAAGTCACTAAATCGAAACAACAATTTTTCCGTCAGTTTACAAACCTGGCTTAATTTTTCGTTAGAAATAAGAGATTCTTCACAGTAAATTTGTCGTTAAATACATTTTTCGTTAGAATTTTAGCGTTATTTATGAATTAATAATAAACTTGAATACTTCATAAACATTAACATATCAACATATTAGTCAAGATGCATAAGGAACTCGGGGAGAAAACCATTTCAGAAAAACGTACGAAGTGTAGGTCCAAGCAGATTGAATCGAAAAAGATATTAAGGAAATAGCAAACACCAATTCTACTAAAAAAAAAAAGGGAATAATTTTTAGCCATATTTTATATCATAGACTTTAAATTTTAAAAATTGGGGTATTTTTCAGTCCCATTCGTGTTGCCGGAAATTCTACATATGAAATACGTGTACAAGAAACGGAGGGAAAGAGTCCAATAGTGAGGAGGGATACCGTAGTCATCTGTAAACTCGTAAAATGGTCGCCAGTTGTTAATGTATTAGTAGTAACTACATCTAAATTAGTATATTGCTTATTTGATAATTTAGATCACATTTTATATTTATTCTAATAATAATAATGTGTCAGCTATATCTCCATCTTTTTCTTTTTTTAGCGAATTATTTAGTTTAGGTACTTTCAGAAAAAAATTTACCTAAAATTATAAAATTATATAGTTCACACACACACACACACACACACACATATATATATATATATATATATATATATATATATATATATATATATATATATATATATATATATATATATACTAAAACAATAGTATAACATTTGCAATTCTTCATTTGTAAATTTTTTTTCAAATTTGAAAACTACAATTTACAGTTTGCTTCAGGGTGAAGTTGATCAAGTTTTGCGAGTATTCATAAATGTTAAGTTTAAGATTTATTGCGTATAGACCATCTCTGGAAATGATGATGGCAGGTCAAAAAGACCTTCTGGCATTTTACCATAAAATCTTTTTTTTTCTTTGCTTTAGTATTAAAATTTGGAGCCTCAAGGAATAGCTTAAAGTTTATATTTTCACAGAAACTGTATTTTCATAAAATAAATAGTATACATATTGTAACGATGGGTATGGGAAGCACTTTTCAGTACACACACACACACACACACACACACACACACACCACACGTGCCCATTTCCGTATAAATAGGTACCCACTTCTTTAATTTTATATATTAAAAAAAAAATAATTAACTTAACCTAACTTAATTTTACCTAACCATAGGTCCCATCGAACCCAGAAAGGCGTAATAAGTGGTCTGGACCAAATTGCGGGCTCGAAGGTACTTTTCTTTTGAGTCCCTAAATAATAAGGTAATAGCTAACCTAACTTGAACCAACTTAAACTGATCCATCCGACTGTAACCTAACCTAATCAACAGTGACATATCTTTTCTCACCGAGAGTAATATATTTCTAGGTTTTCGTTTAATTTTTAATGTCTAACTTCTGAGGTATCAAATTGTTACCTTACAAAAAATATTACCCCATTACAATTGTGAATTCCACACTTAACGACACTTATGCCCAGTTCATTTTTGCATACACATACCATTTACTGTGTATATATATATATATATATATATATATATATATATATAGGGTGGCCAAAAGTCAGGAGTCTAAGGAGCCAGAGAGAATGGATCTTTGCCGCCACTTTTTTTAAATAAAAATTACTTTTTTAGTTACAGAATTTATAATATATGCAATGATGACCCTTTGCCTCCCAACTTTTGCGCCACCCTATATATATATATACACATATATATAACCTTTGGTTTGCTTCCGCCCGAATTGTTCATTCTGATGCCCACGTCGGGCTAGCATTATGAAAACGAAAAAACTATAGTATTTGTCATTTACCATTACTTATTCGGACTATAGTGGATTTAATTTTCCTAGAAGAGTTCCTTGTTCCATGCACGGTCTGTGTGTATCATGAAAAACCTCAGGGATCCATTCTGAGTTCATTCCCATCATGAAACGGACATGTTATGTGCCTTAAAAAGTGGACGCTCAATTCTGCCAGTTGAAGTTTAAGTTTTGGTTTTTGGCTAAAAATATAATAGTTACCCCTTTTTCTTTGATATATATTCAATCTGACGTGAAGGCAGCGAGTCTTTTGCTTATTGAGGTTCTAAATGTAGCTGGGCTAGGCTGCTTTAAACCCTAGATCCTGTCCCAAAGCTGGATCCTATCTGCTTTGCAGATACCTGGTGAGGGAAGCTATATTTTTGGGACCTCTTTGCGAGTGACTCGTTGCCCACGTCGGGCTAGCATCATGAAAAAGAAAAAACTATAGTATTTGTCATTTACCATAACTTAACCACTAGGCTACTCAGGGTACCCATTTATCTACCAACCAATTTCTTTATTGTGTGGAAGGATGAACAGCTGGGTTTTGGTTCGTGGTGCCTGCCGTCAGCGGGTCTCGATCCCGAGGCAGATGGATTCGTAGTCAGCGATGCTAACCACTACATCCACCGAGGCGCATTGAAATATATATATATATACTCACGATAACAAGTTCATTTCACAGAAATAGTTTATGCATTTTTCTTGGTTTTTTGTTGCGAGAATTAATAATTAAGTTGGTTAATAGGCCAGAAGCAAAAGATGATATATATAAGGTCTGTTTGAATTTCTGGTTTGAAACCAAGTTTTGAACGAACTAAAGTTTCAATCAGTATTAAAAAAAAATTCCCGACATATTTCATTGTAAAAATAGACTAATTTACTTTTCCATTTTACTTAGAGTATATATGTATACTGTAAGTAAAATGGAATTTTGTTCAAAATATAGGAAACGAGTGACGTATATACGAGTATTATGTAAAAGGGTAAATTCATAACAAGTAACAATCAAATGATACGTTATTTCGCTTTTCAAATTTGTTTGTTTTGTATTTATTTTAATCTGCATAGCGAATTATTATTATTACGTGTCTTCCATAATATGTAAACAGGGTGTTCAAAAAGAAACGCATCCCCCCCCCCCAAATAAAAAAGACTTCGTTTTCTTGATTGAGAATAGAAATTGACAGATGATGGATGCTATTTTTGTCTTAGTTTTCGTTACTTATGGATAAGTGGTTGAATGGATAACTATAATTTGGTCTCGATTTTTCGTTCTTGGAGTTCATTTGTCGAGTGTATAAGAACGTTTATAAAAGGACGTACAAAGTGACGAAATACTCGTGTATATACTTCCACAAATTCAATTTGCATTTATAAACGCCAAAACTGATTTATTATAACGGAGGTGTGTCCCCCTCTTAAAACGATCCGCTGTGTCTACTTTAGAACGGAGTGGGGGGGGAAAACAAACTAGACTAAACGTACCCTGAATATAAAGTATTTAAAGTATTTAAATAAAAAGTACCTTTGCTTGGGGGAAAAGTACATTGAGAGTAAAATGGAACGTTTATCTTTTAGCTCTGAAAGTGTACTTTTCGTATTTTTTGTTTAGTTTCAAAGAATCATGATTGTGAAGAAGAAAGCCAGGATCAGCTGAAAATCAAGGGCCCCAGTCTCAATTACCAAATGATATCTTCGTTAAAACCAATCTAACCAATCGTCAATTGTGTGTATATTATATATATATATATATATATATATATATATATATATACCCCGCAAGGGGTTCTAAGCTCGTGCTCTTGAGTGCTCTTTGTGCTCGTTTGTACGTGCTTGTTCCTGGAGGTTTCACGTGCGCCCTCCCGGCCCTAGCACCCAAGGATGATGGGGCTCGACCCTGCAGTCCTTGTCATCCTTGGTCTTTTTCCACTTCGACTGTCCCCTCCACCCTTTCTTTTTCCTCTGTCTTTCCTCTCACTTTTTCTTTGTTTTTCCGCTGAGATATGCCCTTTAAATAGAGGCGAATCGGTTCTTCCTGAACTAAAAATATATATATATATATATATATATATATATTATATGGTTAGTGGTTAGCGGTGGTGTAGTGGTTAGCGTCGCTGACTACGAATCCATCGGCCCCGGGTTCGAGACCCAACGGCAGCCGGCGCGCAGCAAAAACCCAGCTGTTCATCCTTTCACACAATAAAAAGAAAGTGGTTAGTAGATAAATGGGTACCCTAGGTGGCCTAGTGGTTAAGACGCTGGGCTGCTGATGGGGCGTGGTTCGGATTCCACGTTAAACTGTAGGTCTAAGGTGGAGTGAAAAGCTTGAACTTCGTCAGAATGAACAATTCGGGCGGAAGCTAACCAAAGATTACTAAAGGTATATATATATATATATATATATATGGGAATGAACTCAGAATGGTTCCCTGAGGTTTTTTATAATACACACAGACCATGCATGGAACAAGGAACTCTTCTAGGAAAATTAAATCCACTATAGTCTGAATAAGTAATGGTAAATGACAAATACTATACTTGCGAGTGACCTGTTGCCCACGTCGGGCTAGCATTATGAAAACGAAAAAACTATAGTATTTGTCATTTACCATTACTTATTCGGACTATAGTGGATTTAATTTTCCTAGAAGAGTTCCTTGTTCCATGCACGGTCTGTGTGTATCATGAAAAACCTCAGGGATCCATTCTGAGTTCATTCCCATCATGAAACGGACATGTTATGTGCCTTAAAAAGTGGACGCTCAATTCTGCCAGTTGAAGTTTAAGTTTTGGTTTTTGGCTAAAAATATAATAGTTACCCCTTTTTCTTTGATATATATTCAATCTGACGTGAAGGCAGCGAGTCTTTTGCTTATTGAGGTTCTAAATGTAGCTGGGCTAGGCTGCTTTAAACCCTAGATCCTGTCCCAAAGCTGGATCCTATCTGCTTTGCAGATACCTGGTGAGGGAAGCTATATTTTTGGGACCTCTTTGCGAGTGACTCGTTGCCCACGTCGGGCTAGCATCATGAAAAAGAAAAAACTATAGTATTTGTCATTTACCATAACTTATTCGGACTATAGTGGATTTAATTTTCCTAGAAGAGTTCCTTGTTCCATGCACGGTCTGTGTGTATCATATATATATATATCGTAAAGAACGACGCTTGTATAGGAGAATAAACCCCGCGCAAGATGAGGAGAAAGAACGAAACAAATGAAAAAATGAGGTAACCACCCGGGAATCGAACCCGGGATCTTCCGATTGCCGGTCAGATATGATAACCATTACACCATGGGACTCACTCCGTCAAATGCCGTAATTCTCCTACATACGCGCAGAAACCAATGCTCCAAGGGGGCACCTCCCGCATGCCGTACATTATATACATTTTAACTGCAAACACGCAGTATAATTAACGTAAATGGTGATCATATCTGACCGGCAATCGGAAGATCCCGGGTTCGATTCCCGGGTAGTTACCTCATTTTTTCATTTGTTTCGTTCTTTCTCATCTTGCGCGGAATATTCTCCTATACAAGCGTCGTTCTTTACGTTAATTATACTACGTGTTTGCAGTTAAAATGTATATAATGTACGGCATGCGAGGGTGCCCCCTCGGGGCATTGGTTTCTACGCGTATGTAGGAGAATTACGGCATTTGACGGAGTGAGGCCCATGGTGTAATGGTTATCATATCTGACCGGCAATCGGAAGATCCCGGGTTCGATTCCCGGGTGGGTACCTCATTTTTTCATTTGTTTCGTTCTTTCTCCTCATCTTGCGCGGAATATTCTCCTATACAAGCGTCGTTCTTTACGTTAATTATACTGCGTGTTTGCAGTTAAAATATATATATATATATATATATATATATATATATATATATATATATATATATATATATATATATATTGACGATTGGTTAGGTTAAGTCGTAATATTTTCGTTAGTTTTAAGTTTTATTTGATTAGCTATACGTGGACAAAGTTGGGAACACAAACTACACTAGGATAATGTAGGGGAACGTAAACTACGCTAGGATAATGTAAGGGAACGTAAACTACAGTAGGCACCACAGTGGGACGTAAACTACACTTGCTCCAATATTTCTAAACTTATAAACTTTTTACTTTGTTTGATTTTTTGTATTTTCGCTTTAATTATAACCGATTGAGACTTATGGATGGGCCACCCTGTATATATACTTTAAGTTACTTTAGGTGAGTTTGAACGACGGTTCAGGATCGACCTGCGGTCGACCCCTCTGCAGCATCCCGCCTCATTTGCGGGATTTGGTGAAGGAGGGAATTGGTCTGATCTCCTCCTGCCCTCGTAGGCAGCAACGCATGGCTGGTGAGGGACTTTGCACAGGAATCTGTCCAGCTGGTTCTTGAAGTTATTCAGGTCGTCGATGTGCTGGAGATTCTTTACTTCTTTTGGTAGGGCATTGAAAAGCTTTGGGCCTCGTATTTTGAGGGTATTTTCCATCCTCGTTTTCATGGCCCCTTGTCCTACGCAGCTGGGACCGTACAAAATCTGCCTCTTCTCTCATTCCAGTTTGTTTCTATTTCATTTCTAAGGTTAGGGACAGAGCCCTCAAGTATTTTTTATATGTACTAGGGGCACTGAATATATTTTGCCCCACCCTTTTGGGCCGTGAGTTTGAACTTTCTGCGCTTCACATAACCGGATCTTTCCAGTTTGAACCTCCCCTCCTTGTATAAAACCGCTTTTAAACGTCCTTGTACAAAACCGATGGTTAACGCAGTTTCGAAAATGACGTCTGACAGTGATGTGCGTCGTAAACAGAGAGCTGTTATCGAGTTCTTAACCGCAGGAAGAAACAGTAGGAAATATCCACAAACGTCTGCAAAACTTTTACGGAGATGCTGTTGTTGATCGAAGCACAGTTGGACGCTGGTCTAAACGTGCGAGATCATCGGAGAGAGGGAGAGCCAGCCTCAATGATGAGCCACGCAGCGATCGCCCGGCATCGGCTGTGACATCTCACACTGTGCAACGTGCTAACGGCATCATTCGATCAACTCGGCGCGTCATATACAAGGAACTATCACTGTCACTATCATTATCACCCTTCAATACAGACCAGACCACCAAGATCATCAAAAACATTAAGAATTCGAAGGCTACTGGATCAGACAACATATCTAACATACACCTTAAAAAACTTGGGCTCACAAGGAATACTAGCTCTCACAAATATCAGCAATATTCATACCAACACTGTATTATTCCTGACATATGGAAACAAGGTAAAATTATTACACTACTCAAACCAAACAAAAATCCAACAGAACCAGCTTCCTATAGACCCATTACTTTACTATGTACACCTTCCAAAGTAACAGAAAGACTAATCTTACAATCACCAACCCACACATTCCACTATCGCCTACTCAACATGGATTCAGACCTCACCACTCAACCACGACATTACTCACTAACCTCACGCAGCACATCATGGATGGCATCAACTCCAGACGACCAGCTCAACGTACACTATTAGCAACAATAGACATTAGTAAAGCATTTGATGCTATCCCACGCTTCCCTCTCATAAACAAAATACTCAACACAAACCTGCACAATAATACCAAAAGGTGGCTGAGCAACTATCTTTCAGGAAGATACTCACATGTCACATTTAATGGCAAGTCATCCAAAAACAAGCTTTTTCCGAACGGGGTCCCTCAAGGCTCTGTTCTCTCACCAACACTGTTCAACTTATACATGCATGACATTCCAACACCCATAGATAACAAGCTTACCTTATCATCATATGCAGATGACATCACTCTAACATCCACCCACAACAACATCGACACCGCTACAAATAACCTACAAACATACATAAACAGTATACAAGACTGGCTCACACACAATAGACTCAAAGTAGCGCCCACAAAATCAACCATCACCTTGCTTACAAGCAACACAAAAGAACACCAGGTAATTCCACAGCTTACACTAAACAACATCAACATTCCACACAATCACAGGACCAAAATACTTGAGGTCACATACAACACATCATTATCTTTTGCAAACCACATTCAGGATATTAAAAACAAATGTACGTCAAGACTTAACACGCTTAGGGTACTAACAGGCACAAACTTTAGACACCAGCAGGAAACAACATCACTCATATACAAACAATATATTCGCTCAGTTATGGACTATGCTAGCCCATGCTGGGCACCCATTATCTCAAACACACACATAGACACCTTACAGACAATACAAAACAACGCACTTCGCATCATTACAGGATGCACTCAAACAACACCAATAGAACATCTGCACACAGAAACAAAAATACTGAAAGTTAGGGAACATTTAGACATGAGGGGAACACAATTCATGGCAGCAGCGACAACTAACCCACAACACCCTTGCCACTACATGTACAATCACGCACCGACACCTCGCACCATTAAGGTAACACCAGAGACACATTATAACCAAATACTCCATTCCATACCACGCCCCACAGACATCACACAGTACAGAAAACACATACACACACACCTAACCCACAAAGCACTGACACGACTCGGTCCGAATGCGGTCCTAAGTGCGAAGCCGCCACCCATTAACAGGTCAGAGATCAGCCTGAGCAGATCGGATCGAGTTAACTTAGCACGATTCCGATGTGGACATCACCTCAACTTACTAACATATAAACACAGACTAGACAACTCCATAGACGACACCTGCCACCTGTGCCAGGACACCCCACAAACAATTGAACACATTATGACAGACTGTACCGCTCTAGCACAACAACGAACACAACACAACATCACTAGTGCGCTGAACCTCTGGTCCACTCCGAAGAGGGCGATCGGTTACCTGCGTGCCGCCGGCTTGCTCGATCAGGGTGGGCTGATCGGCTAAACAACAACAACAACAACAACTATCACTGGAGCTAGGAATTAGTGAAGGAAGTGTGAATACAATAATTCAGCAACTGGGATACTCAAAATTGTGTTCACGGTTTGTTCCTCGAGAACTGACTGAAGATTACAAAGCCCAAAGAAAAGAAATTGTTTCTGAGTCGTTGGTTCGATACAAGACAGAAGGGGATGACTTCCTTTCACGAATTGTGACTGGGAATGAGGTTTGGGTACACCACTTTGAACTGAAACAAAACACCAATCCATGGAGTGGCATCACGCAGACTCCCCACGCAAGAAAAAGTTCAAAATGGCTCCCTCTGCAGGAAAGGTTATGGCCACCATCTTCTGGGGCATAAAAGGGGTGATTCTGGTGGACATTACGAAGAAAGGACAAACAATTAACTCAGAGGCATATATCGCTACCTACAGAGACTCCAGAGACGTATAAAGCGAGTTCGACCGGAGAGAAAACTGGAAGACGTCCTTCTTTTGCACGATAATGCAAGAACACACAACAGTTTGCAAACAAGAAAGGCCATCACAAAAATGCGCTTGACTGTGTTGCCCCACCCTCCATACAGCCCGGATCTGGCACCCTCAGACTTCCATTTGTTTGGGCCAATGAAGGATGCCATTCATGGAAGAAAGTTTCAGTGACGATGAGGTTGTTGAGGAGGTTAAGAGGTGGCTCCAGCGGAACCCAGCGAACTTTTACCAGCAAGAAATAAAGGCTTTTGTTTCGAGGTGGAGAAAAGCCGTAGGAAAGGATGGAGACTATGTGGAAAAATAAAAACTTGTAAAAAAGGTATGTGACTAATTGTGTACGAAATTTCTGGAACTTACAAAGAAACTTGAAAAGAAAAAAAAGGTGGGACAAAATATTATTGTGTACCGCTCGCGTCTTCTTTCCAGAGAGTAGAGTTCCAGGGATTGTAGTCGAGACCAGTAGTCTTCACCTTCCGTTTCCTCTATCTTAGACGTAAAAGTCCTTTGTATAGCTTCACTGTTCGCAATGTCTCGTTTTCTGTATGGGCTTGTGAGTACTGAGCAATACTCAATTATTGGTAGGACTAGACTCTTCCATAATTTGAGCATGATGTTTGCGTTTCTGCTGCGGAACCTCCTCCAGATGATTCCCATTATTTTTCTAGCCGTTGTAATTTTAATGTTATAGTGCTCTCTGAATTCTGCATCCGACGGCATTATTACTCCAAGATCCCTGACTTGTGGATTTGGTGTTATCTGTTTGGCTTGCATAGTTTCGTATCCTTTTTTCTGTAGCTCCTTATTATTACCATATCTTAGAAGTTGGAATTTTTCTTCGTTGAACTTCATATTGTTGTCTTCTGCCCACTGGAATAATGTTTCAATGTCATTTTGTAATTTTCTTACGTCACCTTCGTTCAATATTTCCTTACATATCTTTGTGTCATCTGCGAAGCATGATACAATACTGTCCTTAATATCTGCAATCATTATTATGAACAGCAAAGGAGCTAATACTGTCCCTTGTGGGACAGAGCTCACGACTTCCGAGACTTCCGAATTAACTCCGTTTACCACCACTCTTTGTGTTCTTTGCGTCAAGAAATTAAATATTCAGCTTCCTAGCTTTCCAGTAATTCCTCTATTCTTAAGTTTGTGAGCTATGATTCCATGGTCACATTTATCGAAGACTTTAGCAAAGTCCGTATATATTACATCTATGTTTTTTCCTCGACACAATGTTATATATATATATATATATATATATATACAGGGTGTCCCATAAGTCCGGCATCATAGGAGAAATTAATATTTTTCTATTTCTACAAACCATAACTCATATTTTTCTCATGCCCGGGATGCCAATTTCCCGTCCACCATTCTGTTTCGGTGACGAGGCTGTTTTTTATGGAAATGGTGAGGTAAATCGACAGAACACCCGCTACTGGTCTCAAACAACCCTCACTGGTATACCTCTTCAAAGGAACAAGGTGCATCTCGGGTGATGGTATGGTGTGACATTTGGAAGGATCGCATCATAGGCCCCCTCTTTTTCGATGAACATGTCAGTGGAGGCACCTGACATGTTCCAGTGTCTTGAACGAAGAAAAATTTCCCAACATGGTTCCAGCAGACGGCGCTCCTGCACATTACAGCACCCAAGTAAGGGAATACCTGTACCAACAATTCCCTGGTCATTGGAGAGGACGTCGAGGGCCTGTGGAATGGCCAGCTAGAAACCCGGATCTTACGCCACTAGATTTTTATCTCTGGGGCCACTTGAAAGCGCTGGTATACACAGAGAAAATTAGGAATGTTGAACATTTGCGGCAGCGCATTATTGGGGCATGTAACACCATTACTCCTGACATCATTCGCCGTGTGCTTGCTGACTGGTATCACGTCTGAATTTGTGTACTGAAAACAATGGTGGACATATTGAGTACGTTCTGTAAATAAAGCTTTCGTTTTGCCTTTTTTTATTATTTTTCCTATGATGCCGGACTTATGAGACACCCTGTGTGTGTATATATATATATAATATATATATATATGTGTGTGTGTGTATATATATGATGAATAAAACCACGAAGGAAAAGAAACACAAAGTGGTGCTCAAGCGCTTTCGTCTAATGACATCCTCAGGATGTTTTGTGTTTCTTTTCCCTTCGTGGTTTTATTCATCATAAATATTTTTCACGTGTCACTTTCGTGAAATAATTTTCATGTGTATGTATATATATATATATATATATATATATATATATATATATATATATATATATATATATATATTATATATATATATATATATATATAAAACGGGTGTGCCATAAAAAAAGGGGTACATTTTAAAAAGGCTATAAAATCAACATTTGTCATTTAATTTTAATAAAACTTCTACGCAATAAAACATATGTATTTATCTATATGCAAACAAGTTTTCAGATTAAAATATTAAATAATTCAAATTCTATCAACATTTAACGAAAGAGTATGATTTTTCTACTTAACACGCAAAAATCATTAAACCTTTTTAATATTTTTTTATAAAAATAAGTTTTAACGTAAAATTTACCTGAAATTATTGAAAAATTGTTCGAAATGCTTTCCTTCCATTTAATAACTTTTTTATTCTTGGCCAGAATGTGAGATAACTTAGCAGAGCGAGTCTACAGTACTAGGATAAAAGATGTCGCTCATTTACGCGAGATCATCATTCAAAAATGGGAAGAGCTTCCACAGGAACAAGTAAATCGAGCCGTAGATGAATTCCTGCTAAGAATAAAAAAAGTTATCGAAATGGAAGGAAAGCATTTCGAACAATTTTTTTAATAATTTCAGGTAAATTTTACATTAAAAATTATTTTTATAAACAAATATTAAAAAGGTTTAATGATTTTTGCGTGTTAAGTAGAAAAATCATACTCTTTCGTTAAATGTTGATAGAATTTGAATTATTTGATATTTTAGTCTGAAAACCTGTTTGCATATAGATAAATACATATGTTTTATTGCGTAGAAGTTTTATTAAAATTAAATGACAAATGTTGATTTTATAGCCTTTTTAAAATGTACCCTTTTTTTATGACACACCCGTTTTATATTATATATATATATATATATATATATATATATAATAGTAAACTTCCATAAATTATTGAAATACATTATACTCATTATAATCCCAAAATGAAAAACATTAATGAAAAAAACCCAGAAAATATGTGAGAGAATATTGAATTGAATCAAAGATTGAAACGATAAAAACTAAGATTCAAGTTTCCTAATAAATGCAATGTAATCCATTGTGGGTCCCAACATAATAATTGTAACTATAGAAGGAATTTTTTTAAATGTTACTCACTCACACATAATTACAAGGTAAGGGAGTATCCTCAATCACAACTCTCACACACACACACACACACACACACACACACACACACACACATACACATATCTATTATGACACGTACGCTGATTTATTGATATGTTAAGAAATTACTTAATAATCAGATAAAAAAAGATCTGAACATTTTTGATAAAAATTTTGTATAAAAACTACAAAAAGAGGTTTATTTAGTTTATATTTTTCATTAAAATGAAAATAAAACTGGAAATGAGATCACAGAAAGTATAAAGAGCCTGTTTATAATATTTTGGGGTTCGTTTTCCATCTGTTTATGAAGGAATGCATATAAATTGAAAGTAGAGATATGGCTCAATGTTTTTAATTACCTGAAATAAGTGAAATACCTTAACATTATATTAATTATACACACACACACACACACACACACACACACACACACACACACACACACACACATATATATATATATATATATATATATATATATATATATAATATATATACACAGGGGTTAGACAAAATAATATGAACACCCGCCGATTTCACCGGTTATCTTTACGGACTGCTCAGACACAAAGTAAACGGTCAAATGACTGGCAAACCTATTTAAATGCGTAACAGAGAGTGTATACGTCATGTTATAACCCTCACGTTGTTTTTACAGATCTGAGTGAATTATGAATTAGCAGTTATGAAAGACCTGTCAGACTTCCAAAGAGGGCAAATTGTCGGAGGCGCGGATGGCTGGTGCATCGGTGACGAAAACCGCTCAGATGTTCAATGTATCCAGAGGAACTGTCTCTATGGTCATGTCTGCATACCAAAACCATGGAAAGACAAGCACCGACAAATGCAATAGTGGACGCAAGAAGAAGCTGTGTGATCGAGACCGGGTGCTAAAGCGCATTGTGACAAAGAACCATAAGACCACAGCTCCAAAGTGACTGCAGAGCTTAACCAGCATTTTGCAAGCCCGGTATCGACCAGAACTGTACGTCGCGAGCTCCATGGAGCTGGATACCATGGGAGGGCTGCAGTTGCCAAAAAACCCTTCCTTTCGCACAAACATTGAGCGGCGCAGAAAATGGTGTAATGACCATAAGAATTGGTCAATGGACCGGTGGAAGAATGTAGTCTACTCCGACGAATCCTCCTTTACGCTATTTCCATGTTCCGGTCGAGTTTACGTCTGGAGACAGCCTAAAGATGCTTATGACCCCGACTTCCTGACCCCAACCGTTTAAGCATGGAGGCGGATCTGTGATGGTTTGGGCAACAATATCGTGGAATACTCTTGCCCCAGCTGTAGTACTGCATGGTAGGGTTAACGCCCAGGTCTATCTGTCAATATTGGCTGACCAGGTCCCATCCCATGGTCCAAACGCTGTTTCCCAATGGCGGCGCCGTCTTCCAGGATGATAATGCACCAATCCACACCGCTGGGGTCGTTAAAAACTGGTTTGAAGAGCATGTTAGTGAGTAGTAG
Source organism: Bathynomus jamesi (assembly GCA_023014485.1). Classification (NCBI taxonomy): domain Eukaryota; kingdom Metazoa; phylum Arthropoda; class Malacostraca; order Isopoda; family Cirolanidae; genus Bathynomus; species Bathynomus jamesi. The sequence continues at coordinate 93,970 of JAJOZX010006169.1, forward strand.
AACGCTTGGATTGGCCTCCACAATCCCCGGATCTTAACATTATCGAGCATCTGTGGTGTCAGTTGGAGCAGCAGGTCAGAAGCCGATTCCCACCGCCGGCGTCTTTTGAGGAACTGGAGCAGGGTTTGCTCGAAGAATGGCTCAGGATTCCTCTAGCCACTGTCCAAAAGCTGTATGAATCAATTCCCCGACGCATTGCAGCTGTTATTGCCGCTAAAGGAGGACCAACTCCATATTAAGAATATATATATCTCTCTGTGTGTGTGTGTGTGTGTGTGTTGTGTGTTGTGTGTGTTGTACCTATGATATATTTCATGTAAGGCAGCTCGAAGCTGTAATTTGAAATTAATTTTGACTTTTGATTATTTATAAGAATTTAAAAAATTATACCAATTTGTAACAATAAACGATAATTTGATAATTTTAGACTATTTTATGATTACTACTTATTTTTTGTTTTTCGAAACAAATACTTATTTTTGCTAATTTTTTTATTATTTATTTCTATTTATTTTTCGTTTTACAATTTTTCCGCATCAAATGCATTCATAAATACGATAATTTATTTTCTGCATTTCTAATGTATATTTTATATAATTTGGTATGCAGAGGTTAATATATATATATATATATATATATATATATATATATATATATATATATATATATATATATATATATATATACTCGTATATATGTATGTACGTATGTATCTGTGTATGTGTGTGTGTGTTACATATCCATAGGGAAATGCGATTCCAAGGCCTTTCGTGTATTCCAACACCTGATGAGATGTTATTGGAATACTCAAAAGGCTTGGAATAGCTTTTTATTATCCCTGTGGGGTGTGTAATGTTCATTAATTTCAAATATTTAATCGTGAAATTTATGTGATACAGTGTGTGTGTGTGTATATATATATATATAATATATATTAAATGTATTAGAAACTACTTGTTTTTAATTTCCTTCAAAATTATACGATAAGTAGCGCAGGTTTACTGCTTTGATATTTTAAATAATAACTGATTATTATTTTATTGTTGTATTAAGCCTTTCGTCCGGTGTCTGCATACTGTGAGGGAAGGATTGGATCACTTTAACATATTGCTTCCCAAAGCATTCGGGAAGCAATATTTAAAGTGATCCCCTCCTGGGAAGCAATATGTTAAAGTGATTAACACTGGGAAGCAATATGTTAAAAAGAGGTTGGTTGGTTAGAAAGAGGTTGTATCTAGGACTAACTAACGAAAATATCACGACCTAACACTAACCAATCGTCAAGGGCGTACAGTTGACTTAACCATTGGTTAGGTTAGGTCGTGATATTTTCGTTAGTTAGCCTTATAAGGCTAACTAAAGAAGGCTGGAGGCCCTGATCTTCAGGTTATCCAAATATTGGTGCTCTTCCAATATGTGCTCTACCGCGAAACTGTGATCTACCATATTCCAACTAATATATATATATATATATATATATATATATAATATCCTGTCTCTTTTTATAAGAAGTCAATTTTGCCTTATTGACTTTTGCATCATTTCCGACAGTTGCTAATCAAAGACAACTGAAAAATCAATATAGAAAAAAAAATTACAGCAAACTATAGAAAATAAAGGCTAACATCACATTCTAAACAATCCAAACCCACTTTGGAGCGATACACTCAGACAAATATGGAATTTAAAATTCTCTTGGCGATTTTTAAAAGAATTTTTATCGGAGAAACCATCAAAATTCACAACTCGAACATTTGAGGAGAATTTTTCTTCAAGAATTTTTGCCCTTGATGTTCTCGACCTATGAAACTATATATAGGAGTGTATATATATATATACGGAACAACCTTCAACCTGGAAAACATCTTGAAAATAATCTAAAATCTGGAAAACCTAGAAAACCTGGAAAAAATATGATTTTGAGTGGTTTCATCTCATATTTGATACATTCAAGGTGCTTGACATGACACGTGAAGCTCGTGTCATTGTCTGATTGAGGGACGCTCGATTTAAGTATAAAATTGCGTTATTTCTGTATAATATTACGGGACAATATTCATATATTCTTCTTGGTAGAGGTCATAAAGTCACGCTATCATATACCCAACATTTCTATTACAGCAATGTATAACACGGGTATATTAACGGGTATGCAAGAAATACAATTTCGATGAGTCCTGTACATTTAATGAATTATCCAGTGCCATACTTAGTTAGATCCGTATACCCAAATACGATAAGGAAGGAAGGAGAGAGAAAACTGAATAGTATATTTAGGAATAATAAAAGAGTTGGTAGACCGAAGGTTTCCATAGAGTCAGATTAGAACGGATTAGAACGAGTACATAAAAGGTGATGAGAAAAATATCTGGAGGAAAAAAAGAGGCTCCGATTCTATCGTTCTTTATTTCAGGAAAATCCTTCGGATTACTTTAACATATTGCTTCCCAGTGTATATCACTTTAACATATTGCTTCCCAGTGTATATCACTTTAACATATTGCTTCCCAGTGTATATCACTTTAACATATTGCTTCCCAAAAATAGACATTACACAACCAATTAGTTACATTACAATAGTTTATAATATTTAGAGATTAGCTAGTCGAGAAATGTAAATTTATGGACAATTTAATTTATTAGGCTTTGCCATTTTTTGTGAATGTAAATATTTGGGTGCTCTTCCAATATGTGCTCTACCACGAAACTGTGATCTACCATATTCCAACTAATATTCCATATTCCAGGCTAACTAACGAAAATATCACGACTTAACCTAACCAATCGTCAAGGGCGTACAGTATAGTTGACCTAACGACTGGTTAGGTTAAGTCATGATATTTTCGTTAGTTAGCCTTATAATAGTCCAGGCAATCTAGAGCAAAATAGCTTCAACCTGGGCAAAATTGCTTCAGAAGCTTTCTAAACTGTTTCCAGCTCAGGAACCATTGCAGAATAACATATTCAAAATCCGACAAACTTGGACCCCGGGAACACCCCCAAAAATGAAATTCAAAATGGCGGACTGGCAGTTTCCTACGAAATACAATAAATTTTAATTTCGCTTTGTAGAGAGAGTTATGACGTTTTTCTTGATCAGTAAAATGTTTTAAAACACATTTTCGTTTCTAAATTAACCTATATGACACTAAAAATTGTATTAGGCGGCTAGTATTAAACTATGACGTCACGTAATGTAAATAAAATATACTGTATGGAGTGTATGTGAGAATGGACATTGCTACATCTTTATAAACTTATATTATATACAACTCTTTAATTCCTACTACCCACTATCAAATCTGCGTATTTGTGCTTGTCATTTTCTTTAAAACTGTTATTATGTACTCCTTTTAAATACTGCAACACAGTTTATTAATTTGTGTTTTCTGTTTCAGACTGACTCGGTGTACGGCTGACTCGGTGTGCGTCCGCCTTCAAGAATGCAGACCCCTGAAGAATTGTGCGTGATTTGTAAGGAGAAATTGGACAGCGGACAGGAAGTGGTTCACATCTCGTAAAAAGGAGCAGATGGTATAAATGCATCCAGCCGCAGCCGTGGAAGCGATGTTGTTGCAACAGCTGGAATAAGTGTTCACGTTGTATGTAGGAAAAGGTTTACGGATAAAAAGACCATTGAAATAAAGAAGCGACAGACCGCAGCCGAGGCAATACCAAGGAAAAGTGCTCGTTTTCATGAATACGCATTTTCCAGTGCTACTCACTGTTTGTTTTGTGATACCTTTGTGGGCTTTTTTCCAAACACAAACCAAAATCAGAGCATGTCAAAATAAGAACTACAGAGTTTCCGAAACCATAAAAAGGTGCTGTGAAAGCCGCTGCGATGAATGGTCGTTTAATGTAAAAGCCGTCTGGAGTATTATCTTCGTGATCTTCCTGCTGCAGATTGTGTCTACCATCACACCTGCAGCGTAATTTTCGAAGTGGAAAAACATTCCTCGCGCATACTCCTCCGACGATCATGATTCGAAGAAAGGGAGACCAACTAATGAAGAGCAACACCAAGCATTCCTTCAGACCTGTGCTTACCTGGAAGAGAATGATGATGAACAACTGTTGATTGGAGACCTAATTTCCAAAATGGAGGAATATCTTCAAGGAAGTCAGAGCTCTGTCTACGAACGCAGGCACATGAAGAGAAAGCTTTTAGAACGTTACGGAGACAAGATCATAATATCAGGTGAAAGTGGGAAGGCAGATGTAGTAACACTACGAGACAGCTAATGAAATTCTTATAGATTATCACAAAAAGTCGAAAGAATGTGATATAGATATAGAGCTACAGAAGATTTACCTAGTAGAAGCTGCTGCAAAAATAATCAGAAGTGATATCAAGTCTGTCGACTCGCCTAGAAAGATGTGTATCCATCTCCAAATGACATCACTGCAGAAAGTGCTCTTGATTACATTCCCAACAGTCTGAAATTGCTATTATCAAAAGCATTTGCGGGACAGGATGCTTCAAGAAAAATAGGTGCAATTGGGCAGAGCATTATGCAAGCAACCCATCCTAGAGGATTACTATGTCCACTACAGATCGGTTTTGTCGGTTCAGCTACACCACAAATTTAGGTCAAGTACCTTATTGACGTTCTCCATCAGCTGGGTTACTGTTCGTCGTATGCAGAAGTAACAAGATTCGAAAGAAACGCGGCGCTGGCAAGTGGGTCTGGCTCTTTTACTGTTGATGAAAACACTGCAGTCCTTCTAGCAGCAGATAACGTCGATCATGATGTCTGCACTTTGGATGGGAAGAATACCTTTCATGGAATGGGTATGATTGCCGCAATAACTCCGAAGATCAAGATCCACCCTTCTATTCACAGGCGTAATGTTGGTGACAATGACATTAAGAAGATTGCAACCGTTGACATTAGGGAATATAGACACGCGAGAAGCATGTTGAGGGACATCTCATTCCGCGAACTTCCAGTACCCACTGCCACCATAAGTCGACTTAGTCTTCTCTGGCAGATATCTTCAGCAGAAAGATCAGGTCCAAGTTGGTCCGGAACAATGCAGGCAATTCACGGTGGATCAAGTGTCTCACATCCAGGTGTGGCGTCGATCACGTTCCTTCCCATCATAGATATGTCGCCAACTGACATGACCTGCATATTTTCGACATTACTATATTTGAGCAAGATAGCACGCGATCAAAAAGTCCCATGCATTATTACCTTTGATCAGCCTTTGTTCTGGAAAGCTTCCCAAATCATCAATGAACAGAGAGACCTGCAGGACATTGTTTTAATGCTGGGATCATTTCACACTCTGATGAATCTTTTGGGAGCAGTCGGTACTCTTATGAATGGTTCAGGATTGTTGAAGTACTTCAAGAAATATACGGACCAAATGCCGTACAACACATGATGTCTGGAAAAGCTGTTTCAAGAGCGATACGTGGTCATATGATAGTAGATTCAGCTCTTAGTACTTACTAGTCGCAGACGTTTTCCCTCGTAATGAAGATGGAACTCCTCATGACCTCCATAAGGAAGCTTGTGACCTGCTCGACGATGTTATGACCGCCAAACAATCAGTTGAGGATGTGGAATCTTCGAATGCATTGTCTCAGATTGCTACCACTTTGGATGCGAAGAAAACTGACCTACAATCTACTTCGCAAACAATCAACTCTGGTTGGAATATCAGCGAATGATCAACATTGCACGTTCCTTGATAACAGCAGACAGAACCGGCTCGTGGGATTTGCACTTGCAAGCTATGCTGGAGGACCATCCCCATAATTGCAGCAGCCGGACATCACAATTACCTGAAATCGATATACCTGTACCTGCAGAAAATGTTAATTTGCCTTCTGAAAATCCAGCCGTTAACAAAATGTTCCAGGAAGGTAAGTTTGTGGTAAGAAGAAGCGACAGATATGGGCCGGACTCGGCACAGACCCTGGTGATAGAACAAGTACTAATGCGTTCCCTGAAAAGCAGAGGCGGACTGACACGCGGAAGTGGATTTACAGACATCCAAAGGACAACGTGGCTCTTTTCTATGCCTCTGTTTCCACTTATAACTTAGCAATGCAGGAATACACCAGAGTTTTGTTGGAAAGTAGTGAACAGCCTAGAAATGAGGGAAGTTGACAAATCAGGGACAGTAATGACATGAAGAAAGTACTTGAACGTCTGGAATCCTTATCCCCATTCCATTCTACCTCGGGTCTCTGCAACATTGTAACAGGGCTAACTGCTGATCCTGGAGTTAACGTTCATCAATTGCATTCAATCGGTACGAACATTGTCGTAAAATGATTGGGAACAAGCCTTTACATATTCTGCCAAAAGATCTGAAAAGTGAAAACACTAGGATCTGCTTCTGCCGTTGTGATTCACTGATGCTTCAGATATAGAAGTAGATCCTGCACTACTGTTTCAGAGAATGATGACTGTTGCCACTGGCGGAGACTGAATCTTGAAGATGTCGTGTGTTACGAACTGTGTGCATATCCTCCTGCATTGTTCGAATCACGAAGTATCTTGAGGAAACCCGATAAGTCTCAGCTAGCTCATGCATAATCAAATACACTGACACTTTACGCATGGAAGAAGTTCAAGAAATTCAGTGCACAGACCAGTACGTATTGGATGGTGGATCTCTACTACATCGTGTTTCCTGGCGTCAAGATGAAATATATGACAGCAATCGCCACTCATATGCCGATTTCACTCTGAAAACATATGGAAAAGCAATCATTGTTTTGATGGCTACAGCAGCTCTCCTACGATCAAGGACATGACCCACAGAAGACGCAGCACCAAGACAAGAAAATGTGAATCTCAGTCCAAGCATGAAGTTTTGTTGGCCAGAAGGAACACTTCTTGGCTAATGAAAACAACAAGCAAGCATTTATTTCCCTCGTAGGTGAGATGTTGAGAAGCACGGGTGTACTGTTTCACAACGCAGATGGGGATGCTGATGTGGACATCGTTCGTGCAGCAGTTTCCTCATCAGAAAAATGCAACTACAACAGTAATAGGGGAAGACACCGACTTGCTGATTCTCCTTCTGTACCATGCCAAGGACAGTGGTTTCAAGTTGTACTATCGCAGCGATATAAGACGGGGACCATCTCCTAATCCTGTGTATGATATTCTCAGCACTCAATCATTGTAGGCAATGACATCTGCAGTATCTCCTGTTTGTGCATGCTTTCACGGGCTGTGATAGCACATCCAGAATTTTTTGATCGGTAAAGCCAAAGCATTCACACATGACTGAAAGGTGCTGAACTCCGTTCAGTTGCAAATACATTCTGTTCTGATTGTTGCCACACTCTGAACATTGAAGCCGCTGGAAGAAAGGCAATGCTTCTGTTGTATGGCTGCAAACACTTGAATCCACTAACGCACTACGTCATCGAATGTTAGTTGAAAAGGTAGCTACAGCTAAATCTTTTGTTACACCCGAACGTTTGCCACCTACCGATGCGTCCACAAAGTACCACAGCTTTCGCACATACTTTCAAATACTAATCTGGAATCTACAGAAGAGAAGATCGATGCAGAACAGTGGGGTTGGTATGTAAAGAAAATTCCTACTACCCTACAGCCTGCGACAAGCCACCAGCTCCAAATTATCTACTCAACATGATCCGCTGCTCCTGCAAGACGAAATGTGCTACTTCAAGATGTGGATGCCTGTTCACCGCTTGTGGCGAGTGCCAAATCAGTGGTTGCGATAACAACCCAAGTACCGGTAATCTATCCGATGATAGTGATGAAGAGGATTAATTTCTGTATGTTTGTGACAGGTATCACTTCTTCCTGTAATGAACATAACTTGAAACTGGGAAAAAAATAATTGTGTATTATTGATTATAAAAATCTGTAAAAAAGCTATATAACATTATATTTGCGTAATAACTGGTTGTGTTGTATATTGTTGAATTATTTAAAACATTACAACTGAAAGAAAAGCATCAAATGTATCTCTATAAATAAAAGCGTAAATTATATATTTTTTTTTCGTAGGAAACTCCAGTCCGCGCCATTTTCAATTTCATTTTTGGGGTGTTTCCGGGTCCAATTTTGTCGGATTTTGGATATGTTATTCGGCAATGGTTCCTGAGCTGGAAACAGTTTAGAAAGCTTCTGAACAATTTTGCCCAGGTCTAACTACAAATTGCCTGACTATAAGGCTAGTTTCACGGTAGAGCACGTATTGGAATATGGTAGATCACATATTGGAAGAGCATATATATATATATATATATGATATATATATATATATATATATATATATATACAGGGTGGGCCGTAAGTTTCCATACATAGGAAAAATTAAACGTTTGTTTTTATGTTTCAGATACCCTAAGAATATGCGTTTGACGTAAGATCTTGTTTACTGATGAAGCAAATTTTTACGTCAATGGAGAGGTTAATCGGCAAAACATACGTTATTGGAGTAATGCTAACCCTAACTGGCTGAGTCCGACGAAGATGCAAGGTGCCGGTAAAGTGATGGTGTGGGCCGGGATATGTGGTGACAGAATTATTGGACCAATTTTTGTCAGTGGAAATCTTAATGCCGAAAGGTATCTTAACATGTTGCAAGAAGAGATTTTCCAATCCCTGCTAAACGAGGAAGGTAACTTCCCAGTTTACTTCCAGCAAGATGGAGCTCCACCTCATTATGGTCTTCACGTGCGTCGGTATTTGGATCAGCAGTTTCCGGATGCTTGGATTGGTCGGCGTGGTCCTGTGGAGTGGCCTCCCAGATCCCCAGATCTCACCCCCCTTGATTTCTATCTTTGGGGGCACTTGAAGGCCATGGTGTATCAGGAAAAGATACGAGACATAAATCATCTAAAGGAACGTATCACCAACGCCATTACAAGCATAACGTCAACTGTGCTAATGCGTTCATCAACAGTGGGGAACACGTATTGAAATGTGTTTTCAAAACAATGGCAACCATGTAGAGCATATTATATAAATAAAAATGGTTGTCCATAACAAAATGTTTATTTTTCCTATGTATGGAAACTACGGCCCACCCTGTATATATATATATATATATAATATATTATATATATATATATATATATATATATACACACACTTTCCTCTTATCCCGGACCCCAGACATTTTGCCGAAAATATCAACGTAACCTAACCAATTGTCAAGGGCATATAGTTGACATAACCGTATTTCTTGTATGTCCATAATGAGACTTTAAAAGATTATTAATAATAATAACAGAAAAACCGGTGCTTTCCTGTTAGGTCAACTGTATGCCCTTGACAATTGGTTAGGTTAAGTTGTGATATTTTCGGCAAAAAGTCTGGGGTCCGGGATAACAGGAAAGTACCTATATATACCCAGGTAACGTTCGAAATCGTTAACTTATGAACCTAGCTCGTTATGGGAAAAATTGAGTTACGTTTCGCATTGGCTAAAAGTGACTAATTTTCGCTCAAAACACATTTTTTTCAATACGTTTTCTTAGACATACTTTGGAGCTATTGAAGAATAGGGCCCCCAGCCTTCTTTAGTTAGCTTTATAAGGCTAACTAACGAAAATATCATGACCTAACCTAACCAATCGTCAAAGGGCGTACAGTTAACCTAACGATTGGTTAGGTTAGGTCGTGATATTTTCGTTAGTTAGCCTCATAAACCTAACTAAAGAAGGCTGGGGTCCCTATTCTTCAATAGCTCCCATACTTTCCTTTATGCAATTATTCATGATTATTACAAAAAAATAACAATAATATTCGCAAAACAAGGAAAATTAAGCTTACCTCGGCCGAGTGTAAACACAGACTGACGGTAGGAAAGAGCTGTGAGCGATGAACGGGGCTCCAAATTCGAATAAACGCTCGCTAACTTACGAGGCTTTTTCGTTAACTTACGAAGAAATGGGGTAAATTAAAACCTCGCCAACCTACGAATCGCTAACTAACAGAGGGTACATATTTATACAGTATATATAATCTTTGGTAACCTTCGGCTTGCTTCCGCCTGAATTGGTCATTCTGACGAAGGTCAAACTTTGGATCACCTGAAGATCAGGCCCCCAACCTTCTTTAGTTAGCCTTATAAGGCTAACTAACGAAAATATCACGACTTAACCTAACCAGTCGTCAAGAGCGTACAGTTGAACTAACGATTGGTTAGGTTAAGTCGTGATATTTTCGTTAGTTAGCCTTATAAGGCTAACTAACGAAGGCTGGGGGCCCTGATCTTCAGGTGATCCCATGATCCCAAACTTTTTACTCCACCTTAGACCTACAGTTTAACGTGGAATCCGAATCCCACCAGCAGCCCAGCGTCTTAACCACTAGGCTACCCAGGGTACCCATTTATCTACCAACCACTTTCTTTATCGTGTGGAAGGATGAACAACTGAGTTTTGCTGCGCGGCTCCTGCTGTCACCGGTCTCGATCCCGGGGACGATGGATTCTTAGTCAGCGACGCTAACCACTACACCACCGACACGCATATATATATATATATATATATATATATATATATATGCGTCTCGGTGGTGTAGTGGTTTTATATATATATATATATATATATATATATATATATACAGGGCGTCCCAAAAAAATGTATACACACTTTAAATGCTTATAAAGGCAGTGTTTATTAAAATACATTTCATTTTCAAAATGTAATAGAATCTACAGACATTATTTAATTGTTTTGTCAACGCCTGTTTTCAAACTGACGTCCGTTCTGGTCCAGGCACTGCTGATAACGCGAAGCAATGGAATCGCAAACATCACGAAACATTTCGTTTGGTATTTGTGTGCATTCTCGTTCAATGGCTGCTCTCAATTCAGCGACTGTTGCAGGTTTTATAGCGTAGACTTTGTCTTTTAAGTATCCCCATAAAAAAAAGTCTAGTGGTGTGAGGTCTGGTGAACGCGGAGGGTATTCTACGAAACCCCTTCGTCCAATCCACATCCACATCGTGCCAAGTACCACTCGCAATACTCCACTCTTCGGTCCGGATCATCATCTTCATTAATAGCATGGACTAATCTTGGAATGTAACTTTTCCATTGACAGCGCTTCAAAATGCGTTGGACAGACGATTCTGAAATTCCTACCTCACGACTCGCTTGCCGCACAGATTTTCTTGGACTTTGGTGATACGTTTCCAGTACTCTTTCTTGCTTTGTGGGGCTTGTCGATGTCCGTGGTCTTCCGGAACGCTTCTTGTGGACATTCTGAACAGTTCCATCGGCTTCAAACTTATCTCTAATTCGAGTGATGGTAAGTCGCGTTGGTGGATCTGTTTGAAACTCCCTCCTAAACTGTCTTTGCACTTCAACTGCGTTTTCACACTTCCAGTAGCATTTTAGAATGAATTTCCTTTGTTCAAAGCTTAGTCTGACTGCCATTATTAATTCTAATGGGTTTAACTTGGAAAGAAAGAAACATCAATTGAGCTATCAGCTGTTAAAGTGTGTATACATTTTTTTGGGACGCCCTGTATATATATGTGTGTGTGTGTGTGTATGTTTTTTGACATCACTGTTTTTTACGAAGAACCACTCCACTCCTACACCCATTCAGGGTACGAGCAGCTTGCAGCATCATTACCAAGTGCATAGAGGGTCAATGTGCTTTCTGTTATCATAATCCGATGTGCTGTCAAATTGCTGATCATATCCTTTCTTGTGTCATTAATCTGCATTACAGACACCCCTGGCTTTATAGATCTTGATACATAATTCATCAGGAGCTGATGCAACGCAAGTTTGTTTTCTCGCGAAATATATATATACCCCGTAACCTCGTAGCATTTCCGTGCGTTGGTCTCGCTTCACACGTAGGTCAAGCTGGTGGCTCCGCCTCTAGGCCTGGCTTGGTGAACGAGCGAGTTGCTCTCTTGCGGTCTCCACCGCACATAGCCAGGTACACCGGCTCATCTCGTACCGTCCCGAGCCAGGCATCTAGTCTTCTTTTGAAGACTTCAACTTTGACCCCTGTAACGTTCCTGAGATCCTTTGGAACCTGGTTAAAAAGTCTTGGCCCCCTGACAACCAAGCTATTTTCCTTCAGTGTTGAAGAGGTCTCTTGTCGGGCCTTTAATTTGGGGACACTACACATTCTGCCTTTCCTATTTTCCAGCGTTGTTTGAATGGTAATTGGGTTTAGTTTGAGGTTTGGTACCAGTTTTTCGATCATTTTCCATATGTAGATTATGGTGTACCTCTCTCTTCTTCTTTCCAGGGAATACAATTTTAGTTTACGTAGTCTTTCCCCGTAAATGAGTTCTTTGCAGCCATCATTCTTCGCTGTGAATTGTCTCTGAAGTTCTTCTAGTTTATTAATTTTTTCTTTTTTATATGGAGACGTCAAGACTGACAATATATATAGTGTATATATGATATATAATATATATATATATATATATAGTATATATATATATTATATATATATATATATAGTATATATATATATATATATATACACTCTGTGTGTATATACGAGGGCGGTTCAAATAAATGAAAATTAAAGATTCAAGCAAGCATGTAGCCTACTTTTTTTAATTAGACTTAAGAACATAAAAATCTGAGACGAATTTGAGTGGAATCCGAGAGTATTTACTCGGTGCTCAAGCATTAGAATATGTACAGTGGGTGAATTGGATAAATAACATTTAGACGACCAATGAATTCGCACAGTATAACGTTCAGTGATGACACAAATGCATTGATTCACCTTAATATCATACATGAAATCTAGTCGCTTGAACATTTACCGGTGGCCAATGTCGACTTATTCTGGTCAGGAAATTAGTGCCGGTGCATTTCCACTACGTGTAAAAGGAACTGCTTTGAGTCTCGGCTTTGGTAATGGTTGCATTGAAATTCTTTATCATGGACACGCCCCTTTCAGCGTTGTCGTTGATAACACTGAATCTTTACATGGATAGGAGGGATCGTCTATCGTCTTGGTGAATTTTCCACTCATCAGGAAATGTCCTAAGAACCCTCGGATGATCTTGAAAGTATCAAATAACTTGAATGACGCCGAATCGACAAAGTCTGCAAAGTCTGAGAGATCCATCCTCTCTACTGAAATGTTTCCTTTGTATTTTCTCCGATCTTTCATTAGTGTTCCTCTCTGTAATAAATTTGCTGCCTCAACCATTTTCATCTTTTTTTTCCGACGAGGTTTCAAACGAAACCAAACCAAACCAGGAGGAGATTGTAGACACCAATCGACCAGGGAAGTACTCTAGGGGGGGACGTTAGGCAGGAGACAGGGAATGCTGGAACTCCCGTTTCTCCTGTCATACGACAAATCAGCAATCTAGGAGTAATCGAACATGAGCTTGAGCACCGACTAAAAGTTTTGCTACCAAGTAGAAATTTGCCATGAAGGTTTTTGTAAACAAGTAGAATTAAAAAATCCACATGCTCAGTGACTTACCTGCAATCAAATTTTTCACCCCTATTACATGAACCGCCCTAATATATATACTGTATATATTCTCAATCTTGATATAAATATTTTCAGTCTTGATATACATATTTCTTGATATACAGTGTGTGTGTGTGTGTGTGTGTGTGTGTGTGTGTGTATAATATATATTATATATATATATATATATATATATACACTGTATAAGCTGTTAATCGGGCCATCCTTAATGAACTTTAATTAAATTTTAAATAAAAAAGGTGGTCCATAAAGGTTGCATTGTTTCATCTGAAAATATTTATTTAAGAGTGAATGTTTCCGAGTTTGGTCCATTCTCTTGACTAAAATCTTTTTATCAAAATTGAGTTACGATTCGAATTAGAAACAGATAAAAACATATATATATTTATGTTTTTATCTGTTCTTGATACGAATTGTAACTCAACTGATAAAATGGGCCAAGGTCCGAAATGGTCACTTAAATAAATGTTTTCACATGAAATATTGCAACCTTTATGTACCACCTTGTTTTTATTTGAAATTATATACGAGTGTGTGTATATATATATATATATATATATATATATATATATATATATATATATGAATGAACTCAGAATGGTCCCCTGAGTTTTTTATGATACACACAGACCGTACATGGAACAAGGAACTCTTCTGGGATAATTAAATCCACTATAGTCCGAATAAGTAATGGTAAATGACAAATCCAACTGGAGAGGTTCTTGGTTCTTGTGTAAAGCCCTTGACCGGCCATGAATGGTTGGCTATGAAGGCAGGATAAGAGCAGAAACCAACTCTTTCCTTCACCAAATCCCCCAAATGAGGAGAGATCTTGCGGAGGGGTTGACCGAAGGTCATTCCTGAATCGTTGTTCGAAGACACCTTAAGTGATATACACAGAGTGTGTGTATATATATATATATATATATATTAGCGATGTACGAAATATTCGGTATTCGGTATTTTGCAAGATCGGTTAATACCGAATAATTGATAATTAAGGTAAATAACGTGATTTAGGAAATGGAATCTAAAATGTATTTTTTTATTTCAAAGAATAATTACCAACAAATCCAACTTGGTATAGTGATTACTAATAAATAATAACCTTACAAAAAAGTGAACAGGCAGTAATAACAATTACCTCAAAAAAACAACCTACAGTAATATTTTAAATTTAACGCAGGTAGATTATCGTGTAAAAAAATTAGTCGTTCATCAGCATCAAGAACTAAACGATTACGAGCGTCCGTAATTATATTTTTCGCAGAATTGAACAGCCATTCACTTCGTACGCTTGTGGGCGTGTGGTGAGATGTTTGCGAGCGAGTGCTAATACTTTAGGGAATCTTTCGCCATTATGACGACACCAGTGAAGAGGGTTTGTGTCGCGACTGATTCGTGGCTCCTTTGAATATATGTCTAATTCTTTTTTACAACTTTGCTGGCTACTTTTGATAGGTGGAGGAACATCTGATTGTGAAGACGTAGCAATTTCATCAAAGTAGCTCCATAAGTCAACCTTCGGCTTCTTTATCGAAGGTTCTTGATCTTCCCGTGAAACAAAAGCCGTTGCTTCATCGCCATGAGTTATATCACGTGTAGGACTAGCATTAAGTGTTGCAGACATAGTGATTATCTCATTTTTACAAACTCGGGCACTTGTCTGTCTCCCACTGCTTAAAGCGATTCTGTAAATTTTCTATTAAATCGTTTTTTCGTAGTATGAATACCTGCATCATCATTTATGTTACGCAAAAAAACCGCGAGAGCGGTTACACCAGGAGATACCATGGAAAGACAAGAAGAATCAGAGGAAAAGTTATTCGTTAATTAAGGTACGACTGGTGGTTACTGAGGGTTGGTATATCATAGACTGAGGCGTATGCAACAACTGCAACGTAACAACCTCAAATATAACACACAAACCCCACACACAGAAGCCATAAAACAGCAGATACAACAGCTCAACACAGAAATAAACAACAAACTCAAAGAAAAACAAACAGAAACATTCATGGAATTCATAACAACATTAAACCACTCCACAGATACATCCAGGCTATACAAGACTATAAACGGCATTACCCACTCTAACAGCGGCATTCACACCTCACACGCGGCTATCTGTCGCAGCCAAAATAATATCCCAACATACACACAACAAGCTAACATTCTAGTTAATCACTACGCAAAGATAAGTCACTTAAACAGAGACAACAACCAGAAACATGCAGACAGAAAACAGCCAGACACAAGAAAATCTACAGACTCGACACAACCATTACACCCTTCAATACAGACCAGACCACCAAGATCATCAAAAACATTAAGAATTCGAAGGCTACTGGACCAGACAACATATCTAACATACACCTTAAACACTTGGGCCCACAAGAAATACTAGCTCTCACAAATATCAGCACATATTCATACCAACACTGTATTATTCCTGACATATGGAAACAAGGTAAAATTATTACACTACTCAAACCAAACAAAAATCCAACAGAACCAGCTTCCTATAGACCCATTACTTTACTATGCACACCTTCCAAAGTAACAGAAAGACTAATCTTACAAATCACCAACCCACACATTCCACTATCGCCTACTCAACATGGATTCAGACCTCACCACTCAACCACGACATTACTCACTAACCTCACGCAGCACATCATGGATGGCATCAACTCCAGACGACCAGCTCAACGTACACTATTAGCAACAATAGACATTAGTAAAGCATTTGATGCTATCCCACGCTTCCCTCTCATAAACAAAATACTCAACACAAACCTGCACAATAACACCAAAAGGTGGCTGAGCAACTATCTTTCAGGAAGATACTCACATGTCACATTTAATGGCAAGTCATCCAAAAACAAGCTTTTCCGAACGGGGTCCCTCAAGGCTCTGTTCTCTCACCAACTCTCTTCAACTTATACATGCATGACATTCCAACACCCATAGATAACAAGCTTACATTATCATCATATGCAGATGACATCACTCTAACATCCACCCATAACAACATCGACACCGCTACAAATAACCTACAAACATACATAAACAGTATACAAGACTGGCTCACACACAATAGACTCAAAGTAGCGCCCACAAAATCAACCATCACCTTGCTTACAAGCAACACAAAAGAACACCAGGTAATTCCACAGCTTACACTAAACAACATCAACATTCCACACACTCACAGGACCAAAATACTTGGGGTCACATACAACACATCATTATCTTTTGCAAACCACATTCAGGATATTAAAAACAAATGTACGTCAAGACTTAACACGCTTAGGGTACTAACAGGCACAAACTTTGGACACCAGCAGGAAACAACATCACTCATATACAAACAATATATTCGCTCAGTTATGGACTATGCTAGCCCATGCTGGGCACCCATTATCTCAAACACACACATAAACACCTTACAGACAATACAAAACAACGCACTTCGTATCATTACAGGATGCACTCAAACAACACCAATAGAACACCTGCACACAGAAACAAAAATACTGAAAGTTAGGGAACATTTAGACATGAGGGGAACACAATTCATGGCAGCAGCGACAACTAACCCACAACACCCTTGCCACTACATGTACAATCACGCACCGACACCTCGCACCATTAAGGTAACACCAGAGAGACATTATAACCAAATACTCCATTCCATACCACGCCCCACAGACATCACACAGTACAGAAAACACATACACACACACCTAACCCACAAAGCACTGACACGACTCGGTCCGAATGCGGTCCTAGGTGCGAAGCCGCCACCCATTAACAGGTCAGAGATCAGCCTGAGCAGATCGGATCGAGTTAACTTAGCACGATTCCGATGTGGACATCACCCCAACTTACTAACATATAAACACAGACTAGACAACTCCATAGACGACACCTGCCACCTGTGCCACGACACACCACAAACAGTTGAACACATTATGACAGACTGTACCGCTCTAGCACAACAACGAACACAACACAACATCACTAGTGCGCTGAACCTCTGGTCCACTCCGAAGAGGGCGATCGGTTACCTGCGTGCCGCCGGCTTGCTCGATCAGGGTGGGCTGATCGGCTAAACAACAACAAGAACAACTGCAGTTTTTTATTGAAGAAGTCGTTGTACCATATAGAATGTAGAGTTCCATCAGGTAATAACTTCTCTTATAAGTTTGTTTTTGGGTAAATTATGTTGCTTCTGGATTTCCTTAAGCCTCTCACAGGCGAGAGATGAATGATTAAAATGAGAACAGATTCGGCGCTCAATTGCACATATCGTATATCTGAAACAGACTTCTGGCTAAGAAGGGCTTCATTAACTGCAAGTGCTAAAATATGATTTGCACAAGCAACAGAAGTCATTTTGAGAATGCGAACAGCTTTAGTAATATTACAGCCATTGTCGTGCACAACTGCATGCACACGCTCACTCTCTATTGACCATTTTTGCAATATAGAAGTTAATGCAGTTGCAATGTTTTCATGAGTATGGAAACCTTACAGATTTTTGATGGCTAAAGCATACTGGTTTTGCTTACATTTATTATTGATTGGATATGCTGTCAAACTGATAAAGGCCTCATTTCTTTACAGTGATGCCTAACAGTAATGATTTGCCTGAATGATTTGCTTACCAACGGCATCTTCAGATAAGAATACTGTAATTAAACTACTTGTCACTAAAAAAAAAAAAATTAGTGACAACATTGTGTAAACCCACAAGGATGTAATGTTCTTTCTGAATTATTATTATTATTATTATTATTATTATTATAACCCAAATAAAACTAATATTCGGTATTCAGCCGAATAGTTTTGCACCAAATATTTGGTATTCGGTGAATTTCAGTATTCGGTACATCCCTTCCTTTCAACCTTTCAAATGTCCCGTGCGATGATGCCTCATTTCACGAAGGTCAAGCTTGTCGCCCCTCCTCTCGAGTTGGTCTGGTGAAGTAGGGAGTTGGTTTCTTGTGCTCTCCACCCCACATGGCCAGGATTGTTCTGAGCCAGGCGTCTAATCTTCTTTTAAAGATATCCACCGCAACACTACTCGTGTTCCTTAGTTCTTTGGGCAGCTGGTTAAACAGTCTTGGTCCTCCCACAACAAAACCATTTTCCAAGGTGAGGGTGGTGCCGCGTTCGTGGGATTAAAGCGAGTCGAAGCGCTAAGGGTCCGCTCCGGGCGGGTAAACGCGCCCAGTGGTTTACTGCCCGGCACCGGATTGAAAAAGCTGTCGGCTCTCACGGGGTGCTCTTCACCGAGTGTCCCGCGTGGCCGACACGTTCACTTTGAAAAAACTAGAGTGCTCAGAGTAGGCAATAACTAACGACTGAATGGTGATGCATGGAATGATGGAACAGGACCGCGGTTCTGTCCTTTTAATCGGTTTCCTGAACCCGAGGTAATGATTAATGGGAACAGACGCATTAGTAGGCCCTATTGCGACGCTATAAGTAAAATTCTTGGACCGTCGTCGCAAGACTAACTTCTGCAAAAGCATTTGCCAAAATTTTTTTCATTAAACAAGAACGAAAGTTAGAGGATCGAAGACAATCAGATACCGCCCTAGTTCTAACCATAAACGACGCTAACTGGCGATCCACTTACGTCATTCCCACAACCAACTGAGAAAGTGGCCCTGGGAAACCAAAGTCTTTGAGTTCCGGGGAGGTTGCAAAGCTGAGGCGAACTAAACTGCTGGGGGTGGGGGGTCCTTCCCGGTGGTGAACCAGAAACCGGAGTCCCGAACTCACCCGCAGCCCTGCGGTGAGCCAATAGGGTACCGCCAGCGGCAACAACCGATAGGTAGGGCGAGGGGCGTGGTGTATGGGGAACCTCGGGGGGGGGCCTCCCGACCGTGCGGGAGATCTCAGTAAGCCCGGACGGGTGATTTCGTGCTCCTATTAATACAGGGCCGACCTGCGACCGACACTGGGGCCTAAGACCTCGTGCTAAAGTCCACCCCGGGACTCTGAGGTTGGGGTATACCTATCGGCTATCCAACTCCCCTCCTCTCCAACCAGGAGGCGGGGGGAGGGCAAAGTGTCAACGGTTACGAAACCCCAAAGAAAAGGAATCCCCGGAGAGGAAAAACAAGACTCCAACACGTCGTCGGGGCCTCGGCCGACGACGCGGCCGGGGATCAGCAGACTCCCACGGACCGACGTGAAGAAGAGCCGGTTATTGCGTTTAAATATCCGGGAACCAGGGCCGAGTGGATGTGCGGCCGATGTCGGGCCACTGAGGACAGTGTGAAGGCGGTAAGAACACATATAGCAAAGAAACATTTGGGTTGTGAAATTCTATTTATACGCCCTCAGTGTACATTGGCTCCAAGAATTCAAGATCAATTGGCACGCACCTCCGATACTGCAAGCCATCGCAAGAAGAACCATCGCCACCATCATCGGAAGAAGACGGAAAACATCAGCCCGTTATATGTGAATGATGTGGATTGCCTTTTGCTAGTGAAAGTGGGCTGCGGGTTTATAAAGCCTGTGAACATCGAAAATAAGTTAACATCCAACTTCCAGCCCAAAAATCACGGGGTTGGACCCACCTCGAATTGGGTGAGGTGGCAAGAGAAAAAGTAGCTGCACACAGACAGGAAGTAAAATTCTTGAACAAACACCTGCAAAGGAAATTCCCAAATAGAACAATTGCGGCAATCGAATCAATACGACGCAGACCAGAACATCGGCAACGCGTTCGTGTATTGGAACATCAACGAATGGAAGAGGAAGGATTAAATTCATCATCATCTGAGGATTCTTAGGGGATCGATGTGCGGTTGAATTGCAACTTTAAACCCACAATTCTCCTCGATACTGCTGGCATCCCCGATTCACTTAGAAAGTATTTGCAGATGATCCCGAAAACGCCTGTAACTGGATGAACCTGCAAAATTATATCAAGGAAATCTATTCGATACGGACTCTCCTGCGAAATCCGATTAGAAGATCGACAATCGGACCGCGGAGGGGTGGAGCAAGGCCCAGCAGGCAAACGAGAACAGCCCGAAGAAACAAACACTTTCAAGAAATTTAGCAGGAAATTAAATGCGACCCAGCTACCACTTACAAAAAGACCATGCAAAGGGTGCTGGGTGAAGCAGAGCCACTATTACCAACTCAAAAAGCGGTGCAAGAACAACCGTATCAAGACATCGAGACCTCGGGTACTGCGGCCACCACCTACGCAAACCCGCAGGCTGGTCAAGAACCCTTTACACCTGGAGAAATTGCAGAGGTTGTCAAATCGTATAAAAGGACGGCGCCGGGGCCGGACCAAATTCCGCTTCAAGCTTTCCAGAATATCCCCAAGACTGGTTATGGGCCATATTCACTAAGTGGTTTGGATCCGGCCGGGTGCCGGTACGAGTTAAGCAATGCCGTACAATTCTGCTATATAAAAGGAAGACCTAGAAATAGTAGAGAATTGGAGACCCATTATCATCGGGTCGTTATGGATCAGGATTTTTGCTAAATTGATTGACAGGAGGATCCGAGATCAAATCCAGATTTATCCCAGGCAAAAAGCCTTTGTCCCAGTAGATGGCTGCTGGGACAATTCAAAAATTGTTCAGTGGGTGCTTCGGTACCAGAAGAACTTGAATATCACTACCATCGATTTAGCTAAGGCCTTCGATACCATCAATCACCAATCCATAAAACGCGTCCTCATGCGGAAGCGGATCCCTACCAGCTTCCGAGCGATAATATTAGAGTTTTATCGCGAAGCAGTAACATCAGTGAATACACGCGAGAGCCTCACCCCACCTATTACCATCCAGCATGGGGTGAAACAGAGGTGTCCCTTATCACCCCTGTTGTTTAATCTAATTTTAGAAGAACTATTAAAAAAATGAGGCCATAGGATGTAGTGTGAATATAAGGGTTGAACTGGTAAATACGCTGGCCCTCGCTGACGATATCATCTTGCTTACCGAAGGTCCCGGCGATATGAGGATCCTCATAAATAGGACTCGGGACGTCTTCCGGCAGAGAGGGCTCACTGTCAATCCAGCAAAATGCCAAGCATTATTTCTCGAGAAAATTAAAGACACGAAACTGTCAAAAGTTCATACAGAGGTCCACACTTATTGGGACGAGGAGCCTGTTCATCCCGATACGGTGGATGAGTCCATAAGGTATCTCGGTTTACAATATACCGTCACGGGGTTGGCACGAATCCCTATAAGACCCTGGGATGAAAAGATCCAAAAATTGATGGAAGCACCCCTGAGACAAGTTCAAAAGCTTCAAGGACTTAAACATCATTTAGTTCCTGGCCTTTCCACGTAATACGACTAGCACCAACAGGAATCGGACAGATACAGAATATAGACGCGCTACTCCGGGCAAACTATAAGATTTTCCACTTACCAGAGTGGACTACACGCGGATCTATCATCCCCACGGCAGAGCATTACTTTCACTATCTTATTTGATAATAGTGTCACGTGCAAACGCCAACAAAAGGACGCAGAATTCCACGGACCCAGTGGCACATTGGATTGCCGCTCAGGGAAAGAGTCGGATTGGAGCCGACTTTGGACGACTAGGAATCAACCCGGCTAATCTGAAAAACTGGAAGAAACAATGGATTAAGAAATTCGAACAACAAGTAAGAAGACAACACGCGGGAGAGGCCCATTTGCTGATGATACGCCAAAACCGAGACTACCTGTGGAAAGGTTTTTTTTCGAGGGCCCCAACCAGGAGCTGATTAAGGTTTAGTGGGGCCCTAGGCTCGGGTAATATTTGGGGTCCCCTCATACGCTACAAAATCATGAAATTCCTAAACATAACACTGGCCAACAAAATGAAACTTTTTTCTTTCATCACAAACATGATCACACTTTTCTTAATGCATTTTTCGCGCTGATTCCGAATCTGTTTTTTTTTGTTTTCTAGCACGTATAGTTATATAGATACACTGGTTTTGATATTTTTAAGTTTTTGATATTGCTATAAGAAAATTTATGGATGTATAGATCACACTTAGGAATGCTAAACAACAAATACATCATATACCTTATTCAATGTACTTATAAATAAAGAATATATACATTACTTTATTAAAAGCGCTGTGAGTGTGATTTCCTTTTGTAAATTTGGCCTGGATTGTCACGATACAGCATCCAACAATGGTCCGCCATCATGCTTTCATTCCAATATCCTTGGTAGCGCTTCTCCATCATCTGAATATCTTGATGGAAGCGCTCTCCTTGCTCGTCACTCACTGCACCAAGGTTTTCAGGAAAGAAATCTAAGTGGGAATGCAGGAAGTGAATTTTTAACGACATTCGACACTCCATTTCTTTGAAGGCATCAAGGAGGTTCTTGACTCCATCCTTATACGCAGGTGACTTGTTGCTTCCAAGAAAGTTTTCACATATCCATTTGAACGCCAGCCAAGCCTTCAATTCCAGCGGACTTAGGACTTTTTCAAATTCAGTGTCATTCAAAACCACCCTTATTTGTGGCCCAACAAAAATTCCTTCCTTCAATTTTGCTGCAGTAACCTTCGGAAATTTCCTTGAAAGGTATTGGAACCCTTCAGAATTGACTTTACCCATTGCTTTAACAAAATTCTTCATTAAACCAAGTTTAATGTGAAGAGGTGGCAGATAGATCTTTGGGGATCCACTAAAGGGACAGACTGGACATTGCCAGAGATGGGCAAGATCACCAACTTTGGTGATCTTGAAGATCAAGATCAGATCACCAGAAAAATGTGATCTTGAAGATCAAGATCAGATCACCAGAAAAATGTGATCTTGAAGATCCAGATCAAGATCGTGATCTTGAAGATCACTTTCAAGATCACTTTTTAAGATCACTTTTATATGAATTGAAAAAAGTTGTACTCTTGTAGAGTAAACAAAAACAAATTATTTTGTTAATCACTCCTGAAAAGTATCACTCCTAATACTCCCTGAGGGCTGAGGCAATACAAGCATCGCATCCTACCCATGTCACCTGATCTAAACCACGGGGATTGACGATTCCCCTTTCAGTTTTTCAGGTGGTAAACTTAAAACTTAGTATTATCATAACTTATCAGCAAAGAAAAAACTATTAAATGACCTACATATAGTTTTTAGTTCTATTTTTCTCAATTCTCATTTCACCAGGTCCATAACCCATATCAATGAATGGTCAGCATATATAAGTAAACATTTTTTACATAGAATTTAATTTTACAGTTTTACTGCAGTACGCAATTACTGACAATATAAGGGTAAAAACCGCAAGTTAAGAGTGTTAATTTAATGTTCAACCGCTGTAAACATTTGCTTTCAGCAAAACCAATTGTTCAAAGTTACCATCCGAGAGACGACTTCGTTTGGGGCTATGAACCATGCCAGCAAACGAAAACAACCGTTCCACTGGTGCAGAGGAAGGTAGCGTGGTGTTATACCTCTTGAAGATCTTCTTTATAGCAGGATACCTATCTAAAGAGTCGAGTGCCTTACTGGTGTCCTGCAAATAATTGAGGACTTCCAAGTCTTCCTTGTTGTTAGGAGCAGAGAATGAGCCGTCCATAGTTCTGAAGAAATCGTCTTCAGATGATGAGTCTGAGTTCACCGAACTATTACCACTGCTGTTAGAATTACAATTTCTTACAGCCATTTGCAGCTTGTCTTTTACTTGAGACTTGATTGCTTCATGATCGCCGAAATTAGGCCCTTGCAACAATGATATCCATCTAAGTTTGAAATACGGATGAGATACTGAGGCCAAAACGGCATCAGTTACCTCGGGGCTCAACGACAAAAAATGACCAAATCTGGCATTGAAGCCAGAGACGACTGCTGCCAGTAATGGCATGCAGTGTCTCAAGCGCAGGTCGTTTGGTTGGATAGGCTCCAATCTTGCGAGGGCATCTTGAGTCACTAGGACTGTTGGAAGAAGACAACCGTAGTAGCATTCTTTCTCTGCCTGTAATTTGTTGAGGGCTGCTGCAATTGGTTTTAGAACAGACAAATATTCTGAAATAAATTCCAATTCATTGTCTTTGAGGATGGGTAGATTCAGTTCTTCAAGAGCTACATTCACGTCGTTCTTATGTTTATATATTTGGCTTAATGAGTCGTACATTGAGTTCCATCGGGTGACGCATGGGTACCTAAATTGGACGCCAGTTATTTCCTGTATTTTTTCTGCTGACTTGGGTTTACCAGCAGCATTCCACAGCGCCGAACATTTTCCCATTGCAGAATGCTTTATCTTCTTTAGTCCAGGTGAATTCAGTCCTTTATCTGCATCAGTTGTTGCTACCAAGTTCAATGTGTGGGAGGCACATCGAATATGGGATGATAGTTTCACTGACTCCTCTCCATGCTCTCCTGAATGTTCAGGAAAGTTGCTGATGATAACCTCTTCATCTGAATCTTTTTCATCATCATCTTCATCTGCATCATCTTCATCAATGTCGTCAGTACGATTCTGAACACGAACACCGAACTCTTTAAAGCATTTCACCATGTTCGATGCATTGTCGGTGACTGTAGATACAACTTTTCTATAAGATAAACCATGCTCC
Organism: Bathynomus jamesi; assembly: GCA_023014485.1. NCBI lineage: Eukaryota > Metazoa > Arthropoda > Malacostraca > Isopoda > Cirolanidae > Bathynomus > Bathynomus jamesi. Next base: position 119,013 of record JAJOZX010006169.1, read on the forward strand.
GAGTTGATCCTGTCCAATATTCCAGCAATTTTATCAAAGCTATGTGTTCCACGAAATCTTCGGCATGCCAGTGCAGCTGATCCTCGCGACAAGTCATCATTGATCTGTAATGTAAGAATATAAAATCAATGTTTGTATGAACATTTTTTTAAGCTTAATTTAATAATATTGGTTAGACACGCACCAGCTAAACTGCGCCACCAAACATTGAAGAGAAGAACTATGTGATATAAAGGAGGCAATTCAGCGATGAGTCGCCTACCATACCACCACATCAGTGACCCATCCCATAAGAGCAAAATGTGGAAGAGTCCATATTCACAGCCTGTGAATATGGACTCTTCCACATTTTGCTGTGAATCAGACACAATGACAGATGACAGAATCAGTGAATTAGTGTGAAATTACTGTGAATCACAGCAAAATGAAGACTCACCAAATTAATGAATGAGGAACACATGTCGAATAATTGAAAAGATTATACTATAAGTCTATCAGACTCAGTCTATCACCAATGGTCAATTTATCAATTATATAAAATAATACACTAAATCAATAGCATACCCAATGCGCAGTGACTCCCATGAAACTGCGGTGATTAGTTGACCATATGTCGCATGTAACACACACATGGTCAACTGCTGCCAGTTTTGCTTGTATGTCTTCCTTCATTGTACTGGTTGTTGTTGCAAGAGATCTAGCCAGGGTGCGTCTAGATGGCACCTGAACAGCCGGGTTGACGTCTGAAAAAAATATTTAAAAATTAAAACAAATACAATAGATTAGCTATGGAAAAATATCAAAATATTTAGCTAGGCTAGCGATAGTCTAATGTTCATACAAATAATATGATTAATTATTTTAATCAGATATTAGCTATGGAAAAAATAGCAAAATATTTGAGTTATACTAACATGAAAGAAGATCCTTAAATTCATGTAGTTCAACTAGGCTCAATGGTAGGAGCCCATTAGCCACAAGCGAGAGAATCTTCTTTTCAAGGATATCCTTGCATATTGGTGGTCCTGGTTTTTTGCTTGGAAATGTGGAACATGCTTAGTGTTGACTGCTTGGCAATTTTGGCAGGGCCAGCATTGCTGCCGCTGGCATCTTCTTCTTTAGCTGGACGCTTGCGAGATTTCTTCTCCGATTCATATTCACCCAAAAGATCCGAATATAGTTTCTGCACAAGAAAATAAATTATTATCATGCGGAGAGACTTCTTGAACACCCTGTATAATATTTATCAGAGTATCAAACTTCTAGTTGAAATTAATACTTAACAAGATTCTAAAATTTTGTTATCTTTAACTAAAATTATTTTCACCATGATCAGTGCATTTTTATCCTATGTTAAATTGAAAGCCGAATTTCGTCCTTCAGTAACTAAATAGGAGAAATTACAGACATGGATCAGACAGAGAGAAAGACAGATACACCTGGCGTTTTATTATAGTTGGATATCGGCAGTTTTTAATGTAGTTACTAGTCCATAATCTATTAATATCTGAAGTGCACAATATATTCAAATGGACGTCTATGTAAATGTAGCATTAGTCTTGTATGGCACCAGTCACTTAAAATATGACTTGAACCATTATGTTAATGTTGCTACTTACTACTTAGTTACTAAGTAGTACTAACCCTGGGGTGCCTCAGAAGATTGCTTGTTGAGTCGAGGCCAGCAGACAGAATTGTAGTTTTCTTTGTACACTGCCTACAAATAACTTTGATACTGTTTCCAGTTTTTTCGACAATTTGAAAATATTTTCCGTTCAATAGCACAGATTGATCCTTATTACCAACATTGTTATCTAAATATATTGAATACTGTTCTGGTGACAACCTAGAATATTTGGTTCCCTTGGGAGCCTGTTGAAGTTGTAAAATTGCACTCATTATTAAAAAATTCAATCTGTAAATAAAATATGTTTAGAATTAATTTATTATGAATACGGACCTATAGGCTATATTTTATGCCTATATATAATAATATATTAATAGAACACTTTTAACATAATTGCACAGTAAATTACACTTTTTACGAGCCTAAATTCCACAGCAACTACACCTTCCATGAGCCCACGCATGACGCAAGTCACCCAACTAACAGAAAACATAAACAGTCGGTGTTGAACAAAGTTGCCACCAGATGTCGCTTGGACAAAAAACAAATGACATTCGCATAGCGGCATATTTAAGAATCTGAAATTAAAAGTGATCTTGAAGTCTAAAGTGATCTTCAAGATCAAGATCACAAGAAATAAAGTGATCTTAGATCAAGATCAAGATCACCATAATAAAAGTGATCTTCAAGATCAAGATCAGATCACGATCTTGATCTTCAAGATCACGATCTGATCTTGAAGATCAAGATCGTGCCCATCTCTGGACATTGCTTATCCCTGGGACATATGTATACCTAAGTGGCCAGTCACTTTTGGTGTAATGTTCTATAGTGGCGCGACTGTCCCACAGGCAAAGGAAACAACAAAATTTTGTGAATCCTGACTGCATACCCATAAGCATTCCTATAACTTTTAGATCTCCACAAACATTCTATTGATGACTGTCGTATTTGATTGCCTTAAGTAGTATATCCATATTGTCATATGTCTCTTTTAGATGGACGGAATGGGCAATGGGGATGGATGGCATTATATTACCATTATGCAAAAGAACTGCTTTCAGGCTTCTCTGCGACGAATCAATAAAGAGGCGCCACTCAGATGCCACATACGTCTGAGATATGGCTGTAAATAGTCCATTGATGTCATGGCAATAACAGAGAGGACCGTCTACTGAAAAGAATGCTGTTAATTCAAAATTCCGCTTTCGGTAGTAACTAATACGAACATTGTTCTCAGTAAATTGTTCTCCTTTAGTCTTGAGGCGAGAAGCTCTGATTTCTCTTTAGACAGCGATAAGTCTCTAACAAGATCATTCAACTGTCCTTGGGTTAACTTTTTAGGCTCTAAATGTCTACCTTCAAAAGTGTACTCTGGCTCTGTAGATGGTCCGGAAACGCCAGTTGCACCTTCATCACTTTCCATGTCATCTATGATAGAATCTAGCCTATCACTTGGGGGAATTGGAATGGGCAATGTTTCATCATGTTTTACTGGTCTACGTGCTGAATCCAAGTTTGGATATACAATCTGGTGCTTGTTCTTGGCAGAAAACCCCATTAAGTTCACACTACAAAAATAACAGTCTTCATGATGATCTCTCGGCTCCCTCCATATCATGGGTATGGCAAATGGCATTGAAGCTTTCTTTTTGTTAAGCCAATCACGTAATCCATTTGAACAGCCAGAACAGATTTGATGTGGCGCCCATGGTTTATCTTGGTCACCTAGATGGCAACCAAAGTATAGCTTGTATATTTTCTTAATGTCGGTTGTAATACTTCGTCGCTGTGTTTTAGTTGTCAACTGGTCGCATACGAAACAGAACTTGTCGGGGTCATTCTTACATTGTCGAGGCATGTTGACTGACCTGAGCAAACTGTAAATTAAAAAAAAATGTACACCAACTTGACACAAGTTCTTCGACTGGACTGATCTTTTGACACACAAAGCACGGCGTTGTTGCCTGAATCACAATGCTGCTAGACGTAAAAGCTCACACCTGAAATACATAAGATGTATAATTAAGATAATTGAAATAAATAAGATGAATAAACTAAAAAACACAATAAAATAAACACAATCAAATGTTGAAATATTAGTATTTTGCCTATTTAAAATGGTTAAATCTTGTAGTTATAAATATGCCTTCATCTTGAAAACTATACGTGCTAGAAAAAATCTGAATGCAGTTTTGGAATCAGCGGGAAAAATGCTATCCAGCCACCACAAATTTTACTCTGATGAAAAATCTTTGTTGACCAGTGTAATTAAACCATTTTTATTATCATATATTCACAAAGATACTTGATGCAACACAGAAAATAATAATATATGATAGTACAATGTAGTATATTAACTGTTAAAATGCACAGAAGAAACGTAAAATTAATTATCTCCTAACTCATTAATATCCATACTGCAAATCTTCTACGGTCGGTAAAAAATATACCTCACATAATTTAATTGGATATTCCACCAGAGTATTATATATATATATATATATATATATATATATATATATATATATATATATAATACTCTGGTGGAATATCCAATTATGAGGGGTTCCATTCAAACCCCCCACAATATGTACCTTTTCAATATAAAATTTCGACCCGGCCTAATATATATATATATATATATATATATATATAGTCATGCGGTTTGCTTCTACAAAGCTTCAATTTAATATTTAGGAGAAATCCAATGACAAGGAGGAATGTAAATGCCATGAAAAGTCTTCTTTAATGCGCAACGTTTCGAGCAATACGCTCATCATCAGGCTAGATAATAACAATATGAAATTAGAATCAATAAATAAATGTGAACAAGACAAAATAATTTCTATAAAAAGACTAAAAGAAGAGGGTTAAATTCAAAGTTATAAAAGTTTACATATAAAATTACAAGAATTTTAAAAGCTATTTTTAAATTACATATAGTAAATTTGAAATTAGTACACTGGAATAATTAACACTAATACATGGAATAATTAACACTAATACAATGGAATAATTAACACTACGAACCTTTCAATGCTGGTTCCGAGGCACGAGTAATTTAAAACAAAACAAAACAGGAAACAAGCTATGGGTTGGGCGGTTGGAGTTATAAGTTAGGGGAGGGGGGATTATAAAAAATTGAGGTGGGGGGAGGGGAGTTGGGGAGGGGGGTTTATACAAAATTTAGAGGGACAGCTGAGGAATCCACGTTTAGAGAAGGGGTCAATGTTTTAATATAAGAGATTCCAAAATTCTAAGTGAGTTAGGACAAGAATTACAACCGAGAATTTTAAAATTATCTAAAGTGACATCAGTTTTACATTTTATACTGTGTTCCCGAATACTGGAGGCTTCTATTTTATTTAAAATTTTACCTGTTCGGCAACTTATTCCCATATGCGAATAAAATCTAGTCCTGAGGGAGCGCACGGTGCTGCCAATGTAAGTACCAAGGAGACACCTTGGGCAGGTAAATAAATATACAACACCGCTACGCAACGAATCAGGAGTTCGATCCTTCGCTGAGAAAAAGCTACCTAAAGACATTTTGTTAATAAATATAATGCGAAAATCAGTATGATAAAAAAATTTTCTTAACAACTTTGTAAATTTAAGTTTAAATTCTTTATTCATGGGACCCATTTCAGGTACCAAGAAATATTTTATATCTTTAGGCACTGAAATACAAGAAAGTTGAGGGCTATAAACATTATTTAAGAAAGATCTTATTAGTTTATCTACATATTGAACAGGAAAACTATTATTGGTAAAATATGATCTTAAATTATTAAATTCATCGTTTAGTAATGTAAAACTAGAGGTCAAATTATATCCTCTGAACAAGAGAGTTTTAATACACGACATCTTATAGTTAAAATCAGTAAAACTAAAGAAATTCATGCCCAAACCAGTAAAAGTGGGTTTCCTGTAAACTGATGTAGTAATAGAATCACCTTTTTTCGAAATTAAAAGATCTAAAAAGGGAAGGGAGCCATATTTCTCAGTTTCCATTGTATAAGTTATATTGGGGTGCAGAGAATTTAAGAAGTTAAAAAATTGTTGCGCTTGTACAGCATTATCAAAACAGCTATCGAGTCATCAACGAAGCGTCGATAGAAAATTGGTTTACAATGAGTGGGAGATTGTCTAAAAATTACACTTTCTAAATGAGTCATAAAAAAATCAGCTGATAGAGGTCCGACGGGTGATCCCATCCCAACACCATCAATTTGTTGGTAAACCTTATTATTGAAAGTAAAATAACATTGCTTAAAAACCAATTCTAAAAGTTCCTTAAAATAAGAACATGAAAAACCATGAAAACTATCATCAGAGCTAAAAACCCTATCTAAAATAATGGCAATAGAAACTATTGCCATTATTTTAGATAGGGTTTTTAGCTCTGATGATAGTTTTCATGGTTTTTATTTTAAGGAACTTTTAGAATTGGTTTTTAAGCAATGTTATTTTACTTTCAATAATAAGGTTTACCACAAATTGATGGTGTTGGGATGGGATCACCCGTCGGACCTCTATCAGCTGATTTTTTATGACTCATTTAGAAAGTGTAATTTTTAGACAATCTCCCACTCATTGTAAACCAATTTTCTATCGACGCTTCGTTGATGACTCGATAGCTGTTTTTGATAATGCTGTACAAGCGCAACAATTTTTTAACTTCTTAAATTCTCTGCACCCCAATATAACTTATACAATGGAAACTGAGAAATATGGCTCCCTTCCCTTTTTAGATCTTTTAATTTCGAAAAAAGGTGATTCTATTACTACATCAGTTTACAGGAAACCCACTTTTACTGGTTTGGGCATGAATTTCTTTAGTTTTACTGATTTTAACTATAAGATGTCGTGTATTAAAACTCTCTTGTTCAGAGGATATAATTTGACCTCTAGTTTTACATTACTAAACGATGAATTTAATAATTTAAGATCATATTTTACCAATAATAGTTTTCCTGTTCAATATGTAGATAAACTAATAAGATCTTTCTTAAATAATGTTTATAGCCCTCAACTTTCTTGTATTTCAGTGCCTAAAGATATAAAATATTTCTTGGTACCTGAAATGGGTCCCATGAATAAAGAATTTAAACTTAAATTTACAAAGTTGTTAAGAAAATTTTTTATCATACTGATTTTCGCATTATATTTATTAACAAAATGTCTTTAGGTAGCTTTTTCTCAGCGAAGGATCGAACTCCTGATTCGTTGCGTAGCGGTGTTGTATATTTATTTACCTGCCCAAGGTGTCTCCTTGGTACTTACATTGGCAGCACCGTGCGCTCCCTCAGGACTAGATTTTATTCGCATATGGGAATAAGTTGCCGAACAGGTAAAATTTTAAATAAAATAGAAGCCTCCAGTATTCGGGAACACAGTATAAAATGTAAAACTGATGTCACTTTAGATAATTTTAAAATTCTCGGTTGTAATTCTTGTCCTAACTCACTTAGAATTTTGGAATCTCTTTATATTAAAACATTGACCCCTTCTCTAAACGTGGATTCCTCAGCTGTCCCTCTAAATTTTGTATAAACCCCCTCCCCAACTCCCCTCCCCCCACCCCAATTTTTATAATCCCCCCTCCCCTAACTTATAACTCCAACCGCCCAACCCATAGCTTGTTTCCTGTTTTGTTTTGTTTTAAATTACTCGTGCCTCGGAACCAGCATTGAAAGGTTCGTAGTGTTAATTATTCCATTGTATTAGTGTTAATTATTCCAGTGTACTAATTTCAAATTTACTATATGTAATTTAAAAATAGCTTTTAAAATTCTTGTAATTTTATATGTAAACTTTTATAACTTTGAATTTAACCCTCTTCTTTTAGTCTTTTTATAGAAATTATTTTGTCTTGTTCACATTTATTTATTGATTCTAATTTCATATTATTATCTAGCCTGATGATGAGCGTATTGCTCGAAACGTTGCGCATTAAAGAAGACTTTTCATGGCATTTACATTCCTCCTTGTCATTGGATTTCTCCTAAATATTTTATATATATATATATATATATATATATATATATATATATATATATATATATATATTAGGCCGGGTCGAAATTTTATATTGAAAAGGTACATATTGTGGGGGGTTTGAATGGAACCCCTCATAAATTATTTTCGCTGTTTAAAGCTTTCTACCCCTGGCACAATTTTTCACTTTTTGACCTATATTGAAGAATATTCCATTTATACGAGACTTACTCTACATTCAGGTTTTTTGATGACATAAATCTTTATTAGCGTGTAATATTTTATTTAATAATGTACAGTATTAGGAAAATTAATTAAGTATAACAATATATTCAGAAGAAAAAATTAGAGGCATAATAAATGTGTTAAAATTCAATTAACTTTTTCATTGTTCTTTATCACATCAAAAGGGAAGAAATTTTCAATATCATTAGGAAATTTTATTTCATATGTTTCTTACTCATTCCATTGGGCCTTCCATTCAAACTTGGACAGTTTTCGCCTTGATTCTAATGAGTTTAAGATAAACTTTTGACGGTTGTCATATCCTATTCTTTCCTGACATGCCTTTGTTACGAGGTTCACTGCCCTTTCCACACTTTGACTGTGGCATGGAAAAGAAGCCATCTCCAGTGGTTTACATCGAGCTATAATGATCTCTTTTTGCCAATCGATCATCTCGGTGTAGTCAGTAGATTGGAAATTGAGGGTTCGAGGCAACTCAAACTCAAAGTTTCTGGTATCTGAAAATCCTGTTCTTGAAAGGATGACTTTCTGAATAGCTTGCTCCCTAATTTCTAATCTCTTGTCACTTACCATTGATATGAGTATATTTTCTGAGTGGGCAAAGTTGGCGTTATTCTTTAATACTGGTTCTATGATTGATCCATGTTGTTCATCTAAATTTCGAAGCAAGCACTGGTTCCCCAACCATCATATTCGCCGGATTTGGCACCCTCTGACTTTTCCCTGTTCCCCAAGCTGAAAAACACCCTGAAGGGAAAAAAATTTCAGGAACTACCAGAGATCGAACAAAATGCAACACAAGAATTGAAGAACATTCCGAAAGAAGAGTGTAACAGGTGCTTCAGTAAATGACTGGACCGCTGGAATCACTGTTTACAACCAGAAGGAGACTACTTTGAAGGAGACAAATTTGATTAGGTATGTGACATTTCGTTTTGCAATAAATACATCTGTCACCGAACTTTTTGATCAGTCCTCATATATATATATATATATATATATATATATATATATACATTTTAACTGCAAACACGCAGTATAATTAACGTAAAGAACGACGCTTGTATAGGAGAATATTCCGCGCAAGATAATGTATATAATGTACGGCATGCGGGAGGTGCCCCTTGGGTCATTGGTTTCTGCGCGTATGTAGGAGAATTACGGCATTTGACTGAGTGAGGCCCATGGTGTAATGGTTATCATATCTGACCGGCAATCGGAAGATCCCGGGTTCGATTCCCGGGTGGTTACCTCATTTTTTCATTTGTTTCGTTCTCCCTCCTCATCTTGCGCGGAATATTCTCCTATACAAGCGTCGTTCTTTACGTATATATATATATATATATATATATATATATATATATATATATATATATATATATGGGAGAACGTTACATCGCATTTTATGGCATTTTTCTGCGAATTCACGTTCATTCAATTTGGATCCTGTTTTATATCATGAGACGTGAACATGGTACCAGGCTCTCCTTTCGCTTGAAATAAGCCAAAATATTGTACCATGACTCTATTTAGTCTATTACACGTCAAAAAACAGAACGTGAATTATATTACTTTTTTATGGCATAACAACGTAAATATATAGATTGAAATATGTAGTGATATACTGCTTATGCATTACAAAAACCGGCATTTTTTTCATACTAGATACGTTGTCATTATACACTTGGTGAAAGTATATATATATATATATATATATACTTTAAAACCCATAATTTGGACATTTTTAGGGGGCGAAATGTTTGCTCAAATTATACTGGAAAGTTTGAATTATTGGCACTTTTGACAGATGATGCCATAAAAATTATTTTTTAATGGAAACTCCTTTGTTACAAAACTTATTATATCCATATATAATATTGGATATAAATATTAAATTAAAGGGAAGGACATTTAAGTAAATAAACTGAATAAATAAGTAAATAAATGAAGTTCAGTGGTTAGTAAGAATTCGGATTGACTCACATTTTTATTCGAACTTTTTTCCGAATTACTGACTCGTTTTATTTTTTGTTTTTTCTGAGTAGACGTACAGTCCCCTGCAATAGTTCCGCTCCACCTTCTCCGAGGTGTGGAAGCAATGCAGTCCCTATTAAACTCTAGTCCCCCACCCTCACTCCACTCCCTCTCCCTCCTCCCCTCTCAGGTGTTGTTATAGTAATACTTTTATTTTTGAAAACCAATGACAGAATAAATATATTGTTCACTGTAGTTTTGGTGGTAATGCTAGGACGATTATGTATTTTATTCATGCATTATTCCTAAATTTAGGGAATAGAGTAGTCAGGTTATTTCACAAACGTGGGAAACTTTAAAAACTTTCAATCATACGATTTTGATGTGGCCATGTTATAGTTACAGTGTAGGATAAGTCCCTCAGATCAAACCGTCTACATAGAATCGCACGATAGCTGAGATTAATCATCACAATGTAGAGGGATACAACACTCATTTGTAAATGTTTAATATCGAATAACGATATGACAAAAATTATTGCATCACGAATGATCCCAAAATTCGAAGGACACTGTAATTCGGCGTGTCAGATTACGATTCGAATAGCATCTAATTTTAAACTGTGGTTTGAACCCAGTGACGAAATATATTAAATAATATATATATTAATATTTATGTAAAAATTAATAATTCTAACATTCATTTCTGCATATAAAGTCCAACCTGTAACTGTATATAAAATGCAAGTTTGGAAAAAATTTTAATTTTCTTTCCATTTTATTTTTGCTAAGTAATTGCTGAATTATTTCTTCTTTAAATTACCTAATCATTTTGTAGATTAAGCTTAATCATGTAATCGTGTTAAATGCTGCAATGTTAATTTTTTGTACATTCTCTCTTAGTTATAAAATGAAGTCATAACTTGCCAAAACTCTAAATTAACACTTAATTTTAAATTTTAAGCATTTAATTTTGGCTCATATGCATGTTTAATTTTAATCCATAATAAAATTCATATTTCAATTTCCATTTTTAGTTGACTCGGCAAATCATGATGAAATCAGATCTGTCAATATACTGTTTAAAGGAAAAATATTACTTCATCTTCAAATATCTTGCTTATCTGCCAGTATGCTGT
>JAJOZX010006169.1:135000-157500 GCA_023014485.1 Bathynomus jamesi
TTGAAAGTACGCAGCTCAGTACCACAAGTTACAGTACTGGTCCCACTCTTATTCATTATCATGCTAACAGACATAGACAGTAAAGTAAACAGCAACAGTATAGAAACATCTTTTGCAGATGATACAAAGATCAGCAGAAAAATCAGCGATGCAGAAGAGGTGGAGGCCTTGCAGAGGGACACGAACAAAATATACAAATGGTCAGAAGACAACACCATGACATTTAACACCGAGAATTTTCAGCTCTTGAGATATGGTAGAAATGAGGAACTTAAACAGACTGCATATTATGCCCCAGATAGAGAGGAAATTCAGAGAAGCACGAAAGCGATCGATTTGGGGGTTATAATGACCGATGGTGCGAAATTCGAGACACAAAATCAGATAGCGATAAACAAAGCAAAAAGAGTCGCGGGACAGGTACTAAGAATGTTCAAAAGAAGGGAGAAGCCAGTAATGATTCCCCTGCTGAAAACACTGATCATACCAAAACTTGAATACTGCTCAGTCTCGACATCTCCATATAAAAAGGAAGAAATTAATAAACTAGAAGAAACGCAGAGACATTTCACAGCCAAGACTGATGGCTGCAAAGAACTCAACTACTGGGAAAGACTACGTGAACTAAATCTGTACTCCCTGGAAGAAGAGAGGTACACCATAATCTACATATGGAAAATGATCGAAAAACTGGTACCAAACCTCAAACTAAACCCAATTACCATCCAAACAACGCTGGAAAATAGGAATATATATAATATATAGGCACCTCTTCAACACTGAAGGAAAATAGCTTGGTTGTCAGGGGGCCAAGACTTTTGAACTAGCTTCCAAAGGACCTCAGGAGCGTTAAAGGGGTTAAAATTGAAGTCTTCAAAAGAAGACTAGATGCCTGGCTCAAGACGGTACGAGATGAGCTGGGTGTACCTGGCTATGTGCGGTGGAGAGAGCAACTCGCTCCTCCACCAAGCTAGACCTGGAGACGGGGCCACCAGCTTGACCTTCGTGTGAAGAGAGACCAACGCACGGAACTGCAACGAGGTTAACGAGGTGTATGTATATACATACTGTATATATAGTTGTTGTTTTTTGGCGGAAGAAAATTTTATGTTTTTATTTTCATTTTGATTACATTCTTTATTTATTTTGTTACATGACAAGATTTTAAGAATAGGAAGGGGTTTATTGAGAGGGTTTGGGATTGGGATGGTCAAGGAGTCGGATAAGGACTGTCAACGGTTGTAGGAAATTTATAGCAGTGTTCCAAAACTTTTCTTTCCAGTAAAAAAGCACTGTGTATATATACTGTGTGTGTGTATAATATATATATATATATATATATATATATATATATATATATATATATATATATATATATATATTATATATTATATATATATATAGAGAGAGAGAGAGAGAGAGAGAGAGAGAGAGAGAGAGGAAGACGGATGAATGTAAATAAAATCCTAATGTCCTGAAGGAGAAAGTTGCATTGGAAAGGTAAAATGATATTCGTCAGTAAAAAAAAAAAAAAAACAGTTAATTTACAAATGAAAAGAAAAAGAAAAACAACAAAACGAACCAAATTCCTAAAATATTAAGTCCAGATAGAGGAGAAAAGAAGTTGTGGTGCCCTCCTTTTAAAACAATGCATTTTTATATGCTTTTGTTAAAGCGTAACGAAAGCGCCCTTTAAATCAGGCCTTCATATAGGAAAGCTTTTGTTCAGCGTAAAAGCGTAAGTGCATACAGGTAACTCTCCCTTAAAACATATGAAAAGTGCCTTCAAATAAAATCTTTAAAGGCATAACAATTACATTCTTTGAACAATAAAGTACCAAGAGACCCTTAAAATTAGAACAGAACGACTATATACGGTCTAACTTTTATGGGTTACAGAAGCTATTCCAAATTAAGTCATAGTAATTATCTTAACTTAATTTATAGGCACTTTCGTTACGTCTTAACAAAAGCATAAACATATATGAAGTGGTTTAATGTATGTTCAGATTACGTTGAACAACTTTCTTCTGGGTTTTATGATTTGTTCACTTGGAAATACTTGTTCTTAATGGTTTTGGTCTCTTTATATATTATATATAGTATATATATATACTTTTCCTTTTTAGGTTTGGTATATAATTAATGGGGTTCCGCAAGATGTGTAGCAACAAGTTTCACAAAGTTTGAATAATTGTGCAGTTTTGCATACGTCTCTCTCTCTCTCTCTCTCTCTCTCTCTCTCTCTCTCTCTCTTTATTTATATATATATATGTGTGTGTGTGTGTGTGTGTGTGTGTGTGTGTATACCTGCACGTACATATACGTATGCCCTTCATACGTCTAGTTTAATATCTATTAGTTTTTCATTGTGTGTGGTTTTTTTTTCCTATCCTTTATTTATTATGTCACGTTCCGATTCAGAATTTCAATCTGTAAACAAAAATGAATTTAATAACATTTAGCGATCCACATGAAAGTTGTTTTTTTGGAAAAAAAAAAATTAATATTAAATATATATATATACATATTTAAAAAAAACTTACACGTACCGAGTTTTAAATTCCTATTGTGTATACAAAAAACAAATATTAAAGTTTAGAAGGCCCCCATTGTCTACTTTCATTAGTTAATTTATTATTATTATTATTATTATTATTATTATTATTATTATTATTATTATATATAAAGACGGGGGAGAGAGAGAGAGATATATATATAGACAAGGGTCGGTCTGAAAGTAGCCAAACATTTTTTTGTATATAATCTGCCGCTGTTGTCTGGAAACTCTCTGATCGACCCTTATATATATATATATAATATATATATATATATATATATATATATTATATATATATATATATATATAATATATATTATATATATTATATATATATTATTTTCTAAATAGGATTTTGGGTTTTTTAAAAAAAAAAGGTGCCTCTATTGTTGTATATATAGTCGGGTGACGTGACGTAAAATTATTTTATTTAAAAACAATTGCATATTGAAAATATCCAAAATTCTGTCAAGTTTTCGAAAAATAATTTCAATGCCCAAAAGACTGAAAAACAAAAAAAACAAAAAAAAAAAGTAATTTTTGAAAATTGTGTTTAAAAAGAATGAAATTTATTTAATATTAAAATGTAAAAATAAAATTAAAAATTTACAATGAACGTTGATTGTTGTCTTTCGGACTTAAACATTTGTTAAAACTTGGATTCTATTTATAACCTTTTGACGTTCTATTTTTGTTATATATATATATATATATATATTATATATATATATATATATAACGTAAAGAACGACGCTTGTATAGGAGAATATTCCGCGCAAGATGAGGAGAGAGAACGAAACAAATGAAAAAATGAGGTAACCACTGCGCGTATGTAGAAGAATTACGGCATTTGTTCGAGTGAGGCCCGTGGTGTAATGGTTATCATATCTGACCGGCAATCGGAAGATCCCGGGTTCGATTCCCGGGTGGTTACCTCATTTTTTTCATTTGTTTCGTTCTCTCTCCTCATCTTGCGCGGAATATTCTCCTATACAAGCGTCGTTCTTTACGTTAATTATACTGCGTGTTTGCAGTTAAAATGTATATATATATATATAATAATATAATGTATATGTATATATATATGTGTATATATATATATATGTTTAAAAATTTCATTCTGTTATTTTGTATTACATTAAAGAGGGAAAAAAAAAAAAACAGAGTATTTTTCGAAAGAAAGACGTTCCCAATCACTGTATAATCCGTTATACGACTTCTTTCCTTATCGTTCTTAGTAAATACGCAAACAAACATCGTAAAAAAATACACTAATTTTACGACCAAAAGCTGACACGTAACAATTCTTTAATAATGGAATGTCTTTCATTCAATTATATAATTTATCTTTCTTGTTTGTAAATAAATCTAAACCAAAAGAAACCTGTAAAAATACACTTTCAAAACTTACAAATGTGAATATAGATTGAGATAGAATTCGACTCGATGACATCTTTGGCCATTGCAAAAGCGAAAAGCGCAATTTATTTTATATTTCGAGACACAAATGGACGCGAACTTCGGTGTCAGCAAAGATAAATTTCATTGCTGAAATTATATGAGAGATTACCACTTGCTTTACAGATAACTTAATGGGGTATTGAAGGAGGATAGATTACATTTCCAATAATGGCATATCACGTGTCATTTTAGAATCTGCAATCAGATTTCAGTAATAAGTATTGATTACTGTTTTATGCGAAAGAAATATAATATATTGTGTGTGTGCGTATTATATATATATGTATATATATATATATATATATATATATATATATATATATATATATATATATATATATTATATATATATATATATATTATATATATATATATATATATATAAATATTATTATATATATATATAGATATATATATATATATATACATATATATATATATATTATATATATATATATATATTATATATATATATATATATATATTAATATTATATATATATATATATAATGTTCCAAAGAAATGTTTCAATTTCTAAATAAATGTTCTAAGCTAAAAACAAGGAATCTAGGCACAAATACAAACACAATAGGTACGTAAAACATAGGAGTTTATTATGGATACTACGGATGTCCAAAAATTGACATCCGCCAATGCGGATGCAGTTGCGGATGCGGATGCGAATATTTGCATCATCTCTAAAGTTTATTAACCGTAATTAAACAACATGTTCATTGTTCAGTGTAATCGCCAGTTTTTTTCTAACACAATAAATATTCAACTTTACACAAATGTTTGACATAATTTTTGGAAATAACTCAACTGGGATATTGGTGATTACCTCAAACTTTGGTCTTTAGGTCTTCAAATGTCTTAGGCTTGGTAGAATAGATCCTGTCTTTTATGTAATCCCACAAAAAAAGTCAGGGGGAGTGAGGGCAGCTGAGTATGGGGGCCATTTCACTGGCTCATGAAGGGAGATTAGTCGCCCGGAAAAATGCTTCCTCAAAAAGTTGTGAGCTTCACAACAATATGTGGAGGTCATCTATCCTGCTGAAATCACTGTAGATCTGGGGTTCTATGGCTTATTAAGCTATAGTCTATTGGTAGCAGTATGGTCTTTTCCAAATTTCGTAGAAATTAGGAAAAGTTATTGCTTTAAGTATAAAATGGTGAAAAAACAGTTTTAATATACAATATGTATCAATTATTAAGTAATGAAAGATTATAAATATAAGGTGTATATATGCGTACAGGTATATGTGTAATAAAAAATTCCAACCTGTTTCCTTTCTGAAGAAGAAACTCCAATAATAAATTATACATTCATTATAAAATAACGGACAAATAAAAGTACGGGCACTTTTGGAACTATATATACATACGTGTGTGTGTGTGTGTGTGTGTGTGTGTGTGTGTGTGTGTGTGTGTGTGTCCGATAAAGGTCTGAAACAAAGTGTAAAAAAAAAATCCTATCTCCTAAATAAACATTTCATAGCCAAATATGTAATAGCCAGAAGAATCCTATCTCTTATATTAATTATATATTTAAATTTAATTAATTACTAGTTAATTATTACGAATGTGTTTAAGACCTTGTCTAGCTTGTTCTTAAACGTACCTATGGAAGAATCGTTCATAACTTCAGGGGACAATTATCCCATGCTTGCTGTTTACATAAATGGAGTTACCCCAAATACCTGTTCCATATCTTTTTGTTCATTAAAATAATTAAAATAATTATTAAAATAATCACTGTAAATAAATTAGTAAAAAATCTTTCTCGGACACCCCATATATATATATATATATATGTGTGTGTGTGTGTGTGTGTGGAGAGAGAGAGAGAGAGAAAGCGTTTTCTAATATTTAAAAAAAATTAAAAGCCAAAAAACAATTTCCTTGAAATTTGAACAAGACAACATTTTTTAACAAGACAAAATAATACTTGTAACCTTTTTTTGCCTTCAACAAACTTTTTCTTTAATTAATATTAGATAATTCTTAAACTTTACACAATTTTAATGTATACATTTGCCTTTGTAACCTTTGTTAACCAATTTTCAGTATCAGTTAATTGTAGAGTGGAGACAATTATTTTTTACAAATGTTTAAACATTTGAGTTTACCATATCCAGAGACTGTTCCAACACTGCACGCAATCGCCCATCTTCCACATTAACATAATTTGGGGAAACATGATTTCGTCGTGGTCAATGCGCAAACACCGCCTTCCCATTAAATCAGCGAAGTTAAGCGACATCGACTCTGAATAGTAGTTGTATAGGTGACCGTCCTCCGAGTCCGTACGATATATTGACCCGTGGTTCGTAAAGTTGTAGGTCCTCCCCGTCACATGACCTTTGTTGTTAAGAATGAGGTTAAACGACGTTAAAAACACTCTAAAACACACACCCGGAGTAAGGAGTGATATGGGAGAAGATTCACCCTCGGAGAAATTGCTTAATAGTTAGTTAGTTGGTTCGTTCCACGTCCGTCTTGCAACTGTGGGCATTGAGACGAGCGGTAACGCCACCAACTTGGAAAAATTAAGTTCCCTTTAAAAGGGGAACTGGGATTATCCAAATAAATTACGTGCAGCGGGCTCATCACTGCACCCATTCCCACTTCTTGTTAATAAACTGTTTTGTTAATAAATAAGTTGTACAACTGGGATCCAACTTATTTAGCTTATCTCAAAACTTCTAAACCAGAGCTGCAAATTATATTTATAAACATAATAAATACAGCAAGCTAGTACATTAAATTATATTCTCTCTCTCTCTCTCCTTTCTCTCTCTCTCTCTCTCTCTCGATATATACTGTATATATATATAATATATATATATATTAATATATATATATATAATATATATATATTATATATAATATATATACACACACACCACACACACAATATATTTTTTTTTTCTTTACATTGAAATATATTCAATTTGCCTACATAATGAAGGAACTAAGCCTGATTATTAGAAATTTATTAAGTTTTTAGTACGCTTAAAATTATATTTCAGCTTTAAAGTTATAATAACTATTAAGAAGTGATATAATCATTTAAAAAGAATACTTTTTATTTCTAATCTTTTCTCGCCGTAAGATTAGAGTAATGATCGTGACAATAAATTTCTCATTTTATTGATCATACATAAATAGTAGGATTTTCCACATAGGAATTTTCGAGCAAACTCAAAACTTTAATGAATGTTGTTCCATTAACACGTGTCCGCTGAAAGCTACATAATTCTTTTTGGAAAGAACCATCGGTGATATTATGTATGCCAATTACCTCCATGTTTGTTGACGGCTCAGTGGTATTATGGCGACGGTCAGTGGGTGATTTGTGGTGTGCCTTATTCACTCGAAATGAAGTTGTCTCCTCAATATGGATACAGTATTTAAAAGATTTGGACGATTTGGGCGATTTGAATGTTAAATCCTCGTGCCGATTTATTTACGGGTTAAATAACACCATTTTAAAGGATAAACTCTACGTGGAGCGTCGGAATTGCCTTCTTCGGCAGATTTGAACTTACAACAAACGACCGATTATTCTGCTTCTCGTATCGAGAAAAGTGAAACTATTAAATTGGAGAAATGTAAGATCAAGTACGACGCTGCGCAACGTTTCAACGGAAAACTTTCTCATTTAAGACGAAGAGCCACTGTATATATTTATGAACTTATATTAACGAACATACTTTTCAGTAATAATTGTTAATTATCACATAATTTTATTTAAAGCTTTTGTTGTCTTGAATACTAAAGAAATCGTTTATGTTATATATATATATATATATATATATATATATATATATATATATATATTATATATATATTATATATATATATATATATTATATATACTGGTATATATATATATATAATATATATAAAATGTATGTATTGTTTCTTTTCATTTGTGTTTTTAAGAAAGTTTGCCCAGAGGTATACGGAGGGAAACATTTTAATTTGCACCAACGAAAACAAAGTGTAGATCCTTTTTGGCAGACACAACATGACGGAGTACTCCGTGGTGGAATCTCGGGTCCTGAACATTCCCATTATAACTTTGAAAACAAGGGACCTCCATATCAAATTTTGGCACTTTCTGATTTTCCATGGGAAGCCACTGTTGTATTGTGGCACTGACAGTGCCATTCTGTGACTCGCAAGGGCCAGCCGATGCCGCATACCCAATATCTCGGAAAACCTTATAAAATGAAATTGCCGACTCATACAGAAGGGGTGCCTACGCTGACGCATTTGTTTCCCACTTGGCCTCACCATTCACGTTTATAGCGTGCCCTGTAAGTTGGACGAATTATATGACGTAACGTTCCACATGAGTCTCGTACGGATCAAATAGTGCCTCTCCGTCATCTTTAATTATGATATAAAAAGAACTAAATAAAGTTCTTATTCTATTTTGTATATATATTACCTCACTCTCTTCTTTTGGTTGTCATAGCAACCATCAGGGCATGAAAAAGGACATGGAAAAAAAGGAGAATGTGCTGAAACATTGTAGGGGAAGGTGGGGTAAGACGGACCCATGGGGTGAGATGGAACCCCCCCCCCCTCTAAACTCAAGCAGAAAGGGCGAGGTTCAGATATTGGTTGCTAAATGTCCTTCACGTCACCAAACAGTCGCGTCATTGCCGGCGGCAGTCAAGCTCAGTTGCCCATGTGCTTTCGAGAGAGCAAGTTGTCTTTTTGTGTGGTGCTGATGTAATATGCACAAGGTAAGAAACTGAATTTTTTGTATTGAAATATTAGTTATAATGACTTACTACTTACGTTGGATATGCCCATGTGTGTGTACATGATAGATATGTGCCATAAATTGGTATACAATACTTGGATGTTTTGGTAAACGTTTTGAGATTGAAGTTTTATTTTTGGGGTAAGATGGAACCCATGGGGTTCCGTCTTACCCCTCACACTAAATATTTCACAAACCCTTAACATTTTCTTCTCTTTTTCTCTATAGATGCCCCGGAAATATGTGCGAGTCAGTAGCAGAGGGGAATGGAATGAGGCAGCTATGGAAAGTGCAATAGCTGCAGTTAGAGCAAAAAAGATCCATCTTACCCCGTGATTTTGTTTTTGGTACAATAAAAATATTGATTTGGTAAAATCTCGTGCTTCAGTCTTTTCCTCTAAAAACCGTGACCAGGGTGTGGACTTTAAATATAACACCCCAAAACACCACCACAACCCCTAAAAACCCCCAAAATTATATAAATGTGGTTTCTAGACTCATTTTTGTGTTAAGTAGTCCGTCTTACCCCACCTTTCCCTACGTATGTTACAAAATGGGGAGAGAAAATTTACTGCAACATTGTAACATTGCAATGTTATAAAAGGAGAAGAGGAATCCTCCACGGACATGAGTTTAAATTAAACTGTGGTCTTATGAAACACGGTAATAATACTAAACTCAAAATAAATCTTTCTTAATTTAGAGGAAATGATTTCTTTTGGAGAGTGCTTTCTAAAGGAAGTTTGCTCCTTTTGGGTATCGAAGCTTCTTTTCATATCACACAATAACTTCTTTTACTGATAAATAACTTCTTTTGGTAGAAAATAAGGTCTTCAAAACTTTTTTGAGTGAATTGAAAAAATAAATGATAATATTTTTAGTGATAGCTGCTGGAAGTGTTTTTTGTTTCTATGTGTAACGCAATTTGAGTGATAGGCCTCTCCATCCTTCCAACTCACGTAAAAGGTCCCATGGACTCCAAAATTTGAAAGAGAAGGTATGAAAATATAGTCCATGCAGTATTTAGTTAAGAGTAAGTTGAAGAACATACGTCCCATATATGGATTTTATCCTCACCTTAAGCCTAAGGCATTGTTAACTCGCTTCAAATCTACTTTCTTCAGACTAAAGCACCTTGCCCAATCCTTGGACGTTTAATATACGAGTCCTTTCGTCCATTTAAGGCCTTCTTCTTGCTTTGCATCTCCGGGGCAATCTTCAAGAAGTCTTCCTTTAATTGTTCGAGATTCCAGTTTCTTCCTGCAGGAAGTAACGAAGGTCAAATGTTTTTCTGCGGTCTCTGAGGGAGTGTCTCGTTAAATATCTGTCCTCAACTTTTTCCGACAGCTAAGTGATTTCCTAACACGAGATTATGTTTCATGGAAACTTTCCAACGTCGTCAAGGCTGCTAATCTGGCACATATCATACTTTATGGCAAAGCGCGATGGGAAATTTCCTGAGCAAAGATGAGCTCTATCTGAGATCTTTCTTTTCTGCTCAATTCTCTTCTTACTTCACAGTTTTGTATGACCTGAAATTATAATTTTACCAGCAATAAAGCAATTTGACTTAATATCTTCAGGCAATGTAAAATATACAAACGCAAATGTCGTATTCAAATCCTCACCCGTGCATATACTGTCCCATAATCCTCTTGGAAATTTTATTCAGGGAAAGACGCATGATATGCACATACTTTCTAGAAATTGATACAGGGTGTCTCAGAAGTCTAGACTCATAGGCAGAATTCACTTTTTACTTTTATATTAACAGTTGTTCAAATTGCGTGCCGTTAACTCGCATACGTATATCAATTTTTGCACTTGCGCTTCTCTGAATTAAATTAACAAATTAAATTATAAATAAATAACCCTAATGGTCTATGAGTTCAGACTTCTGAAACACCCTGTATTTAAAAACAGCAAATCCACTAGCCTGATTCATATATCTTCCAAATATTAAGTCATTTTAGTACGTTCCCAATATTTCAATAAAATATATATATATATATTATATATATATAAGAAGCAACATACAAAATACTACAGAAGCAAATAACCGTTACCTGATCAGATAAAGCCTCAAAATATCCTTTTTATTACTGTTTTTACAACTTCATAAAATACTGTTCATCATTAATGTTTCAGGCATATACAATTACAATATAAATAGAAGTCTGAAAGATTATATATATATATATATATATATATATGAGAGAGAGAGAGAAGAGAGATTTAATTTTTGATTATAGGTTTCACAAAAGTTATTTTGATAATAATGCTGTAAATAGGCCCAAACAACATAATATAAAAATGACTAATGGTACACAGAATTACACCTGTATCAGACAAGGAAAGAAAATAATTGCTAACGTTATTGATATATATATATATATATATATATATATATATATATATATATATACGTGTACTGTATATATATATATATATATATACTGTGTGTGTATATATATTGAAATAACCTGCAGGAAAAAGCGAAGCATCCACTCCGAGTACTTTCGGGTTTATTTCAACTCTTTAGTTTCCCTGAAAAGGAGTCGACATAAACTCGAAAGTACTCGGAGTGGATGTTTCACTCCTTCCTGCGAGTTATTTCAAACTGAAAACGTTCACATGTTCAATGTGAATGTTTTATATAATATATATATATATATATATATATATATATATATATATATATATATATATATATTGCAACGTTACAGTGCATAATTTCATGTGACGATCGCAGATCATATGGAGGTCAGGCTCGAGGCCCTTTCTCTCGAGTTGATATGTTGGAGAAAAGAGTTGATTACACGAGCTCTTCACTTTATACTGTATATAGCAAGACCTCCCCGTGGTTCAGCAAGGATTATCCTGAGCCAAGTGTCTTGTTTTCTTTTGAGGATCTTCGCTTTGACATCAGTAATATTGCATATTTCATTTGATAACTGATTAAATAATTTTGGTTCTTTAACTACAAAGCCATTTAAACTCTGCTTTTAAAAATAGTTCCTTGTCTGGTTTTTAAGCATCATTTTCCCATTATTT
Source organism: Bathynomus jamesi (assembly GCA_023014485.1). NCBI lineage: Eukaryota > Metazoa > Arthropoda > Malacostraca > Isopoda > Cirolanidae > Bathynomus > Bathynomus jamesi. The sequence goes on from JAJOZX010006169.1 coordinate 146,856, forward strand.
TCCATATCTAGGCGATAGTACAGCTCTCTCTCTCTCTCTCTCTCTCTCTCTCTCTCTCTCTCTCTCTCTCTCTCTCTCTCTCTCTCTATCTATTATATATATATATATATATATATATATTATATTAGGGTGACACTTATTTTCGAAAGTTTGAATTTTTATCGGGACGGGCGCGTTTCTGGTTCCATTTTGTCAAATATATCGTGTGTAAAATATTTTTGAAATAAAACAATATTAGATCTGCCTCAATACGGTCAAATTTTGTATATTTTCTCGAAAAGTAGAAATTTTAGATCATGATGTTCTATGCCTCTAGCAATAAAATATCACTTCTAGTTTGTTCAAGCTACTAATCTTGACCTAAAACATATAACTGGACTTCATACTTTCAACTCTAGGTCCCCCTCAACTCGAGTATAGCCCCTCAAGGGGGGGGGTATCATGGGCGCCCATCTCCCTCTCATTGTTGCCTACTTTGCAGAGGTCACGGTGGACTTGCGGGCGGTTGGGAAGTCACAGCGGTGCTTCTCGACCACTTGTAAGAGGAACTGCCTTTGGTCTTCACTCTTGGTAAGGGCCAGGTTGAAAGACTGCATCAACGCCACCCCGCGCTCCGCGAAGTCATTGACAACTTGAAGGGCCTGGACTCGGCGGGATGCGGCGATGAAGGCTGGGTCCGTCCGCCACTCCTCCGGATCCTTGAGCAGGAAGGCGGTGCTGATGTCCAGAACCTTGAAGAACTCCTTTGATGTAGTCGTTGTGAACTTGGCCAATGTATTGTTGGCGATTGAGGCGGTGGACAGGTCCACATTGATACGCCGCGGGGGATCCTCCGATCCTTCCTCTTCTTCCATCGCTTTAATCATCTCCCGCTTTGTCGCCAAGTCGATACCCTCGTCGAAGATGGCCAGGGTGACGAGGCGCTCGCTCAAGTACCATAGGTGCCTGGCGAAGACTGTCGCCGTCGCCTTGGCCACCGCTGAGTCCGGATAATAGACGAGGGCCTTGAGCAGCGCGAGGTCCGCGGCTGGGGCCGTTGCCGGGAGCGGCGCTTTGTACCAGGCCGTCACGTAGATGGACACGGCGAAGATGGTGAATCGCCGGATTCCAGCCGCTTCGCCTGACACATCTGAAACTGTTCCCGGAACAGGAACAGTTTGATGGCATAGATGACTTTTGCCATCCAGCGCGCGCGATGGAAGGCGCCGGGACGAGCGAACCGGGCACCCCGCTTGTTCGGACCGCCCAGCACAATTACAGAGAGCTCCAGAAGTTCCCTGTAGTCATCACGTGGATGTTGACCGTCGAGGAGGCGGCTGAATTCGATCAGCAGGTCGTCGCGGGCGTCCTTCAGGTGCTGCGGCATGGTTCCATCCTCGAAGGGCTTCGCTTTGGTTTGATCGATGAAGTCCCACTGGGCGGCGAATCGTTTGAACAGGAGGATGTCAGGACCAGTAGAGGGACCGAGGCACGCCGTGAATGCCTTCTCGCACACCAGTTCGTGGATGTGGTGGCGGCAAGCCAATGAAGCACTGTCTTCTCGAGTTTCTGCTCAATGATATAGCAAGCTCCTCTGAGAGTCCTGTGTTTGAGGCGGTGGTGTCAAAAGAGAGGGCACAGATCCGTCCCTTGATGTCCCAATCCTCGAGGGCAGAGAGGACGGCTTCCCCATGGCGCGGCCGGTGCCGTCGGGGAGGCTGGGCACAGCCAGAAGCTTGTCGACGTTCTCCCCAGACACCAGAACTGGAAGGCGATCTTCAGCAGGGCCTCCGTCAGCCGCTGGTACGATTTTCCCGTCCCAGTGAACGGTCAGCGGCACAGTAGGATGGAAAGCTGCCTTCATTTCCGCTGCTGCCATAGCACGGAACTTGCTCGGTCGCGGCGGGAGGATTCGCGGTTCAAGACCAGCTCCTCAGGGTCGTGGCCCAAGCTCCTCGCAGCCGCCGACAGCAAAAAAACACCTTCTTGGTCGGTAAGTTTCGTCCGATCCATCGCTGCGGAGAGATCAGGGGTGATCATCTTTTTCGACGCGCGGAATCGCTTGGGTGGTAAAGGGGTCGTAGATGCTTCTGCATTCGACGTGGACGGGCCCGGAAGAGAGAGCTCTTCCTCTTCTTCTCGGCGACGACGCCGTGTCGGTGACCGAGTCGGGCTGCTTGCACCTGAGCTGGAGCTCGATGCCAGTTCGACGAGTTCTTCTCGGCTCTCTCTGTTCGCCCTTTCATCATCTTGCCGGCGGCTCCTTTCCGCTTCCTGTCTCCTCGCACGCTCCTCCTCAGTGTGCAGCGTCATGTCACGTGTGGAGGAGATGCGGCCGCGCCGCACCTCGGCCCTTTGTCCCGTCAGGAACTCCCTGTCCTCTTCGATTGTGATCATCGACATCGCCTGTTCGTGTGCGATGTCGAAGAGGCGGTCAAGGGATGGAGGAACTCGGCCTCGTTCCTGATTTGGGTCACAGTGCGCCATTTTGAGTTCTTGTTCAGAGCCCGCCACTTCTCGTACATTCGGAGAACCTTGTCCCTTGCGCGTTGGTCTTTCTGCGTAGGAATACGGGACCGCTCCCAGAATTCCTTGACTGCGGTCACTGTCTCAGCGGCTGCTTCCTTGATCGGCTTCTTGACGTCAAGGTGAAGGTGGAAAAGTACTGAAGCGCCTGCTTTCCCGTAGGCAGCATGCTTCCTGTGATGCTGTTGTCCACGGTCCCCAGGAGATAGACTGCTGTTTTAGATCTTGTTGCCGAAGCCATCACGTCGTTTCAGAACTCACTGAAAAAGAGAATGAAACACTGTTAGTGTTGGCAAAACTCGTCCCAACCCATTTTCTACTTAGAATAACATGTTCTTTTGCCTGTATCAATATTTGGATAAACTCGTGTTACACCCTGTATAATACCTCATTTTAGTCTTCTGTACACCAGTGCGGAAGACTAAACCAACGACTCTGACCGTCCGTCTGTCTGTCTGTTATCATTTTTCAACTCAGAAACTACAGCAGCTATCGAAACGAAAACTGACATGATAACAGAACGCCATGAGTACTTTTCGACAAAAAGTATAAACTTTGACCTCGTTGAGGCAGTTCTAATTATTATTTTATTTCAAAAATATTTTACACACAATGTTTTTAGACAGAATGACACCAGAAATGCGCCCGTCCTGATAGAAATTCCACAAAAAATGAAAAACCCCAAATAAGTGGCACCCTACCCCTGATCTCTCCACAGCGATGGATCGGACGAAACTTACCGACCGAGGTGTTTTTTTGCTGTCGGCGGCTGCGAGGAGCTTGGGCCACGACCCTGAGGAGCTGGTCTTGAACGGCGAATCCTCCCGCCGCGACCGAGCAAAGTTCCGTGCTATGGCAGCAGCGGAAATGAAGGCAGCCTTCCATCCTACTGTGCCGCTGACCGTTCACTGGGACGGGAAAATCGTACCAGCGGCTGACGGAGGCCCTGCTGAAGATCGCCTTCCAGTTCTGGTGTCTGGGGAGAACGTCGACAAGCTTCTGGCTGTGCCCAGCCTCCCCGACGGCACCGGCCGCGCCATGGCGGAAGCCGTCCTCTCTGCCCTCGAGGATTGGGACATCAAGGGACGGATCTGTGCCCTCTCTTTTGACACCACCGCCTCAAACACAGGACTCTCAGGAGGAGCTTGCTATATCATTGAGCAGAAACTCGAGAAGACAGTGCTTCATTTGGCTTGCCGCCACCACATCCACGAACTGGTGTGCGAGAAGGCATTCACGGCGTGCCTCGGTCCCTCTACTGGTCCTGACATCCTCCTGTTCAAACGATTCGCCGCCCAGTGGGACTTCATCGATCAAACCAAAGCGAAGCCCTTCGAGGATGGAACCATGCCGCAGCACCTGAAGGACGCCCGCGACGACCTGCTGATCGAATTCAGCCGCCTCCTCGACGGTCAACATCCACGTGATGACTACAGGGAACTTCTGGAGCTCTCTGTAATTGTGCTGGGCGGTCCGAACAAGCGGGGTGCCCGGTTCGCTCGTCCCGGCGCCTTCCATCGCGCGCGCTGGATGGCAAAAGTCATCTATGCCATCAAACTGTTCCTGTTCCGGGAACAGTTTCAGATGTCGTCAGGCGAAGCGGCTGGAATCCGGCGATTCACCATCTTCGCCGTGTCCATCTACGTGATGGCCTGGTACAAAGCGCCGCTCCCGGCAATGGCCCCAGCCGCGGACCTCGCGCTGCTCAAGGCCCTCGTCTATTATCCGACTCAGCGGTGGCCAAGGCGACGGCGACAGTCTTCGCCAGGCACCTATGGTACTTGAGCGAGCGCCTCGTCACCCTGGCCATCTTCGACGAGGGTATCGACTTGGCGACAAAGCGGGAGATGATTAAGCGATGGAAGAAGAGGAAGGATCGGAGGATCCCCCGCGGCGTATCAATGTGGACCTGTCCACCGCCTCAATCGCCAACAATACATTGGCCAAGTTCACAACGACTACATCAAAGGAGTTCTTCAAGGTTCTGGACATCAGCACCGCCTTCCTGCTCAAGGATCCGGAGGAGTGGCGGACGGACCCAGCCTTCATCGCCGCATCCCGCCGAGTCCAGGCCCTTCAAGTTGTCAATGACTTCGCGGAGCGCGGGGTGGCGTTGATGCAGTCTTTCAACCTGGCCCTTACCAAGAGTGAAGACCAAAGGCAGTTCCTCTTACAAGTGGTCGAGAAGCACCGCTGTGACTTCCCAACCGCCCGCAAGTCCACCGTGACCTCTGCAAAGTAGGCAACAATGAGAGGGAGATGGGCGCCCATGATACCCCCCCCCCTTGAGGGGCTAATACTCGAGTTGAGGGGGACCTAGAGTTGAAAGTATGAAGTCCAGTTATATGTTTTAGGTCAAGATTAGTAGCTTGAACAAACTAGAAGTGATATTTTATTTGCTAGAGGCATAGAACATCATGATCTAAAATTTCTACTTTTCGAGAAAATATACAAACTTTGACCGTATTGAGGCAGTTCTAAATATTGTTTTATTTCAAAGATATTTTACACACGATATATTTTGACAAAATGGAACTAGAAACGCGCCCGTCCCGATAAAAATTCAAACTTTCGAAAATAAGTGTCACCCTAATCAGGGGTGATCATCTTTTTCGACGCGCGGAATCGCTTGGGTGGTAAAGGGGTCGTAGATGCTTCTGCATTCGACGTGGACGGGCCCGGGAGAGAGAGCTCTTCCTCTTCTTCTCGGCGACTACGCCGTGTCGGTGACCGAGTCGGGCTGCTTGCACCTGAGCTGGAGCTCGATGCCAGTTCGACGAGTTCTTCTCGGCTCTCTCTGTTCGCCCTTTCATCATCTTGCCGGCGGCTCCTTTCCGCTTCCTGTCTCCTCGCACGCTCCTCCTCAGTGTGCAGCGTCATGTCACGTGTGGAGGAGATGCGGCCGCGCCGCACCTCGGCCCTTTGTCCCGTCAGGAACTCCCTGTCCTCTTCGATTGTGATCATCGACATCGCCTGTTCGTGTGCGATGTCGAAGAGGCGGTCAAGGGATGAGAGGAACTCGGCCTCGTTCCTGATTTGGGTCACAGTGCGCCGTTTCGAGTTCTTGTTCAGAGCCCCCACTTCTCGTACATTCGGAACCTTGTCCCTTGCGCGTTGGTCTTTCTGCGTAGGAATACGGGACCGCTCCCAGAATTCCTTGACTGCGGTCACTGTCTCAGCGGCTGCTTCCTTGATCGGCTTCTTGACGTCAAGGTGAAGGTGGAAAAAGTACTGAAGCGCCTGCTTTCCCGTAGGCAGCATGCTTCCTGTGATGCTGTGGTCCACGGTCCCCAGGAGATAGACTGCTGTTTTAGATCTTGTTGCCGAAGCCATCACGTCGTTTCAGAACTCACTGAAAAAGAGAATGAAACACTGTTAGTGTTGGCAAAACTCGTCCCAACCCATTTTCTACTTAGAATAACATGTTCTTTCGCCTGTATCAATATTTGGATAAACTCGTGTTACACCCTGTATAATACCTCATTTTAGTCTTCTGTACACCAGTGCGGAAGACTAAACCAACGACTCTGACCGTCCGTCTGTCTGTCTGTTATCATTTTTCAACTCAGAAACTACAGCAGCTATCGAAACGAAAACTGACATGATAACAGAACGCCATGAGTACTTTTCGACAAAAAGTATAAACTTTGACCTCGTTGAGGCAGTTCTAATTATTATTTTATTTCAAAGATATTTTACCCACAATGTTTTTTGACGGAATGACACCAGAAATGCGCCCGTCCTGATAGAAATTCCCAAAAATGAAAAACACCCCAAATAAGTGGCACCCTAATATATATATATCACTCTCACCTACTCTCCAAAAAAGCACAAGTTTATTTCACATACCCTCTTCCAGTAATTCAAATTTTTTAACTTACACATTTTCGCTGTAAAGTTTATCTGTGTTTCCTATAATTCACTAATATCCTCTTTTTCTATGCAATGGGACGTGATAACTAAAAATTGTTCCAGTTTTAGCGTTAGTAAGGTTTTCAGCAAGGTAATTATTACTTTTTGGCTCTTTTAAAATGATTAATACGTGTTCTGTTATTCATTTGGTTCTATTTATTGCTACTTTATCATATTTATTGCTCCCTCGAGATTTGAAATTTTTCGGTTTTAAATTTTATATTATTGTCTAACTCTTTATCTGTTAGTAGGGACTTCACATCTTCCGCGGTTTTATTTGCCCGCGACCTTTTGTGGTCACTACTTCATATATAAATACAGTATATAGGTTAGCATTATTATGAATAACAGTAAGTACGTGGAGCAAGTACACAGTTCCTTGTGTTGTTAAGCTACAAAAAAATATACCTATACCTAATCGGTTAAAGCCATTCAAATTTGGGGAGTTAAACAGCTGATAGGCTAGTAAAAGAAATTAGTAAAACTCGGAGAAAATGGAAAAAAAAGATGAATTTTAATGACCAACTCAATCGTTGAAAATTTATCATTAAAATCAACATACATTATCATTACGTCAATACATTATCATTATAATACTAGACACCCCAGAGATTTTATGTACAAACCAAATTATACAATGAAAACTGCAGGCAATGCATTCTTTTGAAAGGAGCAGATGTATGGAATGCAATTTCTGTAAATATCAGATAGGCTTTATTATTAATTGTATGTCTTAAATTACTAAATAAGAAGTACTTCATTAACTCCTACTGATGCAGAAGTTCATTACCTCTATTATTATTACTACAGTTATTTAAGTCCTTACTAAAGTGCAAAGAGTACCAAAATTTTGGAGTTGGACGAGTACGAGTACGATTACTAGTACAGTATTTTTTTATTGGCCGAGGATGAGTACAAGTATACCTTTTTAGTGCTTGAGTACGAGCACGAGTACGGTATTTTTAGTGTCCGAGTACGAGTACGCGTTTACCTACCTATTCAGTACCTATTCAGTAATAAAACAGAAGACATGTTCTTCACTAAAGTTTTTCGCTACAAAAGTTGCCACTTAGTTATTAATAATATTATAAATGTAAAGTATTGCATAAAAATATAGTAAATAAATCTGAAAATACAAACCATATTGAAATTAAAGGGATCACCTTTAATTGGTTAGGTTAGGTCGTGATATTTTCGTTAGTTAGCCTTATACAGCTAACTAAAGCAGGCTGGGGGCCCTGATCTTCAGGTGATCCAATTAAAGTTGTAAACACTTGCTTTCATGGTACACTGGGAGTCTAGGACAGATCCTCATATTTGAAATTAGCTTGAGTGCAAGTACGATTAAAGCGATTTCAGGTTATATCAAGTACGAGTATGAGTACAATTACAGCAATTTAAGATTACTTCGAGTACGAGTACAACAAAAACCCGTACTCGAGTACTGATGTACTCTTTCCACCTCTAGTCCTTACTTTATAGTTAATTATGGTATCTAAGACATGATTCGCACAAAAGTTATCCGATCTTCACTTCCTCATAATTTATCAACTAAAATAATTTTGTATTCAACTTTATTTATATTCTATTAAGTATACTAATTATCATTTATTTAAAAATAATATTTAATGTAATAATTATAGTTGTATAAAATTGTGTAAAATGTGTAAAAATGTGTAAAATAGACAAAGAGTATACCAACTATTTCTGTAAAATCTCACCTTTTGATTATTATTATTATTTTTATTTTCATTATTATTTTTTTTTTTTGCCATTTCCCTTCCCTTCTTTAATAAATGAACTGAGTCCCATCGATTCCACGCTTCATAAGGGCATATTCAGATAGTAATACTTTAAATATGTCAGTATCATATCAGATATCTAAAGTGTATAGGTAAGTAAAAAGAACTTTCTCTGTTTGAAAATATTGCAAAACTTTATTGTAAATTGTATTTTTTTAAATTTTGAATTTTGAATTTTGAATTTTGAATTTTGACTTAAACGGGGTCATTATAAATTATCACCCACAAAAATTCATGATCTACTTTTTAAATTGATACGATAAATTCAATTTAAATTATGTTTAATATCAGACACCAATAACACTGCCAAATTACACACCAACTAGCTAACACGCTCATACAGTATATTATTTTCAAACTCCGGTAAATCTAGCAATATAAGGGGTTCCAAAAAACCTTAGGCCACCCCCCCCCCCATTTGTAGCTTATGTTTACTTATATCGAAATAGTTTTAGTGATTATAATAATATAAAATTCTTTATTTATTGCAGGTATTAAAATTACTCTAGCTGATAAAGTGATAATATAATGGCTTCTCAATTAATTGGTGATTCGGAGAGGCAACGTGTGATAAATCGCATACGAGCAATAACATTTAGGGAAGCTCGTGATGCTGGAGCCACCTTTATAACACGTTCATGGGTTGCCAAAAAGTTGCGAAGAAGTGAGGACTTCGTCAAAAGAAATTGGAATAAAACTGGATGAATGTGAAATGGATACAACCAAATCTGGGCGCCCAAATTTGCCACTCTCTCAGGAAACAAAGGACATCATTGAAAGCGGTACGCGTAAGCGGAAAAACAGCTGTGCTAAACTTTCTAGAGAGATCGAAGTGTTGAGAGGAAAGATCGTTAGTGGTGAGATCATTCGACTGTACCGTCATAGGCAAGGTTTAAAGCCTTGGCATGAACTTCCAAAGCCAAGAAAACTCAACTTAACATCGATGACAGAATGTGGTTTGCCCATTATCTTGAAGATTGGGATGTGGATGATTTCATGCATTTAGCTGTCTCCGATGAATTTTTTTTTACGTAACACGTCGGCCTAACTACCAAAATGATCGAGTGTGGGCCACAACACCAGATGAAATCGATGACAATGAACATTATCGCGAATTATTAAAAAGTCCAGACTGTGTTGGTGTGTTTGTTTTGTTCACTGCAAAGAAGCTCATGTGGGTGCTGAAGCCAAATGGTCAGAGTTGGGATGGACAGTATTTTCGTGATATTATTCTATCCCAGCATGTCATTCCTTTTCTAAGAAACCCAAACAATGTTATGGATGTCGATCAGGTCACACTTCTGCACGATAAGGCCCCCTGCTTTAAAGGCATTAGCCACTCAACAGTTGTTGCGGAACCATGAGATCGATTTCTTTGGAAATGAAGAATAGCCAGGAAATTCTCCTGACCTGAACGTCTGTGAACACATCGGATCAGTTATAAAGGACAAGGTTGAATGTCTCTTGTTTCAAGAACCTGCAGCAAATCGATTTTCGAAGGATACAATGACGCAACACATTGAAACTGTTTTAGCAAATTTGCGTAACGATCAAGATCTATGATGAAGATCTAGTCACGTCACTTTTGGCAAGCTACCCAAAGCGAATTCAAGCTGTCTTGGAAGCCAATGGCGGGAACACCAAGTTTTAATTGTTTCTCATTAAATTCAGGATTAAATTCTCTTCTGTAAGGTATGTTTAGTTTTACTGTACCTCTAATGGTTTAGGCCATGGGCGGGGGTGGACTAAGGTTTATTGGAGCCCCGTACAAAGAATCTTGCCAATTTACACACAGTAATGCTCTTATTCTTTTTTATTAAAGACTGAGGGTAAACTTCTTTGAGGGAACGAAATGTTCTAAACTAGTTATTATTACTTGAGTCTCATACAGTATATTCCAAAATTATAGGAAAGTGTAAATATTATTTCTATACTTATACCTATATTTCCTTTAAAGTCTTTATTTATCTATGGCTGTAACTATAGCTATACCGGTATGCTATCCCTGATTTATGATAAGTTTTATTGGTAGAAACGTAATTTCCAAAATACCGATGGTAACGATAACATTTTTAAAAAAATAAAATAAAAATAAAATTAAGTGTTGATGTTTAGTGGAGCTTCACACATACATTTTCATATCATGAAGCCCGAGTTTAAAAGACATGGCGAGATTGATGAATAGTTTCAATAGTTGGAAAAAGCGACGTTTTACGTTTATTATTTAAAGTTATCATACTCTATACAACAGTTTATCTCTCTGAAAGTAATGAAAAGTTATACTGTTGCTTTTTGTTTTAATCTTTATGTTATTACAACCGTAAGAAGCATGATATGTAACAAATCCTTGCCATAATCCGGAATTACTAGCCATTCCAAAACGCACATCCGTCCTCCCCGACCTCAAACTTAGCACTGATGAATGA
>JAJOZX010006169.1:162500-205000 GCA_023014485.1 Bathynomus jamesi
ATCCCTGACATTTACGGAGCATCTACCAAATGTTAAAGGTAAGGAGGAATTTGAGATAAAAAACAAGAGAATGGGCTAAATCTAGAGATAGGAGAGAGAAAATAAGAATAGTTCATACCCTACAACATAAATCTATGTTATTAACGTATTTTTAAACGCTTTAAAAACGTCATAAAACACAAATAAATTTCTTTTTTAAAAAATCTGTTGTATAATGCAAAAATAACAACTGTATTCTTAAGTGAATTATTCGCAAAATAATCAACGTTTCTAACCGAAACAAAAACGGGGTAAAAAAAAACAATATACGATGTAGAAAAATTAAAAAATTAATTTTTAAAAAGAAATCGCTATTAAGTAAAAAAAAAAAAAAAAAAACACCACGATTAAATTCACCGATAATCAGGCAAAAAAAAAAATGACGAAATTTAATTAAGTCAAAGGCCAAAAATGTTAAAACTAATTTTGATTTGGACACTGACCATTCAGTTAAGTGAAAAGGAAATTACTTCGTTTCGTCTTGGAGAATATTATGCACGTAGAACAATCAGACGAGATAAATGAGCAATGTTTCCTTACGATTACTGCATCACATCTTCGGGCAAGTGGCTATTTAAGTGCTTATAAAGTGGTCATGATAATAAAACGTTGGTTATTAAATTTATTTACGCGCGTGTGTATATAATATTCTCTCAAGAAAGTGTTTATCTCTACCGAATTATACACACACACACACACACACACACACACACACACACACACGCACGCACACACGCACACACACACGCACACACATGCACATGCACACACGCACGCACACACGCAACACACACACACACACACACGTACATTACAGTTATATATATATATATATATATATATATATATAATCCGGATACATATTTATTATAACATATCACTAAAAATGGACTCCTTAATTCATACGGAAACCCATTGATAATTTATTTTACCAAAAATCGTTAATTTTAGCTTTTTCTAATTTTCTTTGAAGATTAACAATCCTGTTTATCATCAAATAGAAATCAAATCGGCTTTTGTGTAAAACCCAAAACTTTCTTTCTCGACGCATTTTTACTCACTGGGCAGTGGGTGAGTGAGTGAGTGAGTGAGTGTAATTTTCAAATGTAATTTCATTTTTCTTTATAACTTAAGGAAATAGTAAATTAATATAATTTCACGTACTCTCCGTCGCGCGCTGGTCAGTGATGTGTAACGTAGAATATGGAACGGAATTTACAGACAACACTGAAACATCCTTTCTATATTAAACACAAAAAAAATGTCTTAATGAACCAATGCCCAAAGGCTTTTTTTTAATAGACCCGTGCAATTTAGATCCGTCTCCTATTGAAAATTTCCATTTGCATTCCATTATTTTGAATTAAAATTTAAAAACTGACGTAATTTTTTTTCCATTTTTTTTTTTTTTGTTTTCTGTTTAAATTGCGTGGGTTAATTGAAACTGAAGTAAAACAAAAACAAAAAAAGAAGCAGAATAGGATTTCGATTCGGGGGGGAAATTTGACACAAGAGGAAATTTACAGTTACAACATTTTTATTAATTATTTTTTTCTTTTTTTTTTCTTTTTTTTTTACTGATTTATTACTGTTTCGCGCTTAAATTGATGTTGCTGAAGTCTTATCGTCGTAATATTTACTTCCCTATTTCACTTTCCCCATATTTTATTATCTCCCCCTCTCCTTCTTTCCTCCCTCCTACCTCCTTTTGCCTTCCCCCTTTTGACATGGGGTTGGGGGGGAGGGCCATCGATCCAGATCTGGAATCGAGCGTGCATGACCAGCCCTCGCCAGCCTGGAAACTTTCACCCGACGCAGAAGGTTTTTTTTTTTTTTGCCCAGAATTCTCTATGGGGGTTCGAGGGTGGGGTAGCAGCAGCAGCAGCGATCGGGAGAAATTTAGGTGTGGGGGCGGCGCGTGCCAGAACACAATGCCCAACCACGCCCACCGCCGCCCACCTTTACCTTCCCCCCTCCCCCCATGACGTACCGTCCCTTTACATTCCCCCCCCTAAACCCTTCCTCTCCTCTCCCCCCTCCACATCCCTTTCCACCCCTCCGTTCACTCCCTCTTTTGACACGTGCCTAAGAACTGATTTGAACAAGGGAGGATGCGATAAAGGTCGGAAGAAACAAAGCAAAGATCGATTTTTTTTTTCCATCCATCCACGATTCCTTCTTGATAAAACGTTTACGCAAAAGTTGTTATTTCAAACTACTTTGTTTCCTTCTTGTTTCCTTTGTGAAGACTGCTCAGGATTACTATTACTTAACGCTTAATTTCATTATGAAATTAAGTGTTAATAGTTGGCGCATAAAATTTATTTCCGAATCTTAATCTCAGCGTTAAATGCTATATATATATATATATATATATATATATATATATATATATATATATATATATATATATATATATATATATATATATATATATATATATATATACATATATATATATATATATATATATGGTGTCCAACAAGTCTCTATCTAGTGGGAACTACGATAATTAATTCATTACAATAAAGTGCTTTCAAATGAATAGGAATCATTTAGAACATTTATGATTTGGGTTCAATAAATAAACGTACAGTACAGTATTTCGAGTTTCGAGTTTCAGCGTATCTTCCATTAAATTTTTAGCGTCTTTTCTGACACCTTATATATATATATATATATATATCGAAACTAGTTTGTAGTTAGCTCTCTCGTTTTATGCCCGTCATTTTCTTACATATTTATTTGTTACTAAGAAGAGTTCTAAGCTTGAAAACCACTTTGTCATCCACCTTTATAATAGAGCCTCTGAATAAGTAACTGCAATAAGAGTTCTTCAACTTTTGACTTCATTGTAATTCCATCAGCGTCTCTCATTCCTCGAAATTTGTATGCAAATTTCGTACTTTTAAATCTAATTTATTTACATCACACAATTTTTTTTTTTTAATAGAAAGTGAGTAGAGAACCTCTTGTCATAATGATTATGTTGGATTTTAAATGATTAGCTTAATAATGGGGATGGAAGAAGGGGCCCTTTTTTGCTCCGCCACGGATGAAGATGATGATGATGATGATGATGATGATGACACTGTCTGCTTTGTTCGTACGAATTGGCACTCAATTATCTGTTGGGCTCGAGTGTGTTATGAATTTAAAAAAGTATAACACGTAAATCATTTAAAATGAAGACTGTTCCTTTTTAACGCATCTTTTATGTATGTTTGATGAGTTCAAAGTGAAACGCTGAATGCGTACAGTTGTATACAATTGAAAAGAATTTATATATGTACCATTGTTGAATGAAAGATTCTCTTTCGATATGGAACATGAGAGGTTACATGCACGGTATGAATTAGTCAATAATATATATATATATATATATATATATATATATATATATATATATATATATATATATATATATATATATATATATATATATTAAGAAAATAGAATTGGTGGAAAACTGGAACGATAGATATTTAATTTTCTTACCCCAAAACCCCAAAGCGTATTAGTATATGTAGTTAAATCCGAAGTCCCAAAAGTCCTCAGTTCTGTTCCACAAGGTACGGTATTAGTTCATTTGCTGTTTATAATGATTGCAGAAATAAATGTAGATATTAAAAATAATGTCGTATTGTATTTCGCGGACGACACTAAGATCTATAAGGAAATATTAAATGTAGGTAACATGGAAACATTGTAAAATTATATTGAAGCACTATTCAGGTGAGAGGAAGACAACAGTATGAAGTTCAACGAAGAAAAATTCCAGTTATATAGATATAGTAATAACAAGGAACTACGGAATAAAGGATAAAAAACAATCCAAATTAAGATAAACAGATAACACCAAATCGACAATTCAAAGATCTTGGAGTAATGATGTTAATGGATACAGAAGATTAATGGAAATTATCTGGAGGAGCTTCCATAGCAAAAAAAAAAAAAAACATTATATTTAAAGTATGGAAGGAATAACCGAGTATTGCTCAGTACTCACATGCTCATACAGAAAAACAGAAAACGAGACATTACAAACGTAGAAGTCATACAAAGGACTTTTACGTCTAAGATACTCTATAGATAGGCTGACCATACGTACCGTTTTGAACGGGACAGTACCGTTTTTTTTATGGGTTCTGTATGGGTTCTGTCACTGAAGAATAATTGTAAGCTCAATATGTTTATGTACTTACTTTTTCATGAATACAGAATATTACATAACCCCCGTCCCTTTTTTGCCATCCCAATGTCCCGTTTTTGTCTCAAGGAAATATGGTCAGCCTATCTATAGAGGAAACGAAAGAAGAAGACTACTTTTATTGACTACAATCCCTGAAACTCTACTCCCTGCAAAGAAGTCGTGAGCTATACACAATAATATACATAGCCTGGTCATAATAAAATAGACACTAAAACTGAGAGACAAAAAATGATAAATTCTAATTTAAACTAGTGAAAGCCCTTATCTATTACACTGAAAATGTTTCTAATTGCTAAATCATTCTATTTTCAGGTTTGATAATGCTTAGAACAGGGGTTTTCAACCCACTTACTTCCATTACCCACCTGAAGCATTGGCGCTCACCCCGTTACCCCTAATGACGCGTAAATTAACCAAAAGTTAAAGTAGTAGTTTTTAATCATACAGTTGTCTTTAAACACCAACCTTACATAAAATATGTATGGCTTCCATTACCCCCCCCCCATGGATATCCAAAATTACCCCAAATTACCCACCGGTTGAGAACCCCTGGCCTAGACGAACTAATTCTAGAGATTTCTCAGATTTTGTTAGAGGGAAGATTGTTGGGTAGTCTGATACTGGATGAAATCAACGCCACATATCAAAGAATCTCTTGATGTTCCGCTATCGACAGTTAGCGAGTTATAGTGCAGTTTAATACATGTGGTAAAACCAAGACTAGACAGCGAACAGTGCGCCCAAAACCAACCCAGAGGACCATCAGGGCTTTTAAAAGAGACATCGAAAGGAATCCTCGTCATTCAGCATCTGAGGAGGCACAAATACACCAAGTGTCGAAAAAAGCTGTTCAGCGTTGCCTCCATAGCACGGGATACAAGTGTCGAGGCACAAAGGTAGCCCCTGTTGACACCAAGGAATATTTTACGCAGAAAGAAGTGGGCAGAGGAGATGGCAGAACATCCTTAAGACTTTTGGATACACAAAAGGATAAAAAGGTTCTCTCAGTTTTCTGATAGTGGTCGTGTGTAGGCGTGGAGATGTCCAGAAGAGGCGTTTTCATTGCGTCATCTTCAAGTTCAAGCGACAACAAAACATGGGGGAATTTCAGTTATGATGTGGGATGCTATTTAGGTTGGTGGACGTTCTGCTCTCATAGCTTGTGAAGGGGTGGTCAATTCACGAAATATATTAATATTTTAAAGAGAGGATTTCTACCAATTTATTCAAATGGACAACTATCAAAAGAGACCAGTACTTTTTATGGAAGACTACCCGTGCCACACAAAAGCGCCACATTGAAAATGGCATCGCCCTGCCTCCCAAGGCCTGGACAATGGCCTGATATGAATCCGGTAGAACACGTTTCTGGTGTACTCAGAAGAGCATTGAAGAAACTAAGAAACTGCCACAAAAACCAGCTACAAAAGCAGATTTACTTATAAATATCCAGAAGGAGCAGGAAAAAGTCAATCAGGTGGACATGGATACGTAATCAAAAGTATGCCGAATCAAGTTCTTGCATTGCAAAAAGCTAGTAACAAACCTACAAAATACTAATAAGTGTTTTTGAACAAGGTTCCCTCTTTCCCTTACCTTTAAAATCATGTAATTAGGTTAACGTCACAAAATTTGGGTGTCTATTCTATTATGACCAGGCTGTGTACATATGCAAAATAATCGGAAGGATATGTATGTCCTAAACTTTAGAAATGAATTAAAAACACACTAGAATGAGGGAAGAGGCAGATTCTGTACTGTCCCAGCTGCGGTAGGACAGGGGGCCATGAAAACGAAGCTCGAAAATGCCATCAGAATACGAGGCCCAAAGCTATTTTAAAATGCTGCCGAAAGAACTGGGGAACTTCCAGCACACCAACTGGACAGTTTCTGCTATGAGGGCAGGATGAGAGAGTAGAAAGCAACTTTCTTCATCATCAAATCCCCAAATGTTGGGGAATGTTGCAGAGGGGTCTAACTGAGCTCGATCCTGAACATTTGAAAAAAATAAATCGGTGGTGTAGTGATTAGCATTGTTGACTACAAATCCATCGGCGCCGGAGTCGAGACCCGGTGACGGTAGGCGGCGCGCAGCAAAACCCAGTTGTTCATCCTTCCACAAAATAAAAAAATTGGTTAGTAGATAAATGGGTACCCTGGGTAGACTAGTGGTAAGACGCTGGGCTGCTGAACTGGAGGTCATGAGATCGAGTCCGGACGAGGACTTTGTAATTTCTGACCGCCCGTGGTGGAGCGTGGCTCGGATTCTACGTTACATTGTAGGTCTAAGGGGGACTGATAAGCTTGACCTTCATCAGAATGAACAATTCGGGAGGAAACAAAACCAAGTTTAACAAAGTATATATATATATATATATATATATATATATATACCAGGTGTCCCCCCAAATAATGTCCCTATTTCTAAATAAATGTTCTGAGCTAAAAAAAAAGGAATCTGAACACAAAGACAAACGCAATAGGTACGTAAAACATATAGTACAGGATCTGGCCTAGAGTTCGTATAAATTTCTGGGTGCAGAGGTTTTGACGACTGATCTAGACTAATTTTGGGGCGGAATCCGAATTTTTCTATGCCATCGCACCAAATTTGTGCGAAAGTGGTCAAAATGGCAAAAAGTTGGCAAAAATGGCAAAATTTTATCAGTTTTTCATATTTTTGTCATATTCTTGAGTTGAAATTTTTTTTAAGGGCAATTGTTTGTTTGAGAATCTGTGTTTGTAACATACTGCTGCCTGAACCAAGAAAACTGACAAAAATGTCAAAAAATAACAGCAAAAATAGTAAAAAATTAAGTAAATATTGTCAAAAAATCGCAAAAATGAAATTTTTGGCTATTTTGGTGCATAAACTAGCTTAACCAATCTTATTGAACTAAATAGTCAAGAAATTGTCGTGTCGTTCTCCTCACTACAAACCACCACTAAGGAATGATTTGTGGAGATCAGGAAAATGTACCTCAAGGTTTAAACAATCCTCAAAGAAGATTGGTGCCCATCTGGCGTAGTTGGTTCTATTGTAGGCGAAGAAAAGTGGGATTGATCTCTGTATGGAAGAAAGAAATAGTGACCAATCACCTGCCCGCATTGAGTAGGTTAAATCTCTGATGATTGGATACAATTTATTGGTAAAATGATACCAGTAATGAAAGTTTTCATTACTTGCTTTATATATTGTTGAAAGGATTGAGACAGAGTATATATCGAAGACTTAAAGTCGTCCCATTGCTCTTGTTCTGCAACCATAATTGAAATTTTAGTTGCAGCATCTTGATATAAGTTACGGTGTTCATCGACACTCAAAAACCCATCGAACATAATGCTTGTTATTGCTTTGTGCACGAAAGATAATCCTTGCTTGGCTCTCACATAATGATTGCCATTCATAACGGATTTTACTGTGTCTGGACCGAAACATTCGCTTTCAACCAAAACAGATTCAATTCCCGATATATGAAGATAAGATCCAATACAAGCAAGTACAATCTTCTCAAAATGGAATCCACCCAATCCGATAAACAAATTACTGAACAGATCTTTCTTCAGGACCTGAATTTCCTTCGCAATAGCATAAACTCTTTCATCACACCACAGTACACCGTATGGCTTATTCTGCTGCTTAAGCACGTCCTGAAAGTTAACCATTTTGTAAAAATGGTATCAAATTCAGTTGCTTTGTATGGCAGTATGGGAGTGAACGCAATAGTTGTAGGCTTCAAGCTATCTCCTACAAAAGGGCTTTTGATAGCAACAAAGCTTGGAACAAAGTCATCATTATCAGTATTTGAGTTAGTTGAAGAGCCCTGTATTGTGGTTGTTCTATGTTTGTATCGCATCACAAACCACAGGAAATGGTCGAGATTAACAGTCTCTAGTAAATGATCGTTTGCCTTGTATTCAGAGACTTGGAAATCTTGACTTATTGTACCTCGTTCATGTCTTGGTCCAATCGAGATAATTTCTTGGCAAGTTAGAACGCTTTGTAACTTGCCAAGCCGGAGGGTTGACTCTGGAGCTTCACTGATCTTATTAGTATGCTGTTGTGTTGGTGCAGAGCTTAATGGAGCATTTTGGAATAAAACTAGCACCGTATCGTGTGTCGAACCAATTCCAGACAAGGTATTTTCCAAGGTGTCAAAATTATCCATTGCTGCTTCAATTGGATGGTTTTGATCAAATACTGGAGGAACTGGAACTCTATGTGAACCACATAAAGATATTGTACGTTTTGCTAGTGCAAAATTTATTTTGCGAACTT
This sequence comes from Bathynomus jamesi, assembly GCA_023014485.1. NCBI lineage: Eukaryota > Metazoa > Arthropoda > Malacostraca > Isopoda > Cirolanidae > Bathynomus > Bathynomus jamesi. The sequence continues at coordinate 171,032 of JAJOZX010006169.1, forward strand.
CTTGATATCCTACACAAATGCTCCGTTTGTTTGCAATTTCAATAAGATCTTTAGACTGTGACAGGTTATGTATAGGTTGAGCAAATCCGACATGCAATGGGGTGGGCTCCAAACCATTATGAAGGATGTAAAACAACATCTGGAAGATAGTGTCACACTTTAGCATCAACTGATTGTTGCTATCTGATACATTCCGGGTGAAAACAAATGCTGAAGAAATTCCATCCATATTGGAGGACGTTCATTTTGGAAGCGTTTTAAGGCTAGATCAAGATCGTTTGGATCACAATAGCTAGAGCGTAAACCAAAACTGTAAGTTTTTAACTCTTTCCTTAGGTCCTTAGCAACGTTTTCTCAGATGATTTCCGCAAAGTTTCAACAATTCTTGCACTCTCAGTCTGGACAGAATAAACCATCTGGGATTTTCGTTTGTTGCTAGGATATGTAAAATAAATGGTGTCCTTAAATTTGTCTATAAGCAGGCTCTTAACCAAATAGTACTGATAGATTCATCCTGGTTCAGCTTTTTATTGATCTCTTGTCTCAAGTAGGTGACACTGTATCCACAGCTTGTGAAGTCTATTTTTGAGACTACATCATTAAACGCTTCTTGAACCATGTCAGTAGAACCCATAACTTCATTTTCTTGCTGTCTGTTTTCCAAAATCGTCTCTATTCTGCGATCATAGGCTGTAAAATGCTTCTTTATACAATTATTATGATAGAATACATCTGCAGCGAATACATCTTTGTATTCGTTCAACATCGCTACTCTGGTAAAAACATCGTCTTGGAACAAGTGAGCATAACTCAATAACTTTTGGGCACGACCTGGAGTACATATCCGAAACAAATCATGGTCAATGTTTCCACCTTTCAATTTGACTCGAGCTGAACCACAAAATACCCACACTTTCATATCCTTGATATGCTGTGTTTTAATCCTTTTGCTTGAACTATTTTCTGGAGGAGTTAATGCTTCCCCTAAGGAGGAATCGGGGGTTCAGATTCAGTATTTTTAGACTTCTGGCTACGTTCAACGAACTTTTTATATGTTGCATAGCACGAAGTGCTGTGATACTGGATATAAGGAGTCTGACTCTCAGTAAGAGCTTTCAAACGCTTGCTTCTGTCATCATTTGGGTACGCAGAAGCCAACTGAAGCAAATTTTTTATTCCATGTTCTCCGCTGCTCAAATATTTCTCTCCACTTGGGCTTTTGTTCTTCTGGCACAAGATACATTTACCAAGGTTTGAGCTATGCTTCTTTTCTGGCACAAGTTGACATACATCCTGAAAAAATAAAATATACTATAAGTTCTATAAGAAGTTCAAGCATTTTACAAGCAAGCCTAAAAATAACAAAATTAGTACTATTTTTTATATTTTGGCTATTTTTTCAAGTATTTTACAACCATTTTTATCGATTTATACCCGAAATTTAGACATTTGTGCATACTTTGTTTTAATAAATTCTTGCAGAGCTATTAATATCTAATTTCTTGACTATTTAGTTCGATATGATTGGTTAGAGCTAGTTTATGCACCAAAATAGCCAAAAATTTCATTTTTGCGATTTTTTGACAATATTTACTTAATTTTTTACTATTTTGGCTGTTATTTTTTGACATTTTTGTCAGTTTTCTTGGTTCAGGCAGCAGTATGTTACAAAAACAGATTATCAAACAAAAAATTGCCCTTAAAAAATTTTTCAACTCAAGAATATGACAAAAATACGAAAAACTGATAAAATTTGGCCATTTTTGCCAATTTTTTGCCATTTTAACCACTTTCGCACCAATTTGGTGCGATGGCATAGAAAAATTCGGATTCTCCGCCCCAAAATTAGTCTAGATCAGTCGTCAAAACCTCTGCATCCAGAAATTTATACGAACTCTGGGCCAGATCCTAGACTAATAGGGGCTTATTAACCTTAATTAACATGTTCAGTGTAATCGCCATTTTTTAACACAGTGTTTAACCTTACACAAATGTTTGACATAATTTTTGGAAATAGCTCAGCTGAAATGTTGATTACCTCATAAACTTTGGTCTTTAGGTCTTCAAGTGACTTAGGCTTGGTAGAATAGACCGTCTTTTATGTAACCCCACAAAAAAAAAAGTCAGAGGGTGTGAGGGCAGGTGAGTGTGGGGCCATTCCACCGGCTCATGAAGAGAGATTAGTTGCAACTTGCCCGGGAAGCTGATTTTTCTCAAAAAGTTGCGAGTTTCACAAGCAGCGTGTGGAGGTAATCTTTCCTGCTAAAACCACTGTGAATGTTATTTCTTTTACGAGATAAACTAATTAGTTGCGGTAAGTAGAAATCTTGTAGCATCTGACGATATGAATTTTGCGATACCGTTACTGCTTTTCCAGTTTCATTCTCAAAGAAGTAAGGACCTACTACACCATACCACCCAACAGCGACACAAATGTTGAGTTTAGCAGTACTACGCAGAAGCTTTATTGGAGCGCCAGCATGACTTCGCCAGTAACAAAAATTTTGCTTATTAATCTCCCTAGACAGATGTATATAACTCGTTAGCGAAATGGATGTGTTTCAAAAACTCGGATCTTCTTCTAGCTTTGATAACATACATGTTGCAAATTCCATTCGTTTTTGTTTTTGAACAAATAGCTCTTAAGGAAGTGAACTTAAGGAAGTGAAGCTTGTGAATTAAATTTGTAGGAAAAAAGGTTTAATTCGGTACGAAGTATAAGATGCATAGATGTTTGTGAAATACCTACTTCTGCTGACGTTGAACTGACTTCTGAGGACTGCGCGCAATAATTTCATGAACCCTATTTCCGTGTTGCACAGTTCATGTGGATCGTCGCTTACCACTCTTACCCTAAAGTTGACTGCTTACATTTCCTTTTGTTTGAAATTTTCTTACAATTCGTGATATTATCATTCTATCGGTGAATCTCTGCATCCATATTCTCTGCAAAAGTTCTTCTGCACTTACATCACAGAATTTATCGCATGAAACCACTCAACGATCTTGATTTTCTGTTCCAGCTGCAAACGCGGCATCACTGTTTGAGGGTTCAGCCATACTGTTTCGTATAGGTGTATGTATATGCGAAATAAAAAAAACAATAATAAAATATACATCCATTATAAAATAACAAACAAATAAAAATAAGGATATTTTTGGGGGACACCGTCTCTCTCTCTCTCTCTCTCTCTCTCTATATATATATATATATATATATATATTAGGGTGGCCCTTAAAAATGAAAGTTTGAAATTTGTTTCTCTAACCCCCCAATTTGTGCAGTTCCTAGGAAAAACCATGCGTGCTAAATATTTTTGAAATCCAAGAATATTTAGAGGTCGACCTCGTGAGTTGAAGTTTTACTATTATACAGGAAGTTGCACATATACATGGAAGTTGTATCTAACACTACTTTTTTCTTTCCTCAGGATGGAATCGAGAAAGAAGTTGTATTTGAGGGGTTCTGTTGAACCGGAAATCAAGGGCGCTAAATTGCCATCATATCGGCAAGCTTTTGGGCATTTCCTGTTCCTCCATTTGGAGAAGAAAAACCACCCGGGACGCCAATCGCGAAACAGTAGAGGCCATCAAGGCGTTATGGGATAAAGCCAGCATCCCAACGCGAGCTGACCAGCATTGCATCAAGAAGCTGGAGGTGGTCTTCGAGGAGTGGAAAGCTCTGAAAAAACATCAGACCAGGACCAGTGCATCCCACAAGCAGAAGGAACGGGAGTTTCAAGAGTGCTTGGAAGATCTCTTTGACATCGCTCATGCGGATGCACTGATCCTGATGAAGAATCCTGAGGACCGGGCTTTCCTTCTGGCCCAGCGACAGAAGGGGAGGCCAGGCTGCATCAGCTCTGTGGATATGGTACAGGCCCAGAAGGACGAGGAATCCCGGAAGAGGTCAGAGCAGGAGGCCAGGCAACGGAAGAGGGCACAGAGCAGTGCTGGCATCATCTTCATCGTCAAGTGCGGCAGAGGAGACGGATGATGACCGGGAGAAGGAAGGTGCAGTTGGGGGTGCTGCCGCTGCGTCTACTCCAAAAAGAGCCAGGAAGAATATCATGACACCTCAACTGGCTGATGCCCTCGACCGGACGCAGATCTCCAGAAATGCGACCTACGTTCTTACCGAAGCCGCTGAAAGCCTTCGCCATGATGTCATCGACTTGAATATCAATTGGAACTCCATCCATAGAGAAAGGGCTCGCCATCGTTCGGCCCAGTCGAAAGGTTTGAAGGAGGAGTTCTCCACCGACGTCACCCTTACCATTCATTGGGATGGTAAGCTCATGGAGGATCTAACGTCCCGAGAGCATGTTGATCGCTTGCCTGTCCTCCTGTCTGGCCTCGGAGTTGAGCAACTCTTAGGTGTTCCAAAGCTTCCATCCGGAACTGGAGATGAGCAAGCAGCGGCCGTCGTCAAGTGTCTCGAAGACTGGAAGATCGACGACGGGGTTCAGGCGTTAAGTTTTGATACCACAGCTTCGAACACAGGTCATCGATCTGGCGCCTGTGCTCTCATCGATGATAAACTTGGCAGAGATCTTCTGTTCTTTGCCTGTCGGCACCATGTGTTGGAACTTGTGATTGGAGCTGCTTTCGAGACAACCATCGGGGGATCGTTGACGGGACCTGAGATACTCCCGTACAAAAGGTTCATGGGTCACTGGCAGTTCATTGATCAAGACAAGTTCAAGCCAGCTTCAACTGATCCCTCTGTGGAGAGCTCAGTGGCATCTTCGCGGGACGAAATGCTCGATTTCTCAAGAAGACAAACGGTTCATGTTCGTGACGATTACCGGGAGTTCCTCGAGCTCAGTACAATCTTCCTTGGAGGCACACCAGAGCGTGGAATCAAGTTCACAGCTCCCGGAGCAATGCATCGCGCTCGATGGATGGCGAAGGTGCTATACGCGATCAAAATGTGGCTCTTCCGGGAGCAGTTCCGGATGACACCATCGGAGGAGAGAGGAGTGCGTGATCTTGCGGTTTTTGCCGTGGTGATCTACATGAGATTATGGAACACGGCTCCTCAGGCGGTGGGAGCCCCCTGGAACGACTTCCATCTCATGAAGGAGCTGATGCGCTACACACATCGAGGGATTTCCACTGCCACCAGCAAGAAGCTTTCGTACCACCTCTGGTACCTGTCGGAGGAGCTCGTAGGGATGGCCTTCTTTGACGACAGAGTACCTTTAGCCATGAAGGAACTCATGGTCGAAGCCTTGGACGAAGATGCTGTCGACCATCCGCCGAAGCGTCCGAGAGTCGCCTTGAGTGCCTTCGTCGATGAGAAGAAGGGCCTTAAGCAATTTGTGACGAGGAACACCAAGGCCCTCTTCACTCGCCTCCAGCTTCCGGATGAATTCCTTCACAAAGATCCGGAGAGTTGGCCGGCGGAGGACTCCTTCAAGAAAGCTCTGCGGGTCGTTGAAAGCTTCGCCGTGGTCAACGACCGAACGGAGAGAGGAGTAGCTCTCATCCAAGAGCTCAACAAGAAGTTGACTCGTGGAGAGGATCAGCTGCAATTCCTCCTCCAAGTTGTCGCTGATCACAGGTGGCAGTTCCCGGACTGCAAGAAGACGACACTTGCACCTCGAACCAGGCGACAATGAGTGGAGTAGGCTTCCACGAGACACCCGCCACCGAGCAGCTAATACTTCTTGTTGAAGAAGGGGGACCTGGCTGCCTGAGTAAACTTCAACGGACGAGGGCGACCTCTAAATATTCTTGGATTTCAAAAATACTTTGTGCACATAGGTTTTACTAGGAACTGAACAAATTGGGGGGGGGGGGGGGTAGATAAACAAATATCCAACTTTCATTTTTCTCTATATATGCTAAGGGCCACCCTAATATATTATATATATATATATATATATATATATATATATATATATATATATATATACAGGGTGTCCCATAAGTCCGGCATCATAGGAAAAATAATAAAAAAAGGCAAAACAAAAGCTTTTATTTACAGAACGTGCTCAATATGTTCACCATTGTTTTCAATACACAAATTCAGACGTGATACCCAGTCAGCAAGCACACGGTGAACGATGTCAGGAGTAATGGTGTTACATGCCCCAATAATGCGCTGCCGCAAATGTTCAACACTTCTAATTTTCTCTGCGTATGCCAACGCTTTCAAGTGGCCCCAGAGAAAAAATCTAGTGGCGTGAGATCAGGGCTTCTAGCTGGCCATTCCACAGGCCCTCGACGTCCTATCCAATGACCAGGGAATTGTTGGTACAGGTATTCCCTTACTTGGGTGCTGTAATGTGCAGGAGCGCCGTCTTGCTGGAACCATGTTGGGAAATTTCCTTCTTCGTTCAAGACACTGGGAAATGCTTCTTCCTTGAGCATACGTAGGTAGGTGCCTCCAGTGACATGTTCATCGAAAAGAGGGGGCCTATGATGCGATCCTTCCAAATGCTACACCATACTATCACCCGAGATGCACCTTGTTCCTTTGAAGAGGTATAACAGTGAGGGTTGTTTTGAGACCAGTAGCGGGTGTTCTGTCGATTTACCTCACCATTTCCATAAAAAACAACCTCGTCACTGAACAGAATGGTAGACGGGGAATTGGCATCCCGAGCATATGAATTATGGTTTGTAGAAATAGAAAAATATGAATTTCTCCTATGATGCCGGACTTATGGGACACCATATATATATATATTAGGGTGTTTCATACCTATAGGGTAAAATAAAAATGAGCTTGGAGTTTTAATCCACACGTTTCTCCGTATTCTAAAGAACAAGAAAACACGTTTGTGCAAGTTTGAACCAGATCGCGCTGCATTTAGAGGTCCCCAACTTTGACGACTTTTTGTCAGTTCATTTCTCGCCTGCCTGCAGTGAAGACGGTTTTCTTCGTCACTTGAGCGGTTCGTGTTGTATAGCCTATTGGACAACTATGGAGGTAATTATATATGCTACTAATTATCTCATTTTACTGTGGTATTGAAATTTATTATTATTTAATTTCTGTCATTTTACTGTGGTAGTGATATTTATTATTAATATTACATGAAATTAATTAGTCTGTTGCATATTGGACAACTAAGCTGGTAATTATTTATGATACTAATTAATGTAATTTTACTGCGGTATTGAAATTTATTTAATTAATGAATTGTCAAAGAGAACGTAGTGTACACGTATCAGTTTTATAAATAAAGAAAAGCAGTAACTGGGACTCGAACCAGTGTCATAGCCGTTTGGCGGCATCGCTCAAGTCGGCGTACACAGCACGCTATCCACTCCCTTGATGGTGTAGTGGATAGCGTGCTGTGTACGCCGACTTGAACGATGCCGCCAAACGGCTATGACACTGGTTCGAGTCCCAGTTACTGCTTTTCTTTATTTAATTAATGAAATTAATTACGATGTGAAATTATTTCTGTGGAATTATTTAGTTGTTTTCTTTTCCAGGTGTCTACCAGAGCGAAAACAGAAGTGTTTCTTATTGGCCAGACGGATGCGAACATCACATCAAGTGGCCTTCCAACTCAGTTGCAAGTACTCAAAAAGTACTTTTACCACCAAAAGGAGCAAAATTTGGACGTACTAAATGCCTGAACCTGTGCCTGGATGCCTGTCTCATATTTTGGGAGAGAGCGAGAATCCCCATGATGCGTCGAGATTCGGCCTTGAGGAAGATGGAATCCCTTCTCAAGGAATACGACCGGCTTGTGAAGCACAAGTCACATAAAGTAGAGTCCTTCCGAGTGAAGGAGGCGATGTTCAAGGAGGCAATAGCGAAGGAGATCATGGACATTGCTCATTCACAGGCTAAGGAAATGATGAAGAATCAGGAGGACATCCACTTTCTCGACATGCAGCGTGAAGATCCAAATTCCTGCAGCATGGGCCCTGTTGACATGAGGCTTCACTATAAGGAGATTAGGAAAAGGAAGAGGCTGGACAAGATTAAGGAACAACAGGAGAAGGCCAGAAGGAACAAGGAGCTGCAGAAGATACGGGGGCTTTAGTGATTTCAACTTCGTCAGAGACTGACTCAGATGTCGTTGACCCAACCGTGGAAGTTTTTCCATCCTCCTCCAAGGGAAATACCAAGAAGCGACGCAGGAATCTGATCTCACAGGATGTGACGAGTACCTACGATCGGCTGAATATTTCGTACCGCGATTCAGCTATGTCGTACGCTGCAGCGGCTAAATCACTAGGTTTTGACTGGGATGAACTGTCCATTTCTGCCAGTACCATGTACCGCACACGCAAGGCTCTCAGGAAGGTGGCTGCTGAAAGTTATCAATCCGACGAAGTTTGTCCTGGTCAGCCTCTTGTCTTGCATTGGGACGGTAAGCTCCTACCTGACAATGAGCAATGGAAGGAGAGCGTTGACCGGATCGCCGTCCTCGTATCTGGCGACGGCAAGGAGAAGTTGCTCGGCGTTCCTAAGGTGACGTCCGGAACCGGCGAGAAGATAGCGCGAGTTTGCTTGGATTTGGTCAAGGAACAGGATGGAAGAGCGCGTGCGGGGACTGTCTTTCGACACGACAGCGTCGAACACCGGGATTCATATCGGGGCCTGCGTCCTGATTGAGAAAGGTCTTGGCAGAGAACTCATGTACTTCCCCTGTCGGCATCACATCTATGAAGTCATCCTCAGCTCCGTCTTCAAGCGTGCATACGGCCCTTCAAGTGGCCCCGATATACCCGTTTTCAAGAGGTTTCAGGCACAATGGAAGTTCATCGACCGGTTGGACGTGCGGCCGTACGATTTTGCTCAAGTCAATGACTCTGAGGGAACTGAGGGAGAAGTCAGTCCTGCTGGTGAGAGGGATGGTGAGCACGTCGCATCAGCGCGATGACTACAAGGAACTGCTACAGTTGGTTCTCATCTTCCTGGGAGAAGCAAAAGTGGGGGATTTCCCTCTCAGAGCCCCTGGCGCTTACCATCACGCTCGATGGATGGCGATAGCCATCTACTCCTTGAAAGTAATTCTACTGAAGAAGCAGTTCAAGATGTCGAGTCACGAGTTGGAAGCTCTGACAGCCGTAGGTCTCTTCGTGTCCCTCGTCTACATCCGAGGTTGGACTCGTGCTGCAACCTCAAGCAAGGCTGCCGCAGTTGATCTGGAATTTCTGCGTGACGCGGAAGCCTTTGCCATGTCGGGATATTCGTGTGTTAACGCTGCGCAGAAGCCATGTCTCGACACCTATGGTACATCTCTGAGACTCTTATTGCCATGGCGTTCTTCGACGCAGATGTGGCAGATGAAGAAAAGGCTCAGATGGTCGTCAGTTTGGGTAAGCACGCATCGAAAAAGGAACTCAAGCGACCCCAAGGGAAGAACGTCGGAATCTTGCCTCGAAAACCTGGCGGAGTTCGTGACAGGAAAGACGATGGCTTTCTTCCATGCATTCGACTTCGACACAGAATTCTTGAAAAAGCCAGTTGCCGAGTGGACTGAAGTAGAGGGCTTCAAGCAAGCAGCGGCAACTGTTAACAAAATCTCTGTCGTCAACGATCGGGCCGAAAGAGCCATCGCGCTCACAAAAGAGGTTCAACTGTTCTCTGACGAAGAACGAAGAGCAGAAGCAGTATTTGCTCAAAACTGTGATGCAGCATAGGGCGAAATACCGGAATAAACCAAGAAGGATTTCATGGACAAATGATTCGCAAGAAGTGATTATGTTTTTTGTATCTTTGTGAAAATGTGTAGTGAAATGGTACTCGTTTGTTGAAAAAATTCATTGACAGATTTTTGTTTAATTTTTTCCGTTTATGATCTGCCAGAGCATCAAACTGGGGACCCGTAAACTTTAAACTATTGAATTAATACTTCGGTTTATCAGTCTCCTCAGCAAATGGAACAAGGGGATCCATGTGGATTAAAATTTTTCCAAACTTTTAATTTATGAAACACCCTAATATATATATATATATATATATATATATATATATATATATATATTATATATATATATATATATTATATATATATATATATATAATACACACAGACCGTGCATAGAACAAGTAACTCTTCTGGGAAAATTAAATCCACTATAGTCCGAATAAGTAATGGTAAATGACAAACACTATAGTTTTTTCATGATGTTAGCCCGACGTGGACAACGGGTCACTTGCAAAGAAAAAAGAAAAAACTATAGTGTTTGTCATTTATCATTACTTATTCGGACTATAGTGGATTTAATTTTCCCAGAAGAGTTCCTTGTTCCATGCCCGGTCTGTGTGTATCATGAAAGAGCCTCAGGGGACCATTCTGAGTTCAATCCCATCATGAACGGACATGTTATGTGCCTTGAAAAGTGGAAGCTCAATTTTGCCAGTTGAGGTTTTAGTTTTGGTTTTTAGCAAAAAATACAATAGTTACCCGTTTTTCTTTGATGTATTCAATCCGACGCGAATGCAACGAGTCTTTTGTTTATATGAGTTCTGGATATAGTAGCTAGGTGTAGCTGTAACCAATGTTCCCTCTAAGGTGTGCGCGTGTGCGCGCGCACACGCGTTGTGAAACCCGCGCACACAGCAAAATAAAATGCGCACAGGCTCAAGTTTAATGAATTCTATAAAGAACAAATTAAGAAACCGCTTGAAAGAAAATCATTTGGACATGCTCATGCGAATTAAAAGTTACCTGAATGATGACGGATGTATTAATCTTCATAGAGTTTATTTGGAATGGGCATATGCTAAAGATCGTAGGGAGAAATCATAATCATACTTAAATGAAAGGCACTTTCATTTAATGTTATTTTGATTATACTTTATTTTATTGAATTTTATTATTTTTTATTTTATTCCTATTTTGTGAATGGATAAATCATGTATTAATCTTGATAGTCTATTTTAAATTGCTAAATGCTAAAAATTGTTTGGAGAAATGATAACTAAATAGTCATTTTCAATTAATGTTATTTTTATTTTATTTCTTTATTTTGTTGAATTTTATTTTACTATTTTTTATTTTATTCATATTTTTAGAATGGATAAAAATGTTTTCTTGTTTAAGAACATATAATATTGTGAACAGTCTTTAATATCCATTTAATAGTACAGTAATGATCAAGCTATGACCTTATGGAAATAATATTTATTAAGTATTTAATATTTATATATATTTAATTTTCAAGATAATAGCACTCAGAAAGTTTGCACAATTTTTTACCATGAATCTAAATGTATGCACAACGAAAATTTCTTGCGCACACGGACTAAAAAAAATTAGAGGGAACATTGCTGTAACCCCTAGATCCTGTCCCAAAGCTGGATCCTATCTGCTTTGCAGATAGCTGATGAGGGAAGCTATATTTTTGGGGCCTCTTTGCGAGTAACCCGTTGCCCACTTCGGGCTAACATCATGAAAAAGAAAAAAAACTATAGTGTTTGTCATTCACCATTACTTATTCTGACTATAGTAGATTTAATTTTCCCAGAAGAGTTCCTTGTTCCATGCACGATCTGTGGTGTATCATGAAAGAGCCTCAGGGGACCATTCTGAGTTCAATCCCATATATATATAAATATATTAATATATATATATATATATTATATATATTATATATATATATATATATGTGTGTGTTGTGTGTGTGTGTGTGTGTGTGTGTGAGAAAATATGTGGAAACCCAAGAATTAGCTCGTTTAAACTAATCTAGAAACTGCTGCAATTGCAGTTTAGATTTTCGGATCATAGAATATAAGCTGGCACATTGTACACGTATTAATAGCACTGACATTTGATATGTTAGGGCTCATGTAATTTTATACTATACTTGATAAGCTGCACGTTGGACAAAGCCACCAACGAAATTATTATGCAAACAGCAATCCATTCTGATGATAACTTTTCGTTTTATAGCCACTGTTTTTCTTAGATTCATATTACATCTGAATGCAATTAGAAATTTAAGCAATTTTATTCTGCAAAGAGGACTCTACTACGTCGTGGCAATGTTATGTAATCCTCCTCTGCGTCCAGATGATGTAGCGACCCGTGGTTCGAACTACTTTACATGGCCTTTACTCTTACGAAGGGGATTAAAAAATCCAAAATTGTTCTTCTGAATAGGGTAACAAAGAATTGAAGAATGCAAGAATTGAATATAAAAAGTATTCTGTACGTTTGTGTGTGTGTGTGTGTGTGTGTGTGTGTGTAATTAAGAATTTGTATATTACAATGATAATTAATTGAATATATATATATATATATATATATATATATATATTTCAATTAATTATCATTGTAATATACAAATTCTTAATTACACACCACACACAACACACCACACAAACGTACAGAATACTTTTTATATTCAATTCTTGCATTCTTATACTTGAAGAATGCAAGAATTGAATATAAAAAGTATTCTGTACGTTTGTGTGTGTGTGTGTGTGTGTAATTAGAATTTGTATATTACAATGATAATTAATTGAAATATTATATATATATATATATATCTAATATATTATATATATATTATATACATTTTATTTTATTGATTTAAATGTTACTGCAATTGTCACAAAGAGATTTTTGACACACGATTAACTTAAAGAAATTATGTAGGCAGTGAATCCTACGTACAATGACTGTTCAGACATTCATTTTGAACTTAAGGACAGACCCCACTTTTTGTGAATATAATTCTTCACATGACCTTGCGTAGCGCCATTCCTTCCGTCGTAAATAACCTTACCTTCTATGACTTCTTCAGGAGTTTTTGTCTATACCGAAGGGTATTAATAAACAGTTTGGAGAGGGAACTTCCCCATACCTAAATACCCTTTTTAAGTACAATTTTTTTTTAAGTTGAAAGGGGAGAGGAGGCGGGGAGGGGGGGAGGGGAGTTCGTAATTTTTAAGAACAATTATTTGATTATTTGCGTTTTAAAATAATTATCATATTAATAATAATCTGTTTAAAGGGCGAGAAGTTCCTTTGATTTAAATGTAATTATTTATTTTTAATATTTTTTAGTATAAGAATAATAATAAATTAGTTACATTAATAATATAAATAAATAAATAAATAATTTTTTTATTTTGACCTACATTTACATAATAGATATTCACTAAACCTAAGAAATGCGTATGGGGTAAAATAGGTGTGTTTACGTGAACGCTTCAATAAGTATTTCTGCTGTACAATGCCTTCATGGTAGTCTGTACTAGGACTAGTAGTAGTGGTAGTAGTACCCTGGAGATCGTTTAAATATTAATGAGTGAGTTTTGTTTTTAAAATTTTATTACTGTCACAAAAAAAGAAAAAAAAAATACAAGAAAAATCAGAATATTACCAATTAGTAATTTCTTATGCTTTTAATTTTTTTTTTTTCCTGGTTTCTAGGCAAACTTTTATCCGAAACTGTATAACAAAGGAAGTCCCTGCATCGTTATTTCAAAACAGGAAAGCGGGAAATCTTTACCTGGATGAAACTTAATCAGGGACATATTTTAGAGGTGACATACGCACATACGTCTGACGCTTCCTCTTTAGTTTACAAAAACGAAAAATTTTAAAAATGAAATATTTTATGAAGTTATTTGAATTTATATGAAAATAACGAGAGAAGGTGTGAATCCTCCTTTAGCTAAATGAATGTCCAATTCATAAATATACGTACGACCAACCGTTTACAAACGCATTTTGAAGGACGACATTAAAGAATGTTTTAATTCAGTTAATTTTAAAGGAAGACATCATTTACTGATCCGACCGTGGGTAGGTGTTATTTCATTCTATTATTTCCTTTTTCTGCGCAGTTGTGTATAGTATTTCTTTGCTGAATATGAACAAATCAGCGTGATAAGGAATAGAATTCAAGTGCATTTTACTGTACAATTACGACTTCATAATAATGATAATGATGATAATCGTAATGATAAATTTAATTGGCAGGAATATATATATATATATATATATTATATATATATATATATATATATATATATATATATATATATATATACACACACTGTAGTTGTCACATAGTATATACTTACTAATTTTCGTGTATAAATAGAATTAAATATTTTCTCAACTTTTTAATTAATGAAGCATCTTTATCTGTTCTTTCGAAAGAGCCAAATCATTTGAGAAAACTTCAAGGAGGACCACTCTGAGTAGGAGTGGCCCAATGGGTCTCAGGGGATGGGGTTTATACGGGAAGAAACAGATTCTTATCTTTTGGCTCCTATTAGTCCCAATTTTCATCATTGCTTTAATGTTTTATTACCACAATTATTTGTTGTATGTCATTATTTATATATATATATATATATATATATATATATATATATATATATATATATATATATATATATATATATATATATATATATATATATATATATATATATATATATATATATATATATATTATATATATATATATTATATATGTATATATATATATATATATATATACATATATATATATATATATATATATACAGTATATATATATATATATATATATATATATATATATATATATATATATATATATTATATATATATATATATATATATATATATATATATATATATGTATTGTTTTGTTTATATTTACTCCTAATTATGTGGTTACTATTATTATTATTATTATTATTATTATTATTACTGTGTTGATGGGTTCGACTCCCGATGATGCTGATAATGATAATACAGGAGTTAGAGCAATGGGTCGCATTAATTAGTCTGAGCACTGTACCAGTTTCAGGCTCTCCTGACTCCATGATATATATATATATATATATGTGTGTGTGTGTGTGTGTGTATGTATATATATATATATAGAAAGAGAGAGAGAGGGAGACAGACAGACAGACAGACAGACAGAGAGAGGTACAGACAGACAGACAGACAGACAGACAGAGGTACAGACAGACAGACAGACAGACAAAGAAAGCTCTTCCCAAATCAAGTTGATAAATAAATTTTAGTATATATATATATATATATATATATACTGCGTAAGCGAAGACCTCCTCCCACATCTGTCGCAGCTTTAATGGAAACTTAAACTGGTAAAAAAAGCCACCTCTATACCGAGCTATCTTCTAGATTTTTGTGATATATATATATAATATATATATATATATATATATATATATATATATATATATATATATATATACACACAGGGTGGACAAAAGTCAAGAAACATAGGAACTCTGCTTTTCAATGCAAATATATATGTATATTTGCATTGAAAAAGCATAGTTCCTATGTTTCCTGACTTTTGGCCCACCCTGTATATATCGCAAAAATCTAGAAGATATTTTCGTATCTTTTTATTAGTCAAAGTTCCATTAGAGCTGCGACGGGTGTGGGAGGAGGTCTTCGTTTACGCAGTTCGCGATCGTGTTCCTGAGCTTGTTCACGTTTTCAAGACTATGCGTCTTTTTTTCGTCTCTTCAACTGACTGTTCGTTTTGGAAATGTGGCACATGCGGAGGTCCGGTGCTAGTGTCTCCGAGCAACTGATACAATGAGAAAACTGTCATAAAACCAAAGTTAACCAAGGTTAACATGGCACAATATTCTCAAAGCTGAGCTGCATTTAAAGGCAAAAATTTCCATGTTGGAACAATAAGAAAAGAGAATTCTTAAAAGAATGAATATATGCTTTGCAGAATTATGATTCTTCGAGAGAAATAGTATCGTCAGGGTAGGTCAGGGTAGGTCAGGGTAACATAAAATTCCGTGTTGAAATGTATAAGATGCCCAAAAAAAAAGTTCCTGAAATATTTTGTACGCCATTTTCCAGACCCAAACGCATCCATTCAGCGTGAATTGATTCAACCAAGATTCGTCTGGCAACAGAATCAATCTTCATACTACCACGGGTCTGCGTATGATTATTTATCGTCCGAAGTCGATCTTCGCTTTATATTGGCGGTTGTAAGCATATGCAGGGATTTTCACCGAGACACGCATCTATTGTAATCCTGTTTATGCAAATATGGCTTAGCGACTCATTATGATTAACTGCCCTTCTCTTTTTGGATAGTTAGGATTACCTATGGGAGCAAGGTTTTTTTCGCGTTCGTTCAAAAACCTGATGGCCGTCCCCCTTCAATGGTCGTTGGTTTTTCAATTATTTTTTTGGTGATTAAACTTTGTGGTAGTGTTTCGTTATGAACTGTCCCATTTGCGAGATCAAGGTTATGGGTTATCTGCCTTTCACAGATAAATGGTAATATATTAAGAGGACCAACTATACGAGGTATCTTTTAAGACAGAGGACACGCTTTTTGTAATCTAAATACGAGTCCTTCACACAGAAAAGCCCTTGATCTATTCGTACGACAATCCCTCCGTCGGCAGAGTTGGCCTTCTGGAGAAGAGCGTTAATAACATGAGCTCAGCAAGGATTATCCTGAAACCATGAATCTAGTTTCCTTTTAGAGACGGCTTCTTTGACATCAATTATATTACTATTGGCAACTGAGTGAATAATTTTTGTCCTGAAACTGCCAAGCTACTGTATTTGAAAGTAAGTTTGAACTTGTTTCTTGTCTTTGAGAATGTTATACACGCTATGACTTTCCTTTTCTTCATTGATGTGTGTGTGTGTGTGTGTGTGTGTGTGTGTGTGTGAGAGAGAGAGAGAGAGAGAGAGAGAGAGAGAGAGAGAACGGTGAGAACGATATAATATTTCCTGTTTAATGTTATTAAGGTTTTCAACAAAGGAATCTTTACAGATTTTTGTCCCATCTTTCAAAAGCTGTGAATGTACATATGTTCTGTTATTCTTTTGGTTCCATTCATTATTACCTTATTATGTTTCTCAAGTTTATCATCGTTGATCATAATCATTCTCAAATACGTTTGGATCCGAATTTGTTTGAAATTCTTTCCCATTTGGGTTACGGTACTCCATACTTTTTAGTTCCTCATATTTTCCGTACATTAAGATTTGGAATTTTTCAAAGTTAAATTTCACATTGTCTTTCCGACCATCTCTGTTTGCGAGAACTTCACATCATCTGAGCTTTTTTACCAGTCTGTCAACTTTTGTCGTCTGCAATTAAAAGATGTTACTCTATTATTACTGATTACTGGTTATTATTACTATAAAATTGAAGCAAGTACTATTCTCAAGCCTACTCTCAATATTTCTGCCATTACTTTCGGGTCGTCAGTGGGTGTTTTACCTCCTTTTCTGAAAAGTCCTTTGTCGCGTGGTTTCTATTACATCTATTTCGTTTCTATTGCATCTTCTTTCTTATCTTATGTTTTTCTAGTATTATTTTTATGTCATCTACATCTTCAAACATTTCTATGATCAAATTCTTAGTACTGTTGTTTCTTAAAGGTTCAATCCCTCCCAGATAAGATGGAAAATTTGTCATATTATATTATAGTATATTTGATAATTCGAAAACATTTTGACCCTGGTTTTCTTTATACACCCTAACTATTTTCTCTTTCTATACTTTTTCTAAATGCATTTTTCTTGCAAATTTGAAAACATCGTATATTTAAGGGGTTTTTTTTATGTTCGTCTGAATAATCTGGTACAGTTTCGGGACTTCGATTTTGAGAAACTTGTACATGAATGTTCAGTTTTCTGTAAAACGTTCTTCAACCTGTAGATTTTGCTGAAAATTTGTTTAAAATAACTCGATTATATGAAGCAATGTTTGAACAAGTTTCAATAAAATCGTACGGATAATTTTTTGGATGAAGCTATTTGAACTATTCGATGCCATTCTCCGTTTCGACTTTTCTTCAATACATTAAAAAATTCCAACCATCATAAATTTTTTTCTATAAAAGTGATTGAATCGAAATTTGGAAAACCAAATATATGTTAAGCTCTAAGGTATGTAACGAGATTCAAGTAAATCGTTTATATATATATATATATATATATATATATATATATATATATATATATATATATATATATATATATATATATATATATATATATATACAGTACAGGGTGGGCGGAAAGTAGCTCCCTATTTTGGATTGGTAAAAAAATACGTATATTATCCATTTATTTCAGAAGAAATAATATGAAAAGGTAGGCATACATGGTAGGTTTTCTCTAAAATTCAATGTGGGCTCCAACTCTTTCCACCAGCTTCTGGAGCCGCCCAGGAATGGCGTCCACTGACTTTAGCAGGAACTCCGGCGGGAGGGAGGACATGACTTCCCGAATTCGGTCCTCCAGTTCTTCCAATGTCCTCGGTTTGGTGCGGTAGACTTCTTCCTTTACCCACCCATAAAGAAAGAAGTCGCACGGTTACCGCTGAAAAACGGCAGAATCGGTTCAGTGTAACGGTGTGGTGTGGTATGACCTCAGATCAGGTTGTGGGCCCGTTCCTTCTGCGCAACACCATGAATGCTGAGCGGTACCTTGCTATGTTGCGAAACGAGGTCTGGCCGGTTGTCAGCACATGGGAGAACATCGACGATCTGATATTTATGCAAGATGGCGCCCCTCCGCACTTCGCTCTTGTTGTCCGTGAGTGGCTGGATGCCCACTTCCCTGGGCGTTGGATGGGTCGTCGTGGTCCACATCAATGGCCAGCCAGGAGCCCCGACTTGACACCGTGCGACTTCTTTCTTTGGGGGTGGGTAAAGGAAGAAGTCTACCGCACCAAACCGAGGACATTGGAAGAACTGGAGGACCGAATTCGGGAAGTCATGTCCTCCATCCCGCCGGAGTTCCTGCTAAAGTCAGTGGACGCCATTCCTGGGTGGCTCCAGAAGCTGGTGGAAAGAGTTGGAGCCCACATTGAATTTTAGAGAAAACCTACCATGTATGCCTACCTTTTCATATTATTTCTACTGAAATAAATGGATAATATACGTATTTTTTTACCAATCCAAAATAGGGAGCTACTTTCCGCCCACCCTGTACATATATATATATATATATATATATATATATATATATATATATATATATATATATATATATATATATATATATATATATTGCATGGAACCCTATTCCTGAACCATAAAATTACCTTTACTTATATATATATATATATATATATATATATATATATATATATATATATATATATATATATATATATATATATTATATATATATATATATATATATATATATATTGCATGGAACCCTATTCCTGAACCATAAAATTACCTTTACTTATATATATATATATATATATATATATATATATATATATATATATATATATAAGTAAAGGTAATTTTATGGTTCAGGAATAGGGTTCCATGCACACATTCAATTTTTTCGTTTTCCTATTTTTTTTCCAAATAATTACACACATCAATGCCAAGTTGATATTTTTGGAAGCGTTTGGAGTAGAAATAACAAAAACGCACAGAATTTAAAAAAAAAAAATTAACTTTAAAAATGATGGTGTGAAAAACCGCCTAAAAATTTACATTCGGCTATACATATATAGCTAAGTTACACTATTTTTTGTCAAAATATGTGCAAAGTAACTACATTTTTTTAAGCTCATAAGAATTTTTACATAAGAAAATGCAAAAATAATAAAAGCCTTAGGTTTTATCAATGTTTAAATAGCGGGAAAAAGCAACATGTACATTGTACATCTCCCCTGAACTGCATCTGACCACTAACTAGCTCAGACAGGTTTGCATACGAGTTACATTTTTGAGCGAATGAAAGCACAGTTGTATAATTGATAATGTAATCCATTTTTCATATTTTATAAGATTTTTTTACGAATATTTCGTTTATAAATTCCAGTTATTTTAATCGTAAAGAAAGACATCAAATTCATGAATTTAAAATCAGTTTTTACTCGTGAAACGTTCAAGAGTGTTGAGGCACAATACTATTCAGGGAGTGATTTGTCTCTAGAACTTGAATGTTGGCAAATATAATCTTTATTTGTTCTTTAGCACTTCGAATTGTTCGCTTTCATGTTTCACTGTTCTGTAGAGAAAAATATTACGTCACCCTTTGATTATCAGGGTAAGTTCCTTTTACATATTTTGATAGGGATTGTTTCGATTATATCCGTAATTCCTCTCCGTAAGTAACCAATTTGGCTAGTATGTCTCTCTCTCTTTGAGTGTTGCGAGTAATTTTTACTAATTGCAAAATTTTGAAGATGCCACAAAAAATGTTCTCTTGCTTAAACGTTTTTTTTCTGAGTGTTGATTTTCTCATTCTAAGTTTTGCAACATTAGGTTCAATGCCCATTGATGGGTGGTGAAAATAGCATATTTTTTCCATATTTGCAGCCTTCATATTTTGCGTAGGATCTGCATATGGATAGATGATGGGATTGACATTTTGCCCTTAACTTACATTAGATTCATTATGGTATAGGCGCAGATCAGGATGCGCATAAATACGCTATCCATTTTTGCATCTAATAAAATCTAATAGAATGTCTGTATATTATTTCACTTGTATTCTTTTTTGCATTTTTTGTTGCTTGGTCTGATTTGTTACCAGTTTTCCCTTAAATGGAAGTATTCTGAACACTGTAAAAACTCTTAATATTAAACGTATGTAAAAATATATTTACGTTGAAATAAACTTAGAAATGTATTTAACACAAAAACTTGTAAGACATTTCTAAACAAGTTTTATAAAAACACGTTAAACATGTTTGGGGTTTGAAATATGTTCTATGGAAATTTGTCCCATTTTTCATTATAAAACATTTGTAATTATGTATATGCTTCCATGATTATGTTTTACATTTACATATAATTTGAAACATGTGCGAACATCTTTAGTAGTTAAGTGTGTTACTGATGTGTGACCACTAACCTCCTGTAACGATAAAAGTTTGAGGAAATAATGAAGGTGCTCAAAAGTGTTTTTAAATATGCCTAACATACTGTGATTTTATTTTAACGTAAAATGAACCTATTTCGTTTTGATGTGAATGAAAATCTTTTAAAATTTTTTGAAGTCCACTCCATCTGTGTGTGTGCAGACTTTACCTAGAGACGTGCATAGGTAATCCCAAGTTTATTACGACTTTTATTTTATCTAATATTATAAAGTATTATCAATTTTAAGTTCCGTGAACGGAAATTCTGTTTTGTTTTTTGTTATAAATAAAAAAAAAAGGAAAGCTTTTTGAAACCTGCTTTGTCTGCGCATGAGTGCTGGTCTTGTTTATGTCAGTTCAAATTTTTTAATTCATAGTGATAAAATTAATTTTAAACAGGTTGATTACGGTCTGTATTATAATTAAGCATCTAATACTACAACATATTTTCAATTATACATAAAAAAAGTTTAGTAGAAGCGAACAACTAAGTCTGAAATGATAACACAAACAAGGTTTGTTCAAAAGGTATCCGGACTGATGCGATTATAGCCAAACTATGGTACTTACAGGGTTTGGGGTTTAATCTCCTTCAAAGTACGTTCCTTCTGAAGCCACACACTTTGCCCAACGATCCTGTTATTGTTGAAAGCATTTTTCGAAAGCACTTTTCCGAATGGCCAAAAGCTGCTCCGTCGAATTTCTTTTAATGGTCTCAACATCATCGAATCGGTGTCCTTTCAGGGTTTGTTTGAGCTTCGGAAACAAAAAAGACGCATGGAGCCAAATCTGCTGGCGAATATGGAGGCTGTTGTACTTGGTGGGGGATAGCGTTTTTGGCCAAAATTTGCTGGACAAGTTCTGACGAGTGAGGTGTCACGTTATCGTGATGAAGCATTCAGTCTCCGGACTCCCGCTTCTGCGGCCGTCTCCTCCGAACTGCTTCACGTAGACGTCTCAAAATTTCAATGCAAAGCTCCTTATTGATTGTGTGTCCCTGTGGAGCATATTCATGTTGCACAACACCTTCACAGTAAAAAAAAAAAGTAACATGAAGAAATCGCCGCGAAACAAAATACGTTTAACTCTATCGGCTCACCACAGTGGACTAACTCTACACAATGAAGTGCATCCCTATCAGTCACTTGTCTCGACATGCAGAGACATGTTTAGCACAGTCACAACTCCAAGCGTGATCTATTTCTAAAAATAAACACCCTGTCTGGATACTTCTTGAGCAGAACTTGTATTTTAGGTTGGTTACTTATAAATTTAAACGTGAATTAATAAACCCGATTATGTTATAGGGTCCTTAAACTTAAATTTGGAAATGTGTGATGAGTTACTGCTAAATTTAATTTGTATTATGTTACTTTCAAAGTTTTCATCATAAAATACATTTCCTCTTTCACTTCTAAAGTATTTTTTTTATTTATATTCAGTCAAATCTAGATCATATAACGGTCTTCTATTAAACATATTAACTATCCAAATATGTTCAGTAATAAATAGGAAGTCAAGTCGTGTGTAGCGTTGAACCTGTTTAAAAAGTGGGAACAAAATGTGCTCAGAAATATGTTCGTATATTGGAATTCACATTGTATCAGATTCTCGGAGACTGGCGCCGGACATCGGTGCTCTAGCTTAAAACACAACTTTTGCAGGTACTTGCCACATCAGTGACGTCACTAGCTTCATTCTCTAAATACCTTTCGACCTCTGTTCGTGTTTCATCTTCATCCAAATCTTTATTTCTCTCTATACAACTGTTGCAGACATTAGTTTGTTGTTGAATCTCTTTATCGATTTTCTTTTGATTTGTTTTTTGGTTGAGGTTAACTCATTAGAAATATTTAAAAGTTTTAAATAGTAGGTATGCATTCAGAACTGGTGAATAAGTGTGTTTCAATTTGGCAGTTACAGTTATTATGACTGTACTCTCTTTGAAACAAAGGTTACGTTTATTTAATTAACTTCTAAAAACTTTACAGATTTGCTTGGCTTCCATTTTGAAAGTTTTTCTTTTTAAATATATTTTCTCTCATTTTTCCTGTTGAATTTCCTTTCTGTTCGGAGAGTGAATGAAAACAATGTGATGTTCATGGTAAAAGACAAATTTCTTACCTCGCTGGTCCTTTTGCGGTTTAGGTTCCTTGTCTCTGCCCTATAAGCTGAGAATACCTTACCTTCTTTAGCTTCTCTTTAAGTTCAACACACCACTATTTATGATGATTTTTAAGGCGTTATACTATACTTTTCGGTATTTTCATCAGTACCGTAGCGACACCGAATGGGTTAAAAACTACACTTGAGACGGTGTCAATGTTCTAGGCTGATGTTGCGGCGCCAGAAAATTTACTTTCAATTAATTATGATACTTCAGTGCAAGGAATTTAGTTATGTAAATAAATATTCCCACAGTGTACCTATATATATTTTTTCTTTTTCTTTTTTTGTAAAATTTATTTGCCTACATCCATTTTCAAATATAATATTGAATTTAATCATAGAGCGACGTGTAGTAACTTAATTTATGAAACTCTCGTACATCTGGTAGAGAAAGGTGATACAAATTTTAACGGAATTTAGCAGATTTTATAAGCACAATTTCCTGCCACATAAAACAATCCATATATAGGTTTCAGACTTTCAGCAAATTCAGGAAACATTTCTTTATGTAAATAATTTCCCTGCATTCCAGTATACGTTTTACCAATTCAGTACCGCTACGATACAGATGAAAATACTTTGTGTGTGTGTGTGTGTGTGTGTATATATACAGTGTTGGGCACTAAAGCGTTAATTCGATAACAGTTAATTAACGAAGTTAACTTTTTTTAACGGACTATTAACGGAAGTTAATTTCCATTTATCGTTATCGGACCAGTTAACTTCCGATAACTCGATATTTAGTCTGTTAAAGTCCGTTAACACGTTAACTGCGAGGAGTCATTCACGGAAGATCACCACTCCGCGAATGAATTCAAACCGCCATAACTTCAGTCTGCTTCCAGATCTCGCAAGGGGAGGTTGTGCGCTTTTTATTGAAGGTAAGAAGGTTCTTTTAACGTTAGTAAAAGTCCTATAATATTATATATATATATTAATACGTATGGGCCTAACTTTGAGAAGTTGGTCTTTCTGAAGGGCAACCAGCACATTGTGTCACAGTCTTTAATAAATGTGCCTAAAATTTAATTTTACCTTTCAGTTCCCGCCATAATAATTCTCTGGTAAATTAAAATTTAGTTAATGGTTAGTGGTTACAAGGGTTTCAAAACATGTAATCAGTACATTTTTTATTAAAAATAAAAAAAAGGTTATTAAGCAAAAAAGTTGCAAAACTTGATAAAAACACAGTTAAATACCTATTTATTGTTAGATTTTGCATAAATAAACATTTTCTATGGGTTTTAAAGCTTTTTTCCTTGATTTTTTTAAATGTTAGTAAAGAAATAGTTATCGTTAACGGATTATCGTTAACTTCCGTTAACTTTGTAGTAAAATTATCGGATTATCGTTATCAGAGTTAAAAATTGGGGTTAACGGATTATCGTTATCGAAGTTAACTTTTTGGTTAACGGTGCCCACCACTGTATATATATATATATATATATATATATAATATATATATATATATATATATATATATATATATACTGTATGTATATATATGTGTGTGTGTGTGTGTGTGTGTGTGTATATATATATATTTTTTTTTTTTTTTTTTTTTTTTTTTTTCAAAAATGAAATAGTGTCGGATTTGAGGTACAAAAATATTTTTCTTTCTCTGACTGGTCAGCCTTTGAAAGAAATGAAGCATGGTTCCTGAATGGACAGTTTATAATCTTTAACCAAGCATTCTCAATATACATTAGTGAGAGATTATACAGATTCCTCTTCAGTTATCGAAGACTTTTGTGAATGCAACAAACATTTCCAGACGTCATTTTGTTACTATTCCATAAGGACATACTATATTACGATGACACCTTGCAGTATACACTTTATTCACTGCTCAGCATCTAGCAAGATAATAACGTAGAGACGAATTTTGAATGGCGAACCAAAGAACCATAGGACAACATTGTCATCAAACATTATTTCAAACGATGACTTCACTATTTCGGCTAGTGACGTCAGAATGACAATTCTATTCAAGAAATACACCATATTACCCTATGTTTTATATATTTGCATTTTGCGAGTACTTTTCTTTATATATACTTCGTAACCTAGTAATAGTTACGTGCGTCGATCTTTCATCACACGAAGGTCAAGCTGGTAACCCCAATTCTAGGCCTGGGCTGGTGGAATAGCGAGTTGCTTTCTTGCGATCCCCATCGCACATAACACTGGGCAACAAAAAAAAAATTTTCGTGTCCCAAAAATGAAAATACCTTATTATTATAGTATTTTCTGTGCTGAATCCAAATAAGTTTGTAAAATTTCTCTATCAGGTCTGGTTTTTGTGTGACATGCAATTTAATTTTTAAAAACCCATATATTTACATACTTATTAAAATATGATCGAAAAGACATACCTGTAGTTTAAAAAGTAGCTTGTTTTGATTTTCTGCTGTGCTTTGCCTCAGGCATGTCTCTCTTAAGAGTCCAGCAATAGTCAGCCAGCATACTGGGGCTCCATTTGCCTTGGTAACGGTTTTCCATGGCAGAAATATCCTGATGAAAATGCTCACCATGTTCGTCGCTTACCGCACCCAGGTTTTCCGGAAAAAAGTCCAAGTGAGAGTCCAAGAAATGAACCTTTAATGACATATTGCACCCCATTGCTTGGTAAGACTTAAGAAGATCTCCTACTATTTCAGGATAGTTTTCGGCCTTGTGATTTCCCAAAAAATTTGTGCAGGCACTTTTGAAACTCTGCCACGCAGCTTTCTCAACTTCATTCAACTCTCCTTCAAATCTCTCATCTCTTAACAATTCTCTGATCTGAGGGCCTACAAAAATGCCTTCTTTAATCTTGGCATCACTGATCCGGGGAAACTTATTTCTCAAGTATGTGAATCCTGTTTGCGCTTTATCCATCGCTTTAACAAAGTTTTTCATAAGTCCAAGCTTGATATGCAAAGGAGGAAGGTACACTTTCTCAGGGTCAACAAGTGAACTATTCACAACATTTTTCTTGCCTGGAACAAGTGAGGTGCGTTTTGGCCAATCCTTCTTAACGTAGTGGTTTTGCTTGTCCCTACTGTCCCACTCACATAAAAAACAACAGTACTTGGTGTAACCTAGCTGCAACCCTAGCAAAAGTGCAATGACCTTCAGATCTCCACAGATATTCCACTTATATTTCTGATACTGAAACTTTTCTAAAAGCAACTTCATGTTGTCGTATGACTCTTTCATGTTTGCAGCATGTGCAATAGGTACAGAAGGAAATTTATTTCCGTTGTGAAGAAGGACTGCTTTCAAGCTGACTTTTGAGGAGTCAATGAACAATCGCCACTCATCCACGTTATGTTCATGACCAAGAGCCCCCATGACTGAATTAACATCTTTACAAAACACAAGTCCATCTTCATGGGAGAACCATTCTTTGAATTCATCATGGCGGCTGCGGAAAAAACAAACTTTAGTGTCACGTTGCAGTAGATTCCAACCCTTTAATCTTGAACCTAAAAGTTCAGCCTGCTTCTTAGATAATTTCAAATCACGAACTAGGTCATTTAGATCTCCTTGTGACAGTAAATGTGGTTCACTAAAGGAACAGGTAGCCTGGAATGTTGGATCAGAAATGTCTTCATCTTTTTCCTCGTGATATGCTACAGCTACGTTTGATTCCTCATCAGTCATCACTTAAACTTACATGTTCAGGAGGATTTGGTACTGGAAGTTGAGCACTGTGGGGAACTGGTCTCATTGCAGACGGTAGATTAGGGTATTTCATAAGGCTCTTTGTTTTTGAAGTGATCCCCTTTGTATTTACCAGGCAGAAATAGCAGTCTGTTGTGTGATCTTTGGGTTCCCTCCAAATCATTGGAATAGCAAATGGCATGTGACGTGAACCGTTTAGCCATCCTGTAAGTAGTCTTACACATGTCACACAACAAATGTGAGGGGCCCAACTCTTGTCCTGATCGCCTACTTTACATCCGAAATAAAGTTCATAGCATTTTTTTACTAATGGTGTAAAGTTACGTTTCTGGGATTTTAAAGTTAGATCACCACATACATAACAAAAGGAATTAGGATGATTCAGACAGTTCCGCGGCATTACAAAACATCTATATGAATACAACACTGGTGTAAAATTAACAAGAAGCAACAGACACTAGCTGTTAACACTGTGACATTTACAAGCAGACTGACTTGGAGCTGCTCTACACACAGAAACTAGGTTCGTGTCTGAACAGGTACAAACATGTTTCAACCTGCACAGTCTGCTGCTCCGACCAAATTTATCCTGCCAGCATTATCAGAACTTTCTCCCCAAAGGAATAAATTGTACTAATTTTACAGAAAAATTAATACAACATATATATTAATATTAATATATTTTATAGTTATATTAATTAATATAATATATTATTATATTTATTATTTTTTAATGTTTTATATTATAATATTGTTATATACTTAATTATATATAATATGTTATTATTTTTTTATCCGGTGATCATGCTAAATGAGGAAAAAATGAACATAGCGTCACAAGTAAACTAAGCCTGATAGAAAAAATCTGATTTCATATTTAGATTCAGCATGAAAAAGTACACTTAGAACACCCATCAAAACCCTTGTGACAAAATTGTTGTTGACCAGTGTAATCAGGCACACACGGCTCATCTGGTACGTCCCGAACCAGGCGTCTATTCTTCTTTGGAAGAATTCCACTTTAACACCAGTAATGTTCCTGATTTTCGGAAGCTGGTTAAAAAGTCTTGGCCTCCTGACAATCAAGCTATTTTCCTGTAGAGTGGATGGTGTTCCTTGTCTAGTCTTTAGTTTGGGAACACCATATATGTTTTAAGAATCTCCAGACTATATAGATAAATTAGACAGCCGTTCTTGAGAATTTATTAATTTATAATAATAATTACTGGAAGGTTAACATAGTCTTTTTCTTAAAAACAATGATGAAACGAGATACGCTCAAAACCTACATTTGAAAGGAAATTTGTTTGGTTGCTCTGATGGTGCAGTGATAAGAGATGTGCTTGGGACGTGGCCTAGTGACGCGGGGTCGAAACTTCTTCTCTGCTACTCACTTTACTTCAGTCTCTGTATTAAAATCAAACTAAGTAAAGTGAGTGGCATAGAAAAAGTTTTGACCCCGCGTCACTGGGCCACGTCCCAAGTACATCTCATCACTGCACTATCCGGACAACCAAACAAATTTCCTTTCAAATGAAGGTTTAGAGCGTATCTCGTTCCATCATATATTGTTTAGAAATAGACTATGTCAACCCTCCAGTAATTATTATTATAAATTACTAAATTCTCAAGAACGGCTGTCTAATTTATCTCTATGGTCTGGAGATCCTTAAAATCCTTAAAATATGATAATGTAATGGTCGACTTCACAGCTCTGAAGTCAGAAAAGAAGTAAATTTTAATATACCTTCATTAAGAGTACTGTTAATTGTTAATGTTGAACAGAGATCTGTTGTTTTTGTAGCAAATACAGTTATTTTTAATTTTATTTTTAAACTTGTGTAATATTGTATCAAACTGTTAAAAACCCTGTTTTTTGTTTATTTTAATTAGGTCGAGGGAAGAGGGGGGGGGGGAGACTAAATGTTTAGCTACGGCTTTGATTTTCTTTTATAATGACGTTTTTCTTCCCGTATTTTTACTTCCTAATAATCATACACGTATGATCACTTTATATTTCAAATATTTCACAATTAATTATCAACGATCTCTGATTCACTTGAAAGTGAAGGACTTTTACGGACAAGGTAAACACGTGCATTCACTTAAACAACGAACACTTCATATATATACAGGGTGTCCCATAAGTCCGGCATCATAGGAGAAATTCATATTTTTCTATTTCTACAAACCATAATTCATATGCTCGGAATGCCAATTTCCTGTCCACCATTCTGTTCAGTGACGAGGCTGTTTTTTATGGAAATGGTGAGGTAAATCGACAGAACACCCGCTACTGGTCTCAAAACAACCCTCACTGGTATACCTCTTCAAAGGAACACGGTGCATCTCGGGTGATGGTATGGTGTGGCATTTGGAAGGGTCGCATCATAGGCCCCCTCTTTTTCGATGAACATGTCACTGGAGGCACCTACCTACGTATGCTCAAGGAAGAAGCATTTCTCAGTGTCTTGAACAAAGAAGGAAATTTCCCAACATGGTTCCAGCAAGACGGCGCTCCTGCACATTACAGCACCCAAGTAAGGGAATACCTGTACCAACAATTCCCTGGTCATTGGATAGGACGTCGAGGGCCTGTGGAATGGCCAGCTAGAAGCCCTGATCTCACGCCACTAGATTTTTATCTCTGGGGCCACTTGAAAGCGCTGGTATACGCAAAGAAAATTAGGAGTGTTGAACATTTGCGGCATCGCATTATTGGGGCATGTAACACCATTACTCCTGACATCATTCACCGTGTGCTTGCTGACTGGGTATCACGTCTGAATTTGTGTATTGAAAACAATGGTGGACATATTGAGCACGTTCTGTAAATAAAAGCTTTTGTGTTGCCTTTTTTTATTATTTTTCCTATGATGCCGGACTTATGGGACACCCTGTATATATATATTATATATATATATATACAGGGTGGGTAAAAAAAGGTTACCCCTTAGAGGTAAACTGTCGTATTAAAAAAAGTAAGGGGACTATAGCTCCCAAACTTCATAGATGCTTACCTTAGCATGTTGTTCGTCCATCTTGTTGGAAAGTATATCTTTCACCCTATCTAACTGATATTCGACGAATTAGTGGTGAAAGATATACTTTCCAACAAGATGGAGCCCCTGCTCACAGAGCACGCCAACTGTCACATTCATTGAGAACGAACACCGGATTTTATCGAACCCAATATGTGGCCGGCTAGTAGCTCCGATCTTTCACCACTAGATTATGGTGTTTGGGAAGCACTGAAGTCCAAAGTTTACATCCCTAGTACCAATATAAGAGACATAGATGAACTACGCGAAAGAATTCTGCTCGGCTGGGAGAAGGTGTCTCAACGATATATAAACAGGTGTACTGATCAGTGGTCTCTATGTTTGGAGGCCTGTGTTAAGCAGGAAGGGGGGACACATCGAGCAACTTCTCAATTAAGACGAACAACATGCTAAAGTAAGCATCTAAGTTTGGGAGGTCTAGTCCCCTTACTTTTTTTAATATGACAGTTTACCTCTAAGGGGTCACTTTTTTTTTACCCACCCTATATATATATATATATATATAATTAATATATATATATATATATATATATAAATGTGATTGATGTATAATACAATGTGAATTTCCATTAAACAATGTTAATTTTATATTTTCTTACTACATATTTCATGTTCGTAATCATCGAAGCCATCTCTAAATCTTGTCCGCTCTCTCTCTCTCTCTCTCTCTCTCTCTCTCTCTCTTCTCTCTCTCTCTCTCTACTTCAAACTGAGAGTTTAAATGTACTTTGCAAGTAGCCAAAAAGATTCTAAAGATACGATGATATTAGATCAAAAGTAGACCAAAAGTTGATCAAACGATTCGCTCGCGATCAAAGAAGCGTCCTTTGAAATTTACTTAAAAAAACAAAAACGCAGAAAATAATTCTTTGACGGTGAACGAAAACCTTTCAGTTACATTTAATATACTTTTAATCTATTAAATGTACTCTTTCAATACTCTACAGTACATTCAGAGTACATTTAAGGCCAATTATACTCTCGTTATCAAAGCAGAAAAACAGCAGATACGGATTAGAGTGTAAGCCAAGCATGTATTTAGGGTCGTTCGTCGCATCCTTTTTGCACTTTGTGTTTAACTGTCTCGCGTACATGATCTTGCATACAAACATACATATAATATATATATATATATATATATATATATATATATATATATATATGTATTTTTTTTTATATAATACATAATGACATAATAAGCAATTTGAGGAAAATTACAAAGGATGTACAATTGATATGCGAGTGAAATTATCTGTTTTTATCTTTTCTCAAGGCTTCGATCTAAACAAACAGTTTTATGTGATTGTAATGGAATATAAAAATGATTTTTATATCGTAAATCTACAATCGGATGACGGGAATTGGGAACCTATTATTTTGGTCTGCGTTACATTAACGGGTCGTCGTAATTATATATAAATATTATTCGCGGATCTTTCCTTATACGAGAGAATATATACTCGTATAAAATATGAAATATGGAAAATATAGAAAATGGGAGAATTTCTTTAAATTCATATTAAGAAATTTTATAACGATTTGTTTTATCGTAAATTTTAGTATATTATTGTCACTGTCATTAATGACATATTTATTAGTTAAGATTGTATATAGCTACAGTGAAAGCCATTTTTTTTTTTTACTAAGATGGGTATAGGAAGGGTATATCAAAGCGGCATTGGTTCTAAATGGGTATTTGGCAAGATTAGGCGAATACATTTGGTTATTGCTGTATTTGGTTTTCGAAAATAAATAAAAAATAACTTTTTTATTATTTATTATTTTATTATTATTATTATTATTATTATTATTGAAATTATCGCCCTACAATTTAAATTTAAATAACTACATACCAGTATTTGAAGAAAAACAAAATAATTAAATAACGAAACAAAAGAGGTCCCCCAAAACGAGTCAGAGATTAAAATAACCTTCAAAATATCCTCAAATTAATTTCACTCATCTCGAAAACATTAAAAAAGAACAGCAAAAAATTCGTCTAATCTGAAATTAAAGATTCTAAAATGATCATCTACAAATTATGACAATTGAGAGTAATTTTTTCCTTGTAATTCTGTAGCCTTCCTTTTACCACGAGTAATTGGAGTGTCTCCGTAGACGATTTGGAGGTTCGACGCGCGTTTCGTCTAGGTTGGAATCCGGTGTCACTAAAGTTTGAATTAGAAGACTGTACAATCGGTTAAAAAAGTACTGAAATTTCGGATCACTTGACGATCAGGGTCCCAGCCTTCTTTAGTTAGCCTTATAAGGCTAACGAAATATCACGACCTAACCTAACCAATCATTAGGTTAACTGTACGCCCTTGACGATTGGTTAAGTTAGATCGTTATATTTTCGTTAGTTAGCCTTATAAAGATAACTAAAGAAGGCTGGGGTCCCTGATCTTCGGGTGATCCGAAATTTCGTGTTTCTTGTGGAAAAAAAGGTCACCTAGAAATATAAAATATCTATAAAGCATTAAAACCTGTAAATCATGGTAATGATGGGTTTCGTTTCAAAAATTTTATTTTTTATAAAATATTCAAAGAAAAATATAATATATACTAATTAGTAATTTTTAATGCTTTTTAGAAAAATTTAATTTTCATGTAAACTTTATTTCGAAACTGTACATTAGCGTCATATGCGGAATACTACAGTATAACGTTACAAAACATGATCACACACAAACACACACACGCACATACGATATACATATATATAATATACATAAAGAGAGAGAGAGAGAGAGAGAGAGAGAGAGAGAGAGAGAGAGAGAGAGAGAGAGAGAGAGAGAGAGAGACTGGGTCAAGGGGGGTTGGGAGAACGGAATTATATCTATAGGAAATCGATATTATAAACAGACACACGAAGAAATTATCATTGTTCTATGCAAACGTTTCGAAAAAATTTTCTGTCATATCTAAGCAATATTTAAACTAAAAATAGAATTATATTCACTTAAATTTATATTCATCCGAATATAAAATTATATTCACTTAAATTATATTCACTTATATTCACTTGGAGTTGTACTAAACATAAAAAGAAATTCTTTGATTTCGAGGTTTATTTCATTCGGTGTTTTACGAAACATCAGTTAATAGCTCCGATTATTTTTAGGTTAGGTTAAATTAGATTAGCAACAGGCTCAGACTGGAATTAAATCGAATTAACTAGACTGGAATTAGATCGAACTCACTAGAATTAAGTCGAAATGTAATTAAATGGATTGAAACTACACTGGATTCTAAAGTAT
The DNA here is from genome assembly GCA_023014485.1 of Bathynomus jamesi. NCBI lineage: Eukaryota > Metazoa > Arthropoda > Malacostraca > Isopoda > Cirolanidae > Bathynomus > Bathynomus jamesi. Next base: position 203,988 of record JAJOZX010006169.1, read on the forward strand.
GCCATTTTAACTTAAAGAATAGGGACCCCAGCCTTCTTTAGTTAGGCTTATAAGGCTAACTAACAAAAATATCACGACCTAACCTAACCAATCGTTAGGTTAACTGTACGCCCTTGACGAATGGTTAGGTTAGGTCATGATATTTTCGTTAGTTAGCCTTATAAAGCTAACTAAAGAAGGCTGGGGGGTCCCTATTCTTCAATGGCTCCAAATAATCTAACCGAGCATTAATTCCAGTACATTCAATTTAATTCCAGTTTGGTTGATTCGATTTAATTATCTCCAGTTTGACCTTATTCCATTTAATCTACTTCAGCTTTCGTATATACAGGGTGGGCGGAAAGTAGCTCCCTATTTTGGATTGGTAAAAAAATACGTATATTATCCATTTATTTCAGACGAAATAATATGAAAAGGTAGGCATACATGGTAGGTTTTCTCTAAAATTCAATGTGGGCTCCAACTCTTTCCACCAGCTTCTGGAGCCGCCCAGGAATGGCGTTCACTGACTTTAGCAGGAACTCCGGCGGGATGGAGGACATGACTTCCCGAATTCGGTCCTCCAGTTCTTCCAATGTCCTCGGTTTGGTGCGATAGACTTCTTCCTTTACCCACCCCCAAAGAAAGAAGTCGCACGGTGTCAAGTCGGGGCTCCTGGCTGGCCATTGATGTGGACCACGACGACCCATCCAACGCCCAGGGAAGTGGGCATCCAGCCACTCACGGACAACAAGAGCGAAGTGCGGAGGGGCGCCATCTTGCATAAATATCAGATCGTCGATGTTCTCCCATGTGCTGACAACCGGCCAGACCTCGTTTCGCAACATAGCAAGGTACCGCTCAGCATTCATGGTGTTGCGCAGAAGGAACGGGCCCACAACCTGATCTGAGGTCATACCACACCACACCGTTACACTGAACCGATTCTGCCGTTTTTCAGCGGTAACCGTGCGACTTCTTTCTTTGGGGGTGGGTAAAGGAAGAAGTCTACCGCACCAAACCGAGGACATTGG